>OY723386.1:51190210-51217503 GCA_963210295.1 Ophion ellenae | reverse complement strand
TATGCGTAGATAGGTGTTCCGTGAGAAAAGCTCGAACGACCAGAGTGCCGGTGACGTTAACGAACGAGATTGGCCTAAATTTTATTTTTTTTCTCTCTGTCTCTCCGACCTTTTTCCACGATCGAAAAAAGCCTCGCTTGATAAAACAATTGCGCTTTAAGCTTTATCGCGATCATTCTAAAAAGTTATGGATCGTTTGGAATGCGGCCATAAAACTCGAAAAATCGGACGGCAAATCCTCTCGCAGTGAATCAATCCATAGAGGCAAGGTGCGGGCGGGACGGTTGAAGTAAAAAACAAAAATATAAAATCGGAAGGGGAAAAAATGTCCACACGGCCTAGGGGTTGTGATGAATGTGATAAATGTGTGATAATTGTGATAATGGTGATACGTATCTGATGGTTGTGATCTGTTAGAAGTAATGATAATCTTTGCAATTGTTTACAAAGTTTACAAATTACATTTATCACAACGATCACGTGTGATCCGGTAACACGTGAATCATAGTGAATCAATCCATAGGGGCAAGGTGTGAGCGGGACGGTTGAAGCAAAAAACAACCATACAAGACCGGAAGGAAAACAAGTTTTCCATACGATCTAGGGCTTGTGATAAATGTGATTGATGTGTGATAATTGTGATATGTATCTAATGGTTGTGATCTGTCGGAAGTAATGATAATCTTTACAATTGTTTACAAAGTTTACAAATGACAATTATCAGAATGATCAGGTGTGATGCGGTCACACGTGATGGTTGTGATAATAGTGATGAATATGATAAACAAAAATACAAGACGGGAAGGTTATCCATACAACGTAGGGGTTGAGGCAATGTTACGCTGCAAAATTTCGACAAGGTCACAACGGTATTGCAGAATTCGTAGTTATTAGCTACGAGTCGCCGCAAACTACCGCCAGATGTCGCAGCAACCGTCTGCTACTCACACTATGGCAAAGAGCAGCGGCCCAATGGACAACGCTTGCTGCAAGCTCATGTGTGATGCATGTATATGTGTGCACGTTCGACATGCAGGAACGCCGCCAGTGAGGAAACTGATGCACTATTTTGAGTTTTACTGGTACAATTTTGCTAGCTTTATGTCAAACACTCTAACCCACATTTCTCCGTCATTTTTCCATAAAGTCAGTCAAAACAATGTTCAAATGTGTGTTTTTTCCACTGTCGAGAGCGTAACGGTCTCGAAATGTGCACGAGTTTGGTGTATCAGTTAGTAATTCACAATTTATCTTATGATAACTATAATCTATAAAGTTTTTTTTTTTTTTGGAAAAATATCGACTGCCTGGCTCTTTCTGCAACAATATGGCATGTACACGATAAATTTCATCTCAATGGATTTCATCGTTTGGTTAAAATTAGGATTCAAATTTTCGAAATGATTGGTGTGTGATGCATGGCCTTAAAGGGTGACAACGAGTATCCGACAAATATTCCGTTACATTTGGCAAATAGTGTGGGGCGCTTTAATTCAGGCCGGCATTTTACGTATCCTTCACTCCACCCCCTTGTTTGAACATTGACATATATATATATATATATATATATATAAAGCTAAATGACTCTGGACATAGTCCGGCTGGTTCTGCGAGAGTGGTCCTTCGGCATGTTGTACTTGCAGAACCCTTACTCTCTGTTCTTCATTTATATTCATATAGTCTCCATCTGTGTGTGTGTATGTGTGGGTGTGAATGTGTGGGGTCATGTGTATGAAGGAAGCCACGAAAATACTAGAGAAGAGAAGAAGGGTAGAAGAGAGCCAGAAAGGGCCGCTTTATAGTGTGAACTTTCAGAACAGATATATCGAGGAAAATGGAAATATACAGCGAAAGCTCAATATACTTGGAAGCTGTTGCATAAAGAATCTTCCATAGGGAAAAAATCTTCACTGGGGTGTTTGTAGCATCATCAACCTCTACTGATTCGCGTGGTCTAAATCAGTTCAAGATTCTCCCGTGACCTGTTGACCATTGTCCATTCCCCCATTGGAAAGGAGAAAGACAAGACGATATATGTTCATTGTACGGATATAGAATCCGCAACATTTCCAATGATCGTCTGTTTTTTTCTTTCTCCTCGCCTGGTCGCGTTTAGCGATTGTGAGGGCCATCGTGTAACACAAAGTTGTAGCAGAGGAGCTGCATGACGTATATTCGATCAGGGCTCGTCAGACGGCTCGTGATTATCAGGTAACTTCAATGGCTTCTCCTGTACGTGACGGACTTCGCAACGTCCATCAGGAAGATGCCAAACCATACTCCCAACAGCTTCCACCTCGCTGCCGCACCAATCAACCTCTTATCAGTCTTCCTCGGGTTGATGAGAAGTTGATCAACGAGGGATCGAGCAAACTCGCAGCGCCGAATCTCTGATTGTCCAACAAAGGGAACAAGTTTTTGCGATGTTTGAAGAAAAATTACGCATTGCCAGTGGGCAGATCTTCTTGTAGCCGTTGTTCTGATCTTTGAAAGCTGAATCGAAATAGCGACTAAAATTGGATGCATTATTACTTTGCTTGTTTTGAACGTGTGTGGAAAATTTAGTATCGACCCCGTCGCACGTTGTAGCATAATAACACTTTGAGTTCGCGGTAGTTTTGCATGCGTTCTTACGGGCCATTATTTTACTATTATTGGGTACGAGGAGAGAAAGCAGAATGGAAAAATGGTACAGAATGTTTTAGATTTGTTTCGGTCGGTAATTTATGTATGAGAGAAACTTATTGGAACATTTGGCAATATTTCATTTTACAATTTCAGTTCTAATAATGGAATCGATGGAATTCTGATTATTTTTTCATTCGGCTCTCCCGTTCATTCTTGCCAAACTGTATGACAATGTTGGAAACAGCACTCAGCGTTTCCGTGGCTCGACAATTGCGGCGATATTGAGCTCCCATAAAGTGAAATATTAAGAAGTACAGGCGAGAAAATACGAAAAAATTAACTGCATCTTTGAGGATTGGTCTTAAGGGGTCTTCTCACTTTAGACGTTAAAAAAAGCTATTTTCATGAATTTTTTTGATAGGTTTATATTATAGATATTGATATACAAGTTGTTACAATTAATAAATACACTTTCGAAATACTTAAAAAAAAAAGATATGTATTTATGTAACCCAAACAAACTTTAAACGCGTTTTTCTCGAAACAACGTTTTTCGACGGCTTGTTGATAAAATCTTCGAAACTACTGAACCGATCTTCATGAAATGTTAACCACATATTCTTTACAACTATACCTATAGCGCATCTCAAGGATTTTTCAAAATGTTGATATTTACTATTTTTTTTGCCAAAACCGGTGAAAAAACCACGTTTTTTTTCGAAAAATGTCCGCCATTTTGTTATTTTTGCATATATCAAGAATCGTATGATATGCGCTATAGCTATTAACATACTGAATCTAAAACCGTTAGATTTTTTTGTTTCGAACAATACATCCCCGAGATTTCATCAGCAACGCAGACCTACAGGTTTTTTAGGGCATTTTTTTAACTACCGTGTTCGTTTATAAATAGTGACTTAAACAAATAAAAAATGTTTTAAATGTATTCCGAAAGTCTATTTATTAAGTGTAACCCCTTTTATATCAATGTCTATAATATAAATCTATAAAGAAAATTCATGAAAATAGCCTTTATTAGGGTCTAAAGTGTGAAGACCCCTTTAATATTATGCCGCTCACGAATGAATTCATTGTACACCCACGACATATATTAAAAAATTCCAAATCGTGGCTATTTTACCCTGGGATAATATTATCAATACTTTAAAAGGTTCCATGAAAATTGACACCATATCCCTCAAAAAGCATACTCGAATATTTGATTCCGAACTCATTCTCTCCTTGCTTCATATGGAAACACTAATCTTACTTATTCTTTAATCGACATCGCAAAATCAATTTGACGCTTCGAAGTCACGTTCTCACAATTGGCAAATTAAATAATGACGAACCCCCAGTTAGCTTTACATTGCCTGCATTAAGGGGTTACCCCCACTTGCGATTTTGAAAAAATCGATTTTTTTTTATTGCATTTTTTTGAAGTATAAGTATCTGAGAATATGTCCTGAAAATTTCAAGTCGATCCGAACAAAATTGACTGAGATATGAGCGTTGAAAGAGAAGAATCCGCGTTGAAAGAGCGTTGAAAGAGAAACTTTAAACGCGTTTTTCTCAAAATGGCATTTCTGAAGTCGGTGACCAAGATTACTCGAACACTAATGAACCGATCTTCTTGAAATTTTGCAGGCTTATTTAATACATAAAAATGTAGTCTTTAAACGATCGATTTTTTTTTCGAAAAAAAAATGGCCGTTTTATAGCAAAAAAACGGCCGTTTTTTTTCGTTAAAATCGAACCATTAACTTTGACTGTCCGCCATTTTGTGAAAAATGAATATTTTTTAAAATCCTTCGATTAAAGACTAGTTTATACTTATATTTGACTAAATCCATCCGCATTTTTTTTCAGATGATCCACTTCGCCGCAATGTTGGTCGTCGCAAACCGTGTATATAAAAACATTATTTCATTGACGGCCATTTGCCACTAAACAATGTAATATTTTTCAATAAAAAAATTACTGAAAGTTCTTTAAGATGTGTTCTTTAAGATGGCATATGGATCGATTAAAAATTTTTTGTAGTTTTCTTTAAAAAAAATCATAAAAAAGGACTTTTTTGCGCTACAAGTGGGGGTAATGCCTTAATTATAAACACAAAAGGAGATCGCGCGAGTTCTATATATTTCAAAACAAAAAAAAAATTTGTCATCCCCGAGAAGAACGGAATCTCATATTAGATCAGGAATTCATTCATTCAAGGGTGATACATTTGAGAAGCTCAATTAGTACATTTCCGTCTCCGGGTTCGAAGTGAAAATCCGAGAAATCGTAGACATTTAACGAAATTATGTCGCTTTTACATAATTGAAAAACTGAATTTGCTGTACATCTTGAAACTGCATTCGAGAATTCCAATTTAATTCCAAATCGGAGCTTCTTTAACCTGGAATATCATCTCCCATACATATGTGCAGGGATCGATAAAAATGGACACCATCTCTCAAGGAACATTCTCCGATATTCGTTTTTTCCCTCGTTCTCTTTCCGCTCAGTTCAAAAACTATAATCTTATGTATTCTGCAATGAACATCGTAAAATCAATTCCACGCTCCGAAGCTACGTTTCCACAAATGGCAAATCAAATAATGACCAACCCCCGGCTAGCTTTACATCGCCCTCATTATTTAATTATAAAGACAAAAAGAAGATCGGGCGACTTTGATACATTTCGAAAGAATAATATATATATCATCTCCGAGAAGACCGGAATCTCCAATTAGGTTAGAAGACGCTACAAGTGATAAATTTGAGAATGCCAATGAGTTTCATCCAGTTTCTCGACTTTAAGTGAAAGATCCAAGAAATCGTAGACATTTAACGAAATGATGTCGCTTTTACATAATTGAATAACTGAATTTACTGTATATCTGGAAGATGCATTTGAGAATTTCAAATCGGGGCTTCTTCAGCCTGGAATGGCATCGCCCACACGTTTTTGCAGGGTCCGATAAAAAATGGACACCATCTCTCAATGGGCATCCTCCGATATTTATTTTTTTTCCCTCGCTCTCTTCTCGTTCAGTTTAAAACCTATCATCCTATATATTTTTCAATGAACATCGTAAAACCAATTTCACGCTGCGAAGCCATGTTTCCACAATTGCCAAATCAAATAATGACCAAACTACAGCTACCTTCACATTGCCCTCATTATTTAATTATAAACACAAAAAGGACATCGGGCGATTTTTATACGTTGAGAAAAAGTAAAATTTATATCATCTCCGAGGAGACCGGAATCTCCAATTAGGTCAGGAGACGCTACGAGTGATAAATTTAAGAATGCCAATGAGTTTATTCCAGTTGCTCGATTTTAAGTCAAAGATCCAAGAAATCACAGGTATTCAACGAAATGGTGTCGCTTATGTATAATTGGACAAGCACTTGTTTTTTTTAGTAGTATCGATGTCACGCCGGAGAGTATAAAATATATAAATGCTATGCTGCATCGGAGCCAAAGATTCGGGATCTTACGAACCGATCGTTCCACAGCGGAAACTCGGATATTCCACTGTGTTCAGAATACACCGTCACCTGGTGAACAACACTAGATATAGAAGAGGAACGAAAAGCGGTTGGAACGAAGAGACTACACACATACACCACCCCCTACACCAGTCGATAAATCCCCGAGCTTAGTGCTCGATCGGAAAACGAATTAACGACTATCGAAGAGCACGATTCTCGCAAAGTCTGCACTTTTTTCTTCTTTCGTCTTCGTTCTCTGTCTCGCTACTTCTTTCTATATGCCTTTAATCTACGTACCCTTTTCGACTTTTTTCTCCAATAGCGCGGCCACTATATAACGTGGAAAGTTTTTGCAGTAGTTTGACCGCCTTCCAGTCTACCTCGCAGTCCTAAAGCGCATCGTAACACTCCCGTTTTTAATGGTGCCTGAACATATTTTTCGACAGAAGAAAACAAATGATCGCGAAGGAGTTCACTCGATGTTGTTGCAAGAACAGCACAAAGACAAAGCTTGCAATAACAGAGTTCAGACGAAGATTCCATTTTTATGAACACAGAGAACAGCGGATTTCCGAAAAATATATGGAAATTGTGTCCCAGCCATTTAAAAACGATATAACTATTAATGGTATGAAGTAAGAAAAAAAGAACCCAAACGACGAATTTGTTTGGGTTGTCGGCCTCAAAATACTCAGGCAGCCCAAACGAACCTGAACGAAACGAAGCAAATTCTTCGTTTCCCTTCATATTATGAGTATTTATAACATTATTTAGTGAGTAACCTTGACAAAACATCCGTCCATTTTTTTTTCAAAAGCAGCTGATGTTTTTACCCATTCCTTGGGCGGGTTCGTTTGGGCTTGAAAAATAAATAATCCCCATTTTTGGAAACGCAGCTACTTGAAATATTTGCCCATTTTTTCATTTGGGTTTGTTTGGACTTGAAGCATAAAAAAATTCATACAATTTTTGGAATCGCATCTACTTGAAGTGTTTGGCCATTTTTTGTGTAACGTAAAAGTCTATGAGTTGAAAAGAGGATGAGCTCGTCGACGGTCGTTACACCAACATAATTTATTTGTATAAAACGAGTCTAATGGTTCTTAAAATTCTGCACTTAATACATTTACCCACTGCACTAATAGCTCAATGAAACGCCATAGCTACTTCATTGAAATGTTCAATTGATTACAACTGACTTCACGAAAAAACCGTGTAATTCACTTGAATAACATTCAATTCAAGGTGAATAGGTCCTTTTTCCAACATTGAAAGTAAACAAGCTCTTCTATACACTGCAACAAGTTATATATATTTAGCTTCAAGAACATTTCATTTCA
Organism: Ophion ellenae; assembly: GCA_963210295.1. Classification (NCBI taxonomy): domain Eukaryota; kingdom Metazoa; phylum Arthropoda; class Insecta; order Hymenoptera; family Ichneumonidae; genus Ophion; species Ophion ellenae. The sequence goes on along the minus strand of OY723386.1, from coordinate 51,210,046 downwards.
TCAAAAATAAGAATATTTAGCTTCAAGAACATTTTATTTCGTCAAAAATAAGAATATTGCTCCTAAGAGAAAAAATAGATGTCTAACGTTAATATTTTTTTTGTTGCATACATTTACAAAAATACATTTGAAAAAATTGTAAAAATTTACGAATCTCGGGGCTTTTACTTTTTTTTAGCGATTATGTGTTACATTGGGACATTATTGGTCATATTTTGGCGCCATATTTAGGAAAAGTCACTGAACTATATAATCACCGAAGCAATAAACACTCCACTGAAACATTTATTTAACTCGAATAAACGATTTCCCCGACTTTCAAATCCGATGAAGCGATTTTTTCGTCTTTTTTTTTTCAAAAAACAGTTACGCCTCAAATATAGACAAAGTCTTCTAATCTAATCAATATTTCGGTAGAACTAAATATAAATATACTACCTTCCGCTAAAAATACGTGGGATTCACGGCGTTTGCTTGATTCGAACAAATCCTGTCTCTCGGTGTGGAGGGTCTCGATGAATGAAAGCCAGATTGCAGGCGCAGCGCACTGTATATTAGTTTCGTCACTCAAATGGCATTTTGCCTGACACGGAGGCCGTTTGAGACAAATTTAATTACGGGCACTGGAACCACATGCGGTGCGCTACGCACGCTACGTACACTACCTATTCGTGCCTTTAGAAATTAGTCCAGTGAAAGAGACGAAAAACCAGCACTTTTAGCGTAGAATTCGAATTTTTGACTGAAGCTAGATGGTTGCTTATTGAAAGTAACCCCAATGAAATGTCGCCCTCAACTCACCCCAACCCTAAGCAATAAGGGGTGAAAACTTAAAAATCGCCGTATCTCGATAATTACGGGGTAAGGCGACAGTACAATTTTCTAAAAATCGGTTTTTTTTTCGCTAAAACGGTGCTTTATCATCATAAGAATACTTTACTATTCCATTTATAGCAAGACTTTTTTTTCACCGACTTTAAGCGTATAACGTTAAAGGCATATGTAAAACTTTAAATGCGTTTTTCTCGAAACATCTTTTTTCCAATCGGCGTGACAAATAACTTCAACAATTTTCAATCGATTTACTTCAAATTTAAAAGTTATCTTCCTAATTGCATTTCGCAGAGAAGAACGTACGGAATTTCTGATCAATCGAAAACTTTTCATTTCATGAGCAGTTTTAAACGAAATTTTTCACTGAAAATTCATTCCTACGACTACAACAATATTCAAATACCTACAACTTTCGAATAAAACAATATTTTTTAAATTCCGTACGTACTTCTCTAGGTATTCTGATGTAGATTGACGAGAATTTTTGTTTTTTGTTCTGGGTAAACAATTGTGGATGCTAAATGTCACGCAGCGGAGCGCCTAAAAAGAGATAACAAAAGAATATATTAGTAGTAGGCCATTTTGTAGATCGAAAAAAAAAATTATATTTTCTAACAGCTTGATATTCATACTAAATAGATGTGTAATTAATTTTATTAGTAAATCACTTTCTTCTACGAAAAAAATGGTTAGATTCGCACATGATTTTATACCCGTTACTGTGGCCTAACCCCTTAATAGCGAGATCAACAAATATTTTAAACAAAAGTTGCTTGGAATAATAAAATACGTATAGTGTTATCTGACGTCCAATCCCCTATCTTTGAAAGTAGCGGCACAAAAACGCGAGAGCACTACTGACCAAGCCAAGAACAAGCGATATGTCTACTCCGCACGCACACGCATCAACCCCGAACTTGTAATCGTTTTTGTGTCGCTATTTTCAAAGATAGGGGGTTCGACATCGGATAACTTTGTACGTATTTTATTATTCCAAACAACTTTCGTTTGAAATATTTTTTGATCGGGCTACTAATTATCGAGCTACGACGTTTTGAAGTTTTCAACCCCTATTTCTTAGGGTTGGGGCGAGTTGAGGGGCAACATTTCATTGTTGTTACTTTTAGTATGCAACCATCTTGCTTCAGAAAAAAATCTCGTTCTACGCTAAAGGTCTTATGGGGGTTTGGAAATTTCAAAAAATCCATTTTTTTAAGTTTTATTATATACTAGTACAATATGTCTAGAATATTCTCCCAAAGTTTTGAGTCAATCGGAGTAAAATTCTAGGAGAGAGAGCCTTTGGGAATTCCCCCCGTTGGGAAAGACCGGCCGGGAGCGACGCAAATGTATCACATTTTTCGCAGAACACTATTTTTGAAGTCGGTGGACACGATTTCTTAAAATCTCATGCACCGATCTTATTGAAATTTCTCACGCTTTTTCAAAATAGCATTGACTAGTGATTAATCGAAGGTTTTTTTTCGATTACAACTAATTTTACAAACCTATACGTTGTGTAAATTGTACCAAAAATTGAACTATTTTGCATACAACTCTGCTAAAAGTTCAAATTTCAATTTTTTTAATCTTCCGTTCAATCACGAGCTATACGTTTCTGCTAAACAAAAAAATGGTTTTTTAAATTCAGATAAAGCTATCATGAGTTATGCTGACCACCACGAGGTCACTTTTTTGAGGGGTCTCCGGAAACCAGGTCCCACCTGCCGAACGTCCCAAATTCTTTGATATTTTTTTTTTTTATTGTTGAAATGTTGCTTTTCACGTGCTTAACATTTTGAATAAAATAATATGTTATTATTTTTTTTAACACAGAAAGTATGCTTTTTTGTCATCGAAACCCACGTAACTCCTAAAAGTGCTGGGTTTTCGTCCCTTTTACTGGACATTTTTGCTGGATATGAGGCCGGCGAGAAAAAGGCGTCTGTTTTTTACCTGGCCACAAATACGTATGTAAAAATGTATACGTATAGCCCTGTGTGGCAAGAAGGTGTGCCGAGAAAGGCAAGCAAGCTGGCTCGCTGGAACATCTTTTATACAATTATAGTTTTTGCCTCCCGAGCTCGCGTATAAACGGGTTCGTTTCGAAGATGTGGCGATGAAGAGAGAGAGAAAAAAAAACGCTCGTTGAGAAAAACCAACACCGGTTGCGGTCTCCGTGAGTAGGAGGAATGACAGAAGAACAACGAAGAGAGGAAAGAAATTCCGGAAAAACAATGAAACAGTGAGGGAATACGGAAATATACGTGGGTGTGTGCTGGTGTGTATGTGCTACATCTCTGTACAGAGAGAGGAAGCACTGTGGGGACGAAGAATGTGGATAGTGGGTAGAACGGATAATAGCCCTGGATGGAATCGTTCCAGCAGGGACGGAATGGCTAAAAAGTAAGGCAGGGAGCGGGGGTGCTTGGCGCAAAAAACCAATCCATCCATCCCCCCTTCCTCGGTTCTCGGATTGTTATCAGATGGTGGAGACACACTAGTGGAGCAAGCCGCCTCTGAAAATACCGGGAAATCGTTTTCCTACAATTTCAGAAATTATACGTCGTTGCGAACGCCACCGCGAGTCCTGTGCCTCCCTTTCCAACCCCCCCCCCCCCTCTCCCTCTCTCTCTCTCTGCCGCATCCTTTGCACGTCCACCGTTCGTTCTTTTCGTCTCTCGATCTCCCCGTCCTACCGGTTTTATCTCGAGCAATACGGGCGGTAAAGGGGGGGATCTAGAGAAATCCGCTGGTTGAGTCTCTGTTCTTTGGAGAACGGAGGCAATGAAAATACGAGACTCCAAGGAAAATGCTTCCGCTCAGTTCGCGTTCATACATTCGTTAATTGTCGGCAAGTGAAATTAAGGTTTTATTGCGAGTGTGTAAACGATGGCGCGTGTGTGAGGTACTGTAGGGCAGACTTGCTTGAATCATATCCTATGAAGGACTTTTGTTATCGGCAGAAGCGTTCATTTTGCACAAAAACGATTATTTTATTAGTTAATGTTTTGACTCTTTCCGTAAGACAACGAACAGAAAATAAACAAATTGTTGACACGCCAGTATTGTTTGCATATTTTTTTACCATATTTCGAAGGTACGAGTTAGGAATATTGTTTCTTAATCTTAGGACCGTACACATGGGTACCTGAAACCCCACATTATTGGTGAGAAATGCTAACATCATTTTTCTTGCTTTGTTTGATCGCATTTTTCACGGTGATAAATTTATATTAGGTTTTCCTCAAAAAGCTTATTTCGTTCTTCAGTTCTCGAGAGATCGATGAAAAAAAAAATCTCTCTACGACAAACAGTTCGTTAGCAGCGTTGATTGCTGGGGTGTGCGTAACCCCAGTGTAGGTTGTTTGTTCCGTACAGATGGTGTAGGGTCCTGGGGTTAAGGGACGCCAGTGTGACGGGTAAAAAAGACATGGGTCTGAAGTTTGCATCGTTGGAATGCAACGGAAACTCTTTTTCACATCCGTTTTATCCATTTTTATTGCTGTCCGGAATTTGTTGCGATTGTGTTGAGTTGTACGTCTCTAATGAGGATCTTGAAAAAAAGTTCATCGTAGCTTTGATTATTGTCAATTTTATTGATCAATATCACAAAAAGATCGATTTTTTGTATTTTCTCAAAGTATTTTTCATTTTTCACAAAGTATTCAAGAATATGGGAAAAAAAATTCAAGTTGAAATATCGAAAATCGACCAAGTTACAGACTATTTACAAGGAACATCTGCGGATTTTTTTTATCCGCGGTTAAACGTTTTTGAGGAGGCAAACGACCCCTCGAAGAAAATCGTGTCACCCCTAAATTTTTTTTTTTTTCATTTATTCTATAGTGGATTTTTCATCGCTTTACATTAGAAGCATTTTGGTTTTTGTTTCATTCAGTTCCGTGGACTGCTTGTAGGTGAAACTGAAAAGCCAGCCCCCATACGCCTTTCTTTGAGGGGTGGTTTCCCCCCTTAAAACCGATTTTCGGAAGATAAAAAAACACGCGCCTAATAGTTTAATTTACCGTATTTAATTTACTGTAAAACAACCTTAGATTTCTTAAATAAAAATCCTGACACTGTGTATAAACATGTGATATTAATTTCTCTAATTACAATTGTGCCAAATTAAATACGGTCAATGAAGCTGAATTGATCAAATTTATTAAAAATTTAAAAAGTTGAGCGCCCCAAGCGTTTTAATTTATAGTCACATATAGGTGTCTTGGTAAAGAAAATTATTTCATACTTTTTAGTACAAAATAAAAGCTTGTTTAAAAAAACAAAACTTTATTATCAAGAGGCACTACACGTGAATAAGTTTTCTGTGCGATTCGTGAAAATTCATTGATGCTCATAGAAGCAGCATAGTTTATTCATCGAATTCAATATTGAAGTTTCGCTCGATGTTCATTCACTGTTTGAGCAAGCCCGCTCTTTGTATGCCGCCTATCTGCCTCGTTCCTCCCAGATTTCACTTGCCTCGAAAGGTCCAACTCTCCTCGACTTATCCCATTCCGCGTATACATACATATTGAGTAGGGCAACTGTATGGAGATGAAGCAGGACGCCCACGAACCATCGGTTAAACTCCTTTGACACTGTCACCCTAAACCTCGAGGTGGAGAACCAAAAACTGAGAGAGAGTTCGAGTGATTAAGAATGGATGACGACAGAATATAAATTTCCATTGCCATCCATTCTTTTCCTGCAAATGTCCACGGAAGTTCCGCCAATCGCTAACAAGACAACAATGTTCTGTGAATCTTGCTATTGCATCAAATCTTTTGATTTGGAAAGCAGCTCAATGGAGTTTTCCAATTATTTTTCCTCTGCTCAAAGTTATCAGCAGACAGTTAGCCTCTTGAGAAAATGCCGCTGAATCGTGGCCAAGATGAAGCTGAGCAAGAACGAGATTATGAAAGTCGACTGCCGTCGAAAACAGGTACGCAAATTTCCTACCCGCAAACGTTCCCTTTCGAATGACTGAACATCGCTACCGAGGTGACTGCTGGACTATTAGCGCTGACTTCGAGATAATGTATTCAACATCGAGATCGAATATGGCCATTGGGAGCTGAAGCCACTCGACTGTGCCAATCTTGCGGAATGTAATTGAAATAAATGGATGTTCACTTGTTCGATTAATCGTTAATTAAGTTGTCACGGGGCCAAACTGGTCAGCATGCGTTTCCGTAATTTACCTTTCTTGATGCTTTCGTTCGACATGAAAATTGTACAGTTTTTAAGTACGCTGAAAAAGTTTTCTCAACCGCTTTTGATGGAACAGTAGACTTTGTAAAGTACACAGAGAGGGAAAATCCCTTGGGTCAACGAAATTGCTCATCTACGGGTGGCCAACGAAACTTTGAGATGAAATACGAAATAACTTGATTATTCCGAGTAGTAAGTAGCTCGATGGAATAAATCATGCTTAATACAATTTGATATTCCATTTTTTCAAACAAATAATTCATTGCCATTTCTCAATGACGTATTCAGTCAGCGCAACTCATTTTTTTCAGTGAAAGACTAATGAAGACAATTAAAGATAATTATTCCTCGATTAGGTACATTGAGCAACAATTGAGTTATTATTTGTTTTATGGTCAGGAAGAGAAGGTTAAGCATGCATGGGAGGTACCCAGCCAGAAGTTGACATTCCCAAATATGTGTCATCGATGTAAAGTAAATTATTCGTAAGTGATATAGTCTAATCATATAATAACCAAGCCTACATTTTCCAATTAAAAGTATTTCTTCGTCGATAATCATCTCACCTGTATTTGCTAATATCTAACTTTATTTAGAGCAAACATCTTGAGAGTGAAGATTCCGCTCCTCGCGATGGCCGCAATTTTCGAGCCACTCAACTGTTTACAGCATCACTACAGAGTTTGCCAAAGATGTGAGGGTCGAAACAGAGCATGAGCAGAATTTCATTACGTTACAATTAATTACACAACAGTTATGTGACTAATGGTTGTTACCTTTCCCAAAAACTTTCTTTCGCATATAAATTACGCGGAAAAAAACATTCACTACCGTTTTACTATTATTCTCTTTCTCGTCGTATCCGACAGTAAAACAGCGTCTCAAGACAACGCACGCAAGACTTAAAAGCGTAAAATCGCGCCAATTGTTGAACGGATTAATGAACCGATTCCAAATTTTGCATTTAGGTTTAAACGCTACAGTAGAACTCATGTTAGACTCCCATACACCCTTAAGCTGACGGGTGAAAGCCACATTTCATCCAACATTTCCACGCACCCGGTATTGATAGAACAATTCAGACAGATGCAGATAAGAATTGTTGTCACGAACAATTGTAACAAACCATTGGATATAAGTATAAATAAATAACGTGCTATATGATAATGATATAACTCGATCATACCCTCGGGGTTAGAGGGAATAATATTTATGCGGCTTTTTTTCACTTTCCTAGTTCCAAAAATGTCTCTTTCTCCACTCATCACAATCAGGGACTGTCAGTTGCGCGAGACATGGATGGCACGTCCTCCCTTACTCACGTCTACACCCTCCCCCCCAGCTGCGATGCTTGTGACGTATTTCGAGAAAAGCGGGACGCCTAAGTAACAAAGTAAGAAGCAAAAGGGACATATGGGGTACGTGCACTTTCCCGAATCGTCTAATGCGTCATATGGAGCTATCGTGAAATTTGCTCGTGACAGTGTGTACACCGAGAACGTGTAAAGTTGGCAAAATTTCAATAAACCAGGTTCCAATATCTCGAAGAGACCCGTGCCACTTTCCTGAAGATATTTCGGTCCGCTGACTTACCATTGCTAAGGATAAGGGTGGTTGGTCTCCAAGATATTTGAATGCTCGACCCTTATCGAAAACTCATACGAAATGCTCACGATTAAGAAAGACGTAACTCACGTTTACTCATCGTGCTACATTATGCCAGTTACGCCCATTTCGATAGTCAACTGTCGACATATGAAAGCGACTCTTTACTCGCGAACCGTTCACTTTCGCAGGATACTTCGCGTGGTGAAGAAGCTTAAAGGCAAATACACTTGTCGAAAGTACACAAACGAGAGAGCTCGTGCTTAAGGGGTTGCAGGTTTATACTTCTAGCATATGATAAGTCGCGCGCAAAATATCTACTCCAATATGTCCTAAGTGTAAATATATACAACTTATTGGAAAAGTCTTAAACCAAAATCTATAGGGTAGGTAGATCGCGTGATTCTGACGTAAAAAGTCCTCACCCATTTTTCTCTCAGTTGAACCGTTAACGAGCTATTTGTTATCTAGTAATAGCCAATAGCATCCATTGCAAAAATGCGTGAGTGGGGATCAGGTAAGCGAATAGCGGGAGCGCGCCGCCCACCACTATCCGCAACCGATGCATCTCATTGGCTGCTATTAATTCACTCGTATCTAATTAAAGACGCATTTAAGAGTAAATTAGATAAGGACTTTTCGTTTCGAAAATTTCCCATCTTGCTCGAGGTACAAAGCTTAGGGATGGCTCTGGGACTTCCTGTACATCCTTGAACTTATTTCATCCAACCGCATATTTATGCATAGAAAATCCCCATCTAAGGCCGTTGACGGCGGGAGATGTAAGGAGAAATCCCTGTCCACGTTCATCTTACGTCAGCCCTGTAGGTACTGGAGAATTTCTTCGCATAGCATAACCGGGTATGCACACTCTCTTGCAAAATATCATACGAGGTGAGAAAACGACGAAGTTTTATAAGACCCCTGAGTTTTTGTGTATTATCCTCTAGCGCACGCCTCCCTCCTTCAACCCCGTCAAATAGTTTGAAAACGTCTGAAATACTTTCGGGCTGAGCTAAGACCGCGATATTACCTTCGGGAAAGGAGATGGGTGGCTCCAGACGTGAATGGGGAACGAGGAAGAGGAAAATTTTGTGGCGGAATTACGCGGTATCTTTTTCTCTCCTTTCCTCCACTTTTGTATGCGGTATAGCGATACGTGTTACATAGTGGATGTTGCAAAGCGATGGATGCATCTACGAAAGTACTTACTACCCTCGAGGATTAAGGAATAAATCGTTCGCGCCGGAAAAAAATACTTATAGGGCTGTGTGGTTCTTAAATGCTTTTGAAAAATCATCACCTCAAATTTGGAGGTGATCAACTTGAGGTGATCAAATTATTATTCGCGTTTATGCAAATACACGTGACTGTAAAATCCTACAATTAAAAAGTGAACTTCCTTACTGGAGGGTAAACTCGGACATTGTTTTTACTCAACCAAAATTAAAAATGAGCGATTACACAAAAATGTTAAATAGCGATGCTTAAGAATATGAAAGTATCGATCTATAAGTTATATAAGGAGATGAAAAAAAATCATTTAGTGAATACGATATATTTATATAGAAACTATTCGAGTAACAATGTGTTATATTCATTCGATTGGAATTAACAATGAGTCTCTTACCAGTAATGTTAGATTCCTTGCGTATACTTTGCTATTTGCTCAATGAAATTTCCAGGAGATTTTCTGCCCGAGAGCTTGTGGTTATCCGCCTGCAGCATCGGCTACATTTACCCACTGAGAAGCATTAACTCTACACCCTTTTCCCTCGTCTCGCAGAATGTAAAATCGGGTCAGGCAAAGCCTTCAATCGCGATAATTGCGTCATTAATTGGAGCGTGAGTGGGCGCTCTCGGAAGTTGATCAATATGAGCCCACCATCCGTAAACGAAGTAATCCTGAGAAATTTAATCGATAACGAAGTTTAAAATCATCGTCATTATTTCTTCGACTCGACAAACATATGACGGGAAAATATTCGAAAATAAAAAATCGACGGGATGTGTCGGAATACACATAAAGTTCGAATCCGTAGTCGTGCTAATATGAATTATTTTTCTTCAACTAATATGTACCCTAAAACGGAGCTACTTTAAACAGGTTTTGGAAGTTTTTTGTAGGTAAGTTTTTTTAACGTCCTAAATTCCACCTTTTTTGCTCCAAAGGACACATCCTTCGGCTATCAAATGTATGGGAAGCTGAAGTCAAGCCCCCCCCCCCCCACAATTTTATATATATTTTGAAAGTGTGAAAGTAACCTCAAGTGTGGGCTTTCTTTGACAAGGCATTCAAATGCAACTTATGTCAAAGATTAAGGGTCACTTTGACATCATTCTGATAATAAAAAAAATGTTATACATTATACATAGAATTAAATGAAAAACAACGATTTTTTACAATCGAATTGTCATCTTAATTAAGGGAGGACACCACTGTGACAGGCCGAAAAAGGGTCATCTTACCGATTTTTTTCGTCTACTAGATGATATATTTTCTATTTAGAAACTAGATGATATATTTTCTATTTGATATATTTTGATATATCTGATATATATGATGATATATTTTCTATTTCGTCTACTAGATGATATATTTTCTATTTAGAAAAAAGCTATGTTATTGAGCATACATTGAACTTACTTCGCGTGAATTTTTATTTCAACAAATTTACACGAAAAAGAATAGTTTTCTCAACACCACGTTTTTTAAATCGACACGCAGCAGAACTCGAACAATTTTCGTGCAATCGAATTGAAATTTCAACTGCAGCTTCTTAGATTGCTGTATCAGTCAAGTGCGAGCGCTTTTTTCGATTAATTCAAAATGGTAAATAATATTTCACTTTTGACATAAAAATTATGGTTGAAAGAACGAATTTTTTTTCAAACTAGTCTCTATATTATTATTTTTTTATTATTATATCTGCTACGGCGAACGCTTCGCTATTTGTAGCTTCCATGTACAGGGATTTCCCCTTTTTACATTTCCCACCATTTTCTCCGATCCACATCCCTGATCGATCCCCACCTTGCGGCCACTAGTCTCTATATTTTTTAAAATTATTTTTAAATGTATACTTTTGACAAATATTTTTTTTTGCATACTTCGATGTATACCTAATAAAACCTAAAAGTTCTTTGGACATGGTATTTTATGCCTTCCTTTAAAAAATATTCAAAGAAAACGGTCGAAAAATGGACAGTTGCAGTGGTGTCCTCCGTTAAGGAAACATTTTACATAAATATATCAAGTACCTAGGGTACTATTATAGCCACTTAATCAGTCTTATAATTATCATTGAGATCAAACTCAACTTGAGCAACATTATAATAAACTCGAACAACAAACTGTTGTTGAAGTTTGTTATAATTTTCAAACTTGAACAGAAAAATGTTGTTCGAGTTTGAACAACAGTTGAACGGCAGTAGCCCCAAAAACTGTCAAAGTTGCCCTCGATGTCAAGGTAACCCCGTTTTACGGTAATAATTACTATGTATGTTGTACCACAATAGTTCAATACACATGAATTTCGATTTCATCGCATAATCCGCAACCATAATATTCTGATAGTTGCCAAATCCCTGAATTTGTGGATACATGTTAATCGAAATAATTTTAAATGGAAGGCCTATACAAATGCCAGTATCTCGAAGTATTTCAGATTACTCAAATCCACGATTGGAAATTCGGGGACACTAGATGGTAAATAAAACTTGAATTGCATTTTGAAAAACCTGACCAATAATACACCACTCAAAAGGGTGCGCGAAAAAAATCCACTCCGTTTTACATATAGGGGAGATAGGGTAGAGATTTTTTTATTTATTTCGAGTTATCGCTACATGTTACTTCAGATCCTAATCTAAATAGTTATAATACTGTCGAAGCTGTGAGGATGTGACAGACAAACGGATGGGCGGACAACAGTTTTTGATAAAACTTCGACGATTTGGGTTACAAAAACGGTTTAACCGATTGATTAAAAAATGTACAGGGTCTTCGGGCATGTCTGCAGCTAAAAAAAACCTGTAAACATTGGTCATTTTCGCAATATTTGGAAAGTTGTGGTGGATTTTTCAAAACGGCACTTTTTGAAATCCATATTGAGCTTAAAAAAATTCTCTAAAATACCAGAGGGAACTTTTGGAGGATTTATTCAAGTTTCCGGAACCCACCTTCCGTTTGTTGTACAATCATTAGTTCCTGAGATATCGATGGTTAAAGAAAAAAGCTGACTTTTCATTCAATCGGCGATATCTCAGCGACAAATGGTCGTACAGAGAGCAAAAAAATACCAAATTGAAGCTGATGAATCACGCTAAAAGACCCCAACATTCATTCAGCCAGAATTTTTCGTAACCCATGGACAATTTTGAAAAAAAATGAAAATTCCGATAATTATTAACTCGCGCTATTTCTTACGACAGCGCCGAGCGTGAAGCTCCAAAAAAAATCTCCGCAAAATTCTTAAACTAGAGATTTCCAGCTTTAAAATGCCTTTTCCCCCGATACGACCATTTTTCACGAGGATACGGCCTTTAAAAAATCACTGAAAAAATGTTGAAATTTTTCTGATTCTCTAATTTATTTGCCGAGTGTATATATATTCATGCTCATTTATTTATATTATATTGTTTTTATATTAAAATATATCCATTTTACTTATTATATTAAAAATTATTATCGTACCCATTATCATTTATCACTCCAACCGTTTATTTATGTGTATCAAGAAATGAAAAACAAGCCAAAGTCTATAAAAAAACGAAATCAAGTCCCGCAGAAACTGACGTTTCGATGGAATCGCGCATTGATGGGAATAAATTTGTGAATTATCTGCTGTCGAGTCGTGTGCGACCAGTCTTCGTTATCAGAGTCCAAAAACGTGTCGTATCCCCGGTTTCGTCGTACGGTTATTGTTCCTATGTGGCGGTGTTTAATACGTGAAAAATCGACTTGGCTTAGGTATACGAGAGCAGGGCAAAGCGTATATAAGTCGGCGACGTCGGCGCTTTGGCCAACGATATATTTCATTATTCCGTGGGAAAAGCCGATGATGGCGAAACGCCGGGGACTTTAGCGTTAACGCAATAACGTGTATACAACCAGAGAGACAGGGGGTTATGTAGGTACGCCGCGGTTGGTGCGGATAACACCGAGAGCTTGCAAGGTGTACACACACATACAGACTCGAACGTACACACACACATATATATATAAATGCATATATACGTGCGCATACGTACACATACATAAATACATATACATAAATGTTAGTGTGAGTCTGAACGTACATGTAGACGTCCCAAGTTACGAACCAAACGGACATAACTTCCGGGACGCTTGGGACGTTAAATGGTCCCCCTTACGCCCTTTTTTCTCGCGATTATTCCAATATAAGCGTATACCTGTACGGAGAGCGGTTTGCAGAGCAGAGAGTGGCGACGACGAACAGGCCGATGTATGTACCAGAGGTGAAGAACGAAAGAGGAAAAAAAAATTAGAAAAACAAAAAATGAAACATCGCCCACCGGATTATTCCTACGTGTGCACGTGTGCAACCTGAGAGAGAGAGAGAGAGGTGCATGGCAGCGCTATAAATCAATCCTTACCGCCCGTACTTCATATCGCGAGTAGGGGGTGAAGGGGGAGGGGGAGGAAGGGTTTTCGCCAAATAAAACGCAATTACGGAAAATATGAGAACGCGAGAACAAGAAAAAGAGGGAGAGAGATGAGAAACGGTTAAAACGTATTAAAAAAAATCGCGGGTGTCGGGTGAGAGTGAGAGGGATGGAAAGAGAGAGATAGAGAGGTTATGTCGCGTATAGAGAGAAAACGTTTCACAGGGCAAAACTGGAAGCGTCCTTTACGAGTGGAAACTAACTGGTGTATCTGTATTTTTTTGTTTTGCAAATGTGTGTGTAAAAAAAGATGGAGAGAGCGGGTATGTATCTTCGGCTCGTACCTTCATCCTCGTTGGGGGTGATCCTTTATTGAGTCTCACGGTGGTACGTTTTCGGTATAAACACCACGAGTGAACGAGCAAAAAGGGGAATGAAAAGTCGCGTCGAATCGGGTTATATCAGCCAAACTTTTTTCCGTTTGTTCTCATTTCGTTGTGTTTCTTTTGTTTTCCTGTTTTTGTTTCGTACCGCCCAACAGTGAAAAATTCGACTAAACACGCGGGAGCAGCGAAATATCGAAAGGTTTTGCAATGGAAAGGAAAATGTATGGACAGTCGTTGATAGGCGGCGGTTTGGATTGGAAGAAGTCGAGACGAAAAAATAAAAACCTCGTCTACGATTATTTTTATACTGCTTTATCGATGATCAGCACGGGCTCGAAAGTAACGTTGGAAATCAGCGCAAAGATTGACAGAACGGAGCCTGGAAGCGCGTGAGATGGGGCTCGCTGATTTTTTTTTTGGCGATACGTATATAGGTTTGTTCAGAACGTCATTACCCGCGGAGAATTATATCGGCAATCGTAGAAAATTGCCATCTGTGAACTACGTTTTTCGGGGATCAATGGTCGCGAGATTAGTGATGGAGGCACGTGGTGAAAATTCGAGATGATAGATTATTCCCGTCGATTGTTAAATTACGCATTTTGTAAATTGATATTTTACTATGGCAATTTACTGGATCGCAGCATTGAACTTCTCGGATGAGAGGACAAGCTCTTTCGGGGTCCATTACATTTGACGTTGATCCCTCTCCGTTCTTATCCTAAGTATTTTCTGCCTCAACATCATTTTCTTCCATACCATATACATACATATACAGACACGACCGCGCGCGTGTGCGTGCGGATTTGTTTATATGTGTATGGATGTATATACATAGGGTGGCACGAAAAGTGACGTCGCAAAGGAAAATCTAAATGCCTCGTATTTAGAATACCAAATCTGAGTCTTCGAGATAAAAAGCATTTTTTTATTGGTCTCTTTTGTGCATTTACTTTTCTCGCAATTTTTTGCACCTGTGTTACCGTTATGAAGTGCACTGTTGAGCAGTTAATGAATAGCCAACCGAACACTGACGTGAATGCCTCAGATTTTGGTCAAAAGTTAAAGAAATAGATTTAAGAAGATCAGTCAGTTAGTTCAGGTGGTTAAAAAAATACTTATGCTTGTCTAAATAACTCCCAATTGCTTTTGAGAAGGAGACAAATTAACAATTTATAGAAAAAATATGATGCAGAAAAACTCGAGAAAAAAATACATTTTTCTCCGAAGCGAAAAAAATATCGTAGGACATACATAGGGGTGATTTGGATAGGGATTGATATGAGGCATCTGGATTTTCCTTTTGGACGTTACTTTCAGGGCCACCCTGTATATAGACTTCCCTAGAAACAGTAATGCACCCTGAATCGAGTACAATTTCGTTCCGTTCATCGAATCATATTATTCGATATTTTCCAGGTTGTTGAACACGCAACCGAACGTGCCACATTATAGTGTAGTGTCGAATAAACCTCTATCGAAACTAAACGAGCGGCAATCCACTGAAATACACGAGAGGGAAAAGGAGGCAGACTCTACTGCATGTATTGCCGATTCACATATCGACATATAACCGAGCTTTTGTTCCTTGCTTCCCGGCACCAGGATAAACTATAAATTCTCCGCGCATGATCACACATCGTCAAACTCTATAGGGTAGATAGATCGCCAAATTCTGTAGTGAAAAGTCCCCATCCATTTTTCTCTCAGTTCCACCGTTAACGAGCTATATATTATCTAGTAACGGCCAATAGGGTGCACCCGTTACAAAATGCGTGAGTGGGGGGCGGGTGAGCGAATAGCGAGAGTGCACCGCCCACCACTATCCTCACCCGATGCATCTCATTGGCTGCTATTAAAACACACGTATCTAATTAAAGACGCATTGTAGAGTAATTTCGATAAGGACTTTTCGCTTCGAAATTTTCCCATCTTGCTGAATATACAAAGCTCAGGCGTGACTTTACCGATCCCCTGTAATTGCTTATTAACTCTAATTATTGATTTTACGTGCGAAATAATTGAGATGTTCTTGACAATTGCACAACCGGAGAGTCAAGCCGTTGCGGTCGCGCGATAAAAGTACTCGATTCAACATACAGATTAAACCTTTCCGAGCGTACTGTATTTCGAAAATTAATTATTTTTTTATTCTCCAACTCGTAGTCAAGCGAGCGACGATTTTTGTGGGATTTTAAATACACGGGATGTGCTCCACGGTTGATGGAATAATTTGAATACATGAGAAAAGGAACTTGGGGTACAACGTGATACTGTCGTTTGTGAGATAATGTTATTGGGTATGGCCGCTTATTTCCGAAAACAAATTCAAAAGGGACCGGAAATTTATTCGATTGACCGAGCAAGTGCTATATTTGTTTACTTTTTCTTTCTCTTAAGGACGTCTACATGATATCCATCAATTATTGATCTGTATTCCGGAGATTGAGCGTCGAGATGATGTATGTGTTGTTACAATGTTGCATGTCCATCAACGTGTCGTTAATAAGAATATTAATAATAAAATTATAAATAAATAAAATTCCGAATAAATTTATTTACAAACAAATTGATTTGTTAACGATTAAAATTACCGATCGATTAAATTATCAACAAATAAAATTACCATTGAGGCAAATGACATCAAAACATTACAGCTGAATGAAATTACGGTAATAAAGTCGTCAGTGTTCACGAACGCACCGCCCAAATGAACAATTTCATTAGCACAACCGCGTTGAAAGTCAGCAACTTAAGGGGTCTTTTGACTTTAGTCGCTAAAAAAAGGCTATTTTCATGAATGTTTTTGATACGTTTATATTTTAGATATTGATATAAAAGTGTTTACACCTAATAAATACACTTTCGAAATATCGAAAATCTCAAAGCGTACTTGTCCTTTATTGTTGTCTAAATCAATTAAAAACAATTTGCAAGAACATTTTCAGTGAGTGATGGCCGATTTGATGAGCGCGCATTAAAAATCAGTTTGAATTTGCAGAGTTTCAACCTTTTCCCATCGCAATTTGCAGCAAACCCAGTGACTTTATCGGACAGGGCGCCAATGAAAATTGGCAGAAACGTAGAAAACTTTGCAACCACAATTTCCAAAAGTTTTCCCTTTCAAATATACAAGATTAAAAACTACATTTTCCAAGCTGCGCGGCCGCGCGCGCGCGCGCGCCAACGAAAAACTCACCGCGAGCGTTGCGAAAACTAATTTCAATAATTTCGCGCAACACGGAACGAAATTTCAAAGAATAAGAAGAACATTCATTAATTCGAGATAAAAGTTTGGTAAACAGAGATTCACGGCTTGAATTTTAGCCGGAAGGTAGCCGCGAGAAATCCGCTTCTGTCTGGGAGATGGCTACGAGAACGAAGTAGCCCGAGGAACGAGAAGAAAGAGCTGCTAGGGGAAGGGCGTTTGTTGGCGGAATGTAAGGGGAGGGCGTGAAAATTCGCGTGACTTTTCCGCTTTAAGGGCGCGTACTTATCGTAATCTAGATGCATATATCTTTTTCGCGAGAGGAGCAAACAAAAAAAGTTTCTTGTTAGGGGTGTTGGTATATGTGTGGAGGAGAGAAGGGATGCTTTCTCTTCGCTCATCGTAAGGGTTGGTTTTCGTCCTGCTGCTCGTGGACGTTACAGGCTCGAGCTCCGCCTCGAGTTTCGGTGCAGTCTTCGCTATACCCGAGTTTTAACTCCCGTTATAACGGCACTAATGTGCATTTAATGTCTTAACTTTGAATGCAACCCACCCCCCACCCTCACCCTGCCAGGGGTGGATGCTCCGCGAAGAAGCTGGTACGCAGAGGGACGGAGAGAAACCGACCAGACGAGATAACATCTTAAATATGTTTTTCTTTCCTTTTTTTTTTTACGGCACAACTCAAGAATGCACAGAGAACAGTGCGATAATACAGAGTAGGTCTGGCCGAGGTAATCCGTATATATACGGAGCGTGAAAAAGCACTAGGAAAGAGGAAAACTTGGCTAACACCATTATTTTTTTTTGTTGTTTTTTGTTTTCCTATAAAAATACAAAATTAAGCTACTCCGGCGCACTTTTGAGGCTCAATTTCTCCATCTCACCCTGCTGCCCACGTTCACCCATCGTTATACGACGCCGGATAAATATGATGGTGAAAATAAGGCAGCCGTCGCGTGACAACGACGACTACGAGCACCCTTCCACCCGCTTATCGTTGTCCTGAAGATCAAAAGTTTTTCGTCTTGCGAACCCGGGATATATCGTCCAACCACTGTCTACTTCCGGTGAGACAAGCGACGAGAAAAAAGACGGGCTCGGCACACTTTTTTTTTCCTCTATTTTCCTTTCACAGCATGCTCGAGCTGCGTACAATGCGACGAGAGTTCCGAGGCCAAAGTTGTTCAATGAATTATCTGGCTTCACTTTTAATGAGCACATTCTGCGAGTGGAACGGGGAATAATCGAAACGCGGGAGAAAGGAGGGACGGGGACAGATGAGACCAAAACGAACGGACGGAATTTACATAATTGGCAAAAAAATCGGGAAATTGGATTAATAAAGGATAAAGCATGACTTGTCTAATTTGAGATAAAAATTTTTAAGGGGTCGTTTCACTTTAGACGCTAGAAAAAGGCTAGATTCGTGAATTTTATTGATATAAAAGTTGTTGAACTTAATAAATACACTTTCGAAATACATTTTTTTGAATGTTTATTTATTTAAGTCACTAGTTATAGACGAAAATGGTAGTGAAAAAAATGTCCTGAAAAATTATAGGTCTGCGCTCTTGATGAAATCTCGGAGATGGATAATCCGAAACAAAAAAATCAAACGGTTTTAGATTCAGTATGTTGATGGCTATAGCGCATATCGTACGACTTTTGATATATGCAAAAATAACAAACGGCGGATATTTTTCGAAAAAAACAAAACGTCTTTTTTCACCGTTTTTGGCAGAAAAATAGTAAATATCAAAATTAATTTTTTTATATGCGCTATATGTATAGTTCTAAAGAATATGTGGTTAAAATTGCATAAGGATCGGTTCAGTAGTTTCGAAGATTTTATCAACAAGCCGTCGAAAAACGTTGTTTCGAGAAAAACGCGTTTAAAGTTTGTTTTTTTTTAAATCTATTTCGAAAGTGTATTTATTAAGTATAACAACTTTTATATCAATATCTATAATATAAACCTATAAAAAAAATTCATGAAAATAGTCTTTTTTAGCGTCTGAAGTGAGAAGACCCCTTAATTTTGAATAATTTAACTTTTGGAGAGCTAGAGTAAAAAAGAATTTGCACGTGATTGAACTGGTTCCAGACCCGATCGATATTTTTCTTAACTTTTGGACCGCGGGAAGATACATCGGAACTATGTTTTGAGGCGTTGAAATAAAATAGTTAGGCTCAAAAATAAAAGAGTTTGGCTCAGAAATAAAGTAGTTAGGTTCAGAAAAATCGGATAGTAATCGTTTATCGGTTATTCAAGATATTTTCTCTGATACTCAATTACTCAATTAAATCAGGTTCTTTTTATACACTCCGCTTGCCTAGAAAAATCCCAATGGCTCGATACTGAACACGCTCACTTGTCAGGGAAAATTTGATTAAAAATGCATGTATAATCGTGTCAACAATTACTATACGTAGCATCGCTGAAATTTGTGAAAACTGATGATTACTCGTGAACTTTTGCACTGAAAACACTTTGTTTTTTTTTCGCATAGCAAATAATGCTAATTAAGAGATTAAAGCTAATCAAAATCAATAAAATCAAAACGAGACCTCTCAAAGCACTCAGCTCATCAAGCGTTCTCAATCATTAGCTAATTATTTAAAAAAAAAACAATTAGCTAATCATCCATTACTATGCACAATGTGATTTCTACATAATATAACCACTAATCATACTACTGGGTGTCCCAGAACTGATGGTAGTCCCTGAAATGAGGCGTTGGGGTTGCAATTATGAGTCGATTGATATAAGTATGTATGGGTCTCGGATCAACCTCTGAATTATTACTTACTTTTAAAGGCGGGCCAATCAGTGCGTCCGCTTAAATATTATTAATAATTCAAAGGTTGATCTAAGGCCCATACAGACTTATATCAATCGACTCAGAATCTCACCCCCAACCGCCTATTTCAGGGACTACCGTCAGTTCTGGGACA
>OY723386.1:51075838-51190010 GCA_963210295.1 Ophion ellenae | reverse complement strand
CTCTCTCCCCCCTCTCTCTCCACCTCTACCTACCTCTCTGTCTCTCTCTCTGGTTGACGTCTACGCAAAATTTAAATGCCTCGAATCGGCATTGAACATTTATCACCATACTCGATCCTGCCATCGCATTGATGGCCTGACGTTGAACCCTGAACATTTTTCGCCATGGAAAACATTTGCTTAACGAAATCCAATTACCCATCCGAGCAGCTGCTTAATATTAACGTGCGTACATTTTCGTTCCATTTGATACTGTAAACACAATGCTCCCTTTATCCCCTCTTGGTTTTCATTTTACAACCATTGTTACCTCAAATATCGATGAATAGAAATATAAGAGCATTGAATATCCCGTTAATTCCTTCTCGTTTCCCTCTCTCCCACTTCGAGACAATCGAGTCTCGATTAATTACCACGCCTCATCAACCCAATTGTCAACAGGCTGGCGCTATTCCAGATATTCTGCATAACATTATGAGGCAAATATTTTTGTGAAAACGTTCATCTTTTCTGCAGAAAAACGAGAAGAACAAGACAAGGAAGGAAGAAGATAAGCAAGGCTTTTTTATTCAACGAACGTAGAAATATGTTTCTGTGCCAAATTTTGGGAAAAATCGATAAATTCGTCAAAACACATATAGTGTTTTTGAGATTCACGGAAATGACGATTTCATCGATACAGTAAGTCCTCAATTTTTTTAAGACCGACATAACTTCATCGGTGACCCTGTTCTACTTATTCAGGTATAACTTTATATAGTAAGTAAAAAAACGATTTGCATACATGGCCTCTTTTCTGTGCTTGTTCGAAAGATCACTATTGACACATGTTATTTACATTATTATTGACGTACAGTTTATGTATTTAAAATGAGTCTGTTTGGGTTAAATAGACTACGAAAATATATTTTTTTTCGCAGTGTTTAAAAAAGCGAGATATGCAACAACTTGTCTTACTTGGTATAATTATTTATAAGTGCTGCGCCGAATGAAATAAACACGAGTCATAAATCACATATCGTTGATTTAATGAGTATATAGATATATGCTTTAGCAGAACTTCGGCTAAACTCGGGCCATTCCCGAAAACACAAACATTGGACTTTCCAAAATTACGTTTATCAATTAATTCATTATTTTAATTTGTAAATTAATTTATGAGTTATTTCAATTTATTAATGAATATGTAAATCGATGAGTAAAAATATAAATACATCAACGACGATGAACGAACCAATTCCGCAAACAATGTCGGAATCAGTTTGTTCATTCTGGTACATGCAATTTATATGATAATCGTCGGTTGAAAAAGAGTCGGGAACCTTACCACAATTAATGATAATAATATAACGATAACTATGTCGACAATAATAGCAATATCAAAAGCAATAAATGCCTGGATGTATTTAATATTAATCTAATAATAGTTCATTAATTATAATAGTAACAACAACAATGCAGTGTTAACGACTCAGTATATCAGCCAGTAATCTTGGAGAAAGATTATTTCTAAAAAGTTAAACAACATCGTTATGAGAACGACTTTGTGAGAACTACACATCGGAGCGATAAAGTTATTGCATTATCAATACATCAACATCGATATGGAAGATACTAATTTTTTCTCGTGTTTTTATGCACACAATGTGCAATCATTTCTGTTATACATTTTCATACGCAAATTTCTATCATACTCAAAATTCGACGAGGCCCTTCCGGTGGATGTAAACGTCCATGCAACGGAAAATCTAAAAAGTGACAGAAAGCTGCGATATTTCCCGCAGAGTGGAGGCAAAAGTTGTCGCCGCTTCATTGCGACATTCGGATTTTGCCATATTTTCGTCCTACTCGCGTTCGCTGATGGAAATGTAACACCGATTTACCGTGAGTGGTTGGATGTGATGAATTTGTCAATTTTCTATGCATGTGACATTTCGCTCATGCTATTAGCGATCCAATATCTCATCTTGACACACTCATGTGTATACATACATATATGGGGCCGGGTTGAAATTCCGAACTTTGAATGCTCAGACGGTTTAAAATTCCGATTTATAATGTTCGTAAATTCAAGGTGGGGCCATGTTGAAATCCTTCTCGTAAAGAATACAGCTCAGTTTTGAGCGTTCTGATCATTTAAGGCGTTACCCCCACTTGTAGCGCAAAAAAAGGCCTTTTTCATGAATTTTTTTAAAGAAAACTACAAAACTTTTTTAATCGATCAATATACCCATCTTAAAGAACACATCTTGAAGAATTTTCAGCAATTTTTTTATTGAAAAATATTACATTGTTTAGTGGCAAATGGCCGTCAATGAAATAATGTTTTTATATACACGGTTTGCGGTGACCAACATTGCGGCGAAGTGGATCATCTGAAGAAAAAAATGCGGATGGATTTAGTCAAATATAAGTATAAACTAGTCTTTAATCGAAGGATTTTAAAAAATATTCATTTTTCACAAAATGGCGGACAGTCAAAGTTAATGGTTCGATTTTAACGAAAAAAAACGGCCGTTTTTTGGCTATAAAACGGCCATTTTTTTCGAAAAAAAATCGAACGATTGAAGACTACATTTTTATGTATTAAATAAGCCTGCAAAATTTCAAGAAGATCCGTTCATTAGTGTTCGAGTAATCTTGGTCACCGACTTCAGAAATGCCATTTTGAGAAAAACGCGTTTAAAGTTTCTCTTTCAACGCTCTTTCAACGCGGATTCTTCTCTTTCAACGCTCATATCTCAGTCAATTTGGTTCGGATCGACTTGAAATTTTCAGGACATATTCTCAGATACTTATACTTCAAAAAAATGCAGTAAAAAAATCGATTTTTTCAAAATGGCAAGTGGGGGTAACCCCTTAAGTTCGGAATTTCAACCCGGCCCCATACATCTATACGTACCTTCGACGATGTACGTTTATTTCCAGAGATGTATTTTCGGCGCGAAATTATGCCACTTCAGGTTCTCACTTCCTTGTGCCAGGCAATTCCGAAATACATTTTGGCGAGCCTGTCGAGTTAATAATGGAGTGCACCTCAGGCGTGACGATCGTGCCGAATTTCCAAATTGTCAAGACAGCGAACCGTATGCAAATATAAAGGAAATCGGTATAATTAGGGACTCATCCTTTATTCCGTTATATTTATGACCCACGAATCCATGCAGTGAGGTTACTGAAATACAAACTTTCCGGAATAAACGTAAAATGTTGTGCATTGCCGCGCATCCCATTTTTGGTACTTCTACTGCTGTACTCCCGTTCTAATTGTGGATATTTCGGATTGCAGACGTCAATTGTATGATATTAAGGGAGACTACTAGGTATTCTAGAGCCCGGCAGAAGGTGAATTTCGATAATTGCTTTTTGGATCCCTAGTTGATGGAATTAAAATTGCATTACGTGGCCTTTATATTTTATATTATTATATTTTGTGACAAAATCGCTACGCTGAAGCTGGATGAAGCGAGGCATTACATCAACATCACATCGCTAAGTATTCACCGATTTTTCATTTTGGAACCGTATTACGACATTTTACATCAAAGTATACGTAAGGGATTTTTAATACGTTAAAAACTTTCTCCGAAAAATTATCTCCGGTGTTTTTATTACGAAAACCATTTTTTTTTTCAAACACGCGCCTTTTTATACAAAATCGATATTTTACGATTTTTCTACGTGCTTTATTGGCAAATTTTATCTAAAATTCAAATTATTTTCAATTCTCTCTTCAACTCTTGCGAGCCGCAGAGCCCTGTCGAACGTTTCAGCCAGCTTCGGCGCTGCCACTTTCCTACAAAAATTGCGAAAAAATTGTGAAGATACTTGAAGATGTGAAGAATAACGGCCACGGAACGGAATTTTGATTCTATGAACTGGGTATCCATAACAAACTATCGAAATTCGCCTTCTTTCCCAGGCTCCAGACTGGTAGTCTCCCTTAATAAATATAAGAAAATAAGTTTATAATGAGGACAATAAGGTGGCATTCGTCCATAGAGAGTCCCTTTAATTTGTGCTCTCTTAATATATATATATATTAGGGTGGCGTAATTTTTAGCTCTATTTTTTTTCTTTTTCTTACTATCCAATTATCTTCTTTGAAAAAAAAAAAATGGTGCGAAGTTGCGAAGGGTAAAAAAATATTTAGAGCTTGCGCAAGCCTCCCAAAAATTCAAATTTTCATTAAAAAGACGATTTTTTTTCCGTCCACTTCTCACCCATGAATTTTAAGCTTTATAATGTTTAAATTAACCTCGCGCAAACTCTAGCCGGCTAGTGAATATTTAGGGGTCGCTCAAGAGCTTAAAAATTGCCAATTTCCGCCAATTTCTTTTTACTCTTCTCGCTCATAAATTTGACGCTTTGTAAAATTTTCAAAACAGTTCATCCTTTTTTCTTCACAAAACAGATTTGAAAATTCATGGGTGAGAAGTGAACGAAACGAAAAAATAAAACGTTCATTTAATAAAAATTTGAATTTTTGGGTAGCTTGAGCGATCTCTAAATATTTTTCGACCGACCGCAGCTTCCGTGATATTTTTTTTCTTTAAGCAAGATAATTGGTTGATGAGAAATAGAAAAAAATAGAGCTCAAAATTGTGCCACGCTAATATGTGTGTGTGTGTATGTAATATTTTTCGACCGATCGCAGCTTCCGTGATATTTTTTTTCTTTAAACAAAATAATTGGTTGATGAGAAATAGAAAAAAAATAGAGCTCGAAATTGTGCCACGCTAATATGTGTGTGTGTGGCTGTGTGGGTGTGTGTATTTGCATATATATATCCTCTCATTAAGCAAGCTTTTAGAAGATTTACAATCACCCTGGTTGGCAAAATATCTTGAATGAGCCGATTATTCGCTTCGCGATTTCTCGTTATGGGGAGATCGGCGATTTCGGATAGGGAGACAGAGAGTACGAGGGAGAGAGACAGAAAGAGGCGAGAGAATCATTGGAAAATAGCGATAATCGAGGCAAATCCGTCACCGAATATCTACGGGTTATTTGACGGCGACGAAGATTCGATTAAGACACGAACGACCGGAGGAATCTCCCAGGAGATTCCACGGGTCTTAAATCTTCCTCCTCATCGACCGTCTCATCCTTAGGCTACACAGCCTCGTCGGCTTTTCGTACCACTCCGTTGCCGGACAATCCCCGCTGTGCAGACGTGCTTTCCCGCCTACTTCAACTATTTTATCGTTAATCATCCTCCAGATTCGGTCAACCTTATATCATCTATGTTCCACGTTGAACTATCGTCGTATCAAAGTTCGACGAATACATCAATGAAAAAAAAAACATATTTTTTTCTGGTATTCATTATTTAGTATGTAAAATAAATTATCGCATGTACATTTTGTGATATCGATATCAGCCACGAATCAAATTGCAACCGATTCTTCGGCGAATACAACATCAGAATTATTCAGAAATAATAAAATCAAATGGCTTACGACGAATTCAAGGTGTAACGGAAAATGAGTAATCAACAATCATTTCTCTTCATGAACATTACTGTTAATTTTGATAACTGTGCAAAATTCTGATCATTTTTTTTGCGAGAAATACTTGTAAAATTCAATAAAACTCATCGATTTCCAAAACGAATTCCGAACCGTAATTTTCACTAATTTACCATAGGAAGTACTCTACTAAACTGCCGAAGTTTATTCTGTATGGCGGTAATCACGAGCAATTATAGTCCAGAAAAATAATCAGCGATGATAATTCAAGGAAGGAAAAGAAGGCAATTCCGTTTCTTCACGAAGGAAAAAACACACCCGCGATTCCAAAATATCTGCCAATCAACCATTCAAATAATCACGTTTGTTTATTTTTTCATTACTGAAGGTAGAACGAGCGCGCGCTTCTGATTTCTATAGATTTTGTTTAAATTTTAACCAGACATCGTTCATATCTTTATGCATGTTTGAGTGAAATTTCAGAACAGTCGACTATTTAGTTTGGAAGATAATGGGTTTTAAAATTGCAACTTTTAAGGGGTTATATATAGTTAACATTTTCGAAAAATCAATTTTTTTTAATTTCATTTTCGTAATGTACATATATTTAAGTACACACACAAAAAAAATTCTTGTGAATCCGGCGAATATTCTCGGAGTTACACACACATTTGTAATGACGTGTCGGAGCATTCAAAAGTGCTTTTGAAACTCTAAACGCGTGTTTCTCAAAACTGTGTTTTTAAAGTCGGTGAGCAAGATTTCTCGGAAACGTCTGAACCGATGAGTCTCAAATCTTAACACAATCTTTTCAAGTATATTTTTTAGTAATTAAGGGGTTACCCCGACTTGCCATTTTGAAAAAATCGATTTTTTTTATTGCATTTTTTTGAAGTATAAGTATCTGAGAATATGTCCTGAAAATTTCAAGTCGATCCGAACAAAATTGACTGAGATATGAGCGTTGAAAGAGAAGAATCCGCGTTGAAAGAGCGTTGAAAGAGAAACTTTAAACGCGTTTTTCTCAAAATGGCATTTCTGAAGTCGGTGACCAAGATTACTCGAACACTAATGAACCGATCTTCTCGAAATTTTGCAGGCTTATTTAATACATAAAAATGTAGTCTTTAATCGTTCGATTTTTTTTTCGAAAAAAATGGCCGTTTTATAGCCAAAAAACGGCCGTTTTTTTTCGTTAAAATCGAACCATTAACTTTGACTGTCCGCCATTTTGTGAAAAATGAATATTTTTTAAAATCCTTCGATTAAAGACTAGTTTATACTTATATTTGACTAAATCCATCCGCATTTTTTTTTTCAGATGATCCACTTCGCCCCAATGTTGGTCACCGCAAACCGTGTATATAAAAACATTATTTCATTGACGGCCATTTTCCACTGAACAATGTAATATTTTTCAATAAAAAATTACTGAAATCTCTTCAAGATGTGTTCTTTAAGATGGTATATTGATCGATTAAAAAAGTTTTGTAGTTTTCTTTAAAAAAATTCATGAAAAAGGCCTTTTTTCTGCGCTACAAGTGGGGGTAACGCCTTAATCGAAGGTTATTTCTTACCAATAAATATTTTCCATTTTATAAACAATTTAAGGTTCAAATTTTAGTCAAAAATCCATTTTTTTAAGAAGCTGCCATTTTACCAAGAATTATTATTTTGCTTATTCCTTCGATCAGTTACAAGATAATCCATTATATTAACGAAATACTTTGGTTTTTTTATTCTAGATGAACCAGTCCAGAGATATCGTGCTCACTGCAAGACGCCTTTCTCAGAGGTGCTCCCGTAGATCAAATATAGCAGCTTTCAAAATAATTTCTTTTACAAATAAAAAATGTGTATTAAATTTGTTTAAAAATTACAAATACAGTTAAAAAGTTTACTTTAACTGTATTTGTAAAATACAGTTCAAAGTTACCATAATATGTGTACACATTTTTACGTTAATAGATTTAAACGTCTTCTCAAGAAAAATTCTTGAAAAATCGATCTTTTTGGGCCTCCCGACTGTATATAACCCCTCAACACTGCAGGGTCTGCATTGACCGGAAGTCAGATCACATCATTCTTCGTACTATTCTATCGTGTTTATAAATTGTGAACAACATTAGTTTTAGATAGCAAGTTACTTAGGGAAAAAGTGAAAAAAAAGTTTGGATTTCCTTCACTATTTAGTTTTGGTAAACACGTTCAGTAAAGACAGAATAATTCTCCGTAAAAAAATGTGTCCCCTATAATAAGAGGACATATGGCAATACCGCAGAACAGTGCTGTTCAAAATTTCGAGAAAAAAAATTATCGTGTTCCTAAAGTTGAGAACTTTTGTCATAAAAAGAAATTGCGTTATCAATAGTAATATTTTATATTGTTTAAGTTATCTTCATCAACAAATATAAGCGTTGGTTAATTCATAACTGATTAAAATCTTTGTTCGACTAAAAATTCCTTCCAAATAAAAAGTAGTGTTCCCGTATTATTTTAAAATACAAATATTATGTACGGAAAATCAATTCTGTCTAAATTTCAATGCAAACCCTGCAGTGTTAAAAGTTGCAATTTTAAAACCCATTATCCCAATCCAAATAGTCGACTGTTTTGAAATTTCACTCAAACATGCACAATGATGTAAACAGTGACTGGTTCAAATTTGAACAAAATCTACAGAAATCAAGAGCGCGCGCTCGTTCTACCTTAAGCTGCGATTTGCAACGTGATTTTCGAACGCGAGGTCCATTTTTCGTGGGCAGTGCAACCAAGGCGTTCGCAAGCGATAAAATCGCGAAATCCCTCGGCGCTTTTCGGTCCCCGGAATGACCGAAATTCGAAGCGCTCAAACGGTGGGTCACGGGAAAAACGTCTTCTTTGAACGCGTTGATAATATTGTCGGGGAAGGTTTGACGAGATATGAGATCGTTTAAAACTTTATAGTGCGCGTTAAACTTTATAGCACCGCGACCGTTCTGATATCTATATACGTAATCTGAAAGAGCTTCCCGAGAATCTCACCCGAAACCCTCACTCTCGCTTCGGCGCTCTTTCTTCCTGATTTTATAATATAATTTAAGATAATTCTTTATGCCTGAACACCTGAGGTTACGAACAGCTAGTTAAGATTTCGAAGGAAGCTTCCCTTCCTCATTTTGAGATAATTACGAGTTTGCCCGTCGTTAAAGACGAGACGATGGACACGATTTCTAATATATATACACATATGTATGAGGCATTTCATGCCAAATCGGCCACATTTAGACCCGACCTCTTTTGATTTGGCTGAAATTTAAATATGTTAGTTTCGTTCTAAAAACGCTTGCGTTATTTTTTCAACGATATTTTAACATGATCGAAAATATGTACTAAATTTTATAAAAATACTTTTTTCAAATCTTTTGTTTTGAAATGTCCTTTATGGAATTTTTTTAATTCAATGCCGCCGTCGATATTATTTTTTAGCTTTTTGGAAAAAGCACGAATTTTTCTAAGTTCGACCTTTATGATTTTCGTTTTTTTTTTTCGTAATAAGAATATGATAAATTTAGCGTTTGTCGCCGCAAGACCCATCATGGGAAGATTGTGACATGTCTTTCTATTTTTGTTCCAAATTGAAACATTTTTCTTCTTGATTTTTTTTCCAAGAATTCGCTTTTTTTACTATAACATAATTTTAAATGGTCGATTCTACGATATTCAATACTTTGTATACTATATTAGCATGTTGAAAAAGTTTCCCAATAATTTTCAATAATGTTTAATCATTTTACCGGCAAATTCAAAGACTACTTGAGAAATTTCTGAGAAACACGTTAATCTAAATGAAATAATACCTCGCATTTTTTTTTAAGCATAGAATTTATTAATTGACATTATTGCAACATAAGAAACAACTAAATGTTGAAAAACTCGAGAAGAAACATGTTTCAAATTAGAAAAAAAAATAGAAAGAAAATTCTTACTACGATGGTTCTTGCGGCAAGAAAAGTTAAACTCATCAAATTTGTTGACAACAAAAAAATCGAAAATCAAAAGGGTCGAACTCAGAAAAATTCGGGTATTTTCCAAAAAACTAAAACGTAATATCGAAGATGGCAGAATATTTTTTCATAAAATAAATTTTAAAACAAAACAATTTTTGTTAAATCTATTTTCATCAATTTTTTCAGAAAATTATGAGCATTTGAAAAAAAACACGATTTTTTTCAATCCTCTTCAGATTTTCGATTGTGTAGAAAAATTAGAAAAAAACGAACAAGCGTTAAAACAATGTATTTAAATTTCAGGGGGTC
This sequence comes from Ophion ellenae, assembly GCA_963210295.1. Taxonomy (NCBI): domain Eukaryota; kingdom Metazoa; phylum Arthropoda; class Insecta; order Hymenoptera; family Ichneumonidae; genus Ophion; species Ophion ellenae. The sequence continues at coordinate 51,180,241 of OY723386.1, read as the reverse complement.
GGTTCTAAAAGTGGTCAACTTGGCGTGGATTGCCCCATATATATATATATATATATATATATATATATATATATATATATATATATATATATATATATATATATATATATATATATATATATATATATATATATATATATATATATATATATATATATAGTGACCCTACAAGTTTTGATTGCGTCCAAACTCACCGTGATGTGTATCCCGGGAGCAGCACAACTATGCCAGCTTCGTAGCAAGAGCACCTGAGCCCCTTCGGAAGTGGAAAGCGCTGTTGATGCACCGCCCGAAAAGAGCGTCGTAAAGGGAACAGTAGGGCGGCAGGAGAGCCGTGGAAAGGCATATCCTTGGCTAGACGAGGTCGAGAGCCAATTACTACGATTTCGAGTAATCGCGGGAGTAATTAAGTATTCATTACATCGACGAAAGTATTTTCGTTAAGCGCGAGCCATTTCTTCTTGCTCTCGACACACGCGCAAAGTCGACGATTCGTCTCGTTCGCATTACCCATATGTATACATGGTGTTTGGCATATAGACCGACATAATTGTTTCAGAAATTGAGCGTCATTTGCCACATTTGTCACCCTTAGACCCTATGACCTAAGTGTCACGATAATTAAGATATCATTTTTTAATCGGTTTTTTTAATTACCCGAAATTTCGCCTTTAACCCTAGAATGGTACACTTCTTTTTTTGTCTTCTAAATGCACACTGGCGCACAAACGTACCCCGCGCGTTGGACCCGACTATCGGGGTGATAAATAGTGAATACAATTTTTGGTAGCACATGATTTTCTTCGTCTTTTAACGAGGAAGACGGTGGTACAATTTTAAAGTTTCAGAAAATTCGACAAGTGTGTCAAAGTTTGATCCGAAGGGAAAAGAAAATATTAAATTGGTAAAATTGAGTACTTTTACAAAATTCGTGGGGCACGAATGTACCCCAGTGTGCCATTCTAGGGTTAAATTGTCTATAAATGAATTTATAGACATAAATAATATAATAAACGTTATAAATAAAATAATAAATATTAACTGTAAAATAACTTTTGTTGTATTCTGCAATGTGTGTTTATTATAAATAAATCAATATTCGATACAATTGGTGTCGAGAGAGTGACCCATGAGCTTCCAAACTCTTAACCCCAGAATGGCACACTGGGGTACATTCGTGCACCACGAATTTTGTAAAAGTACTCAATTTTATCAATTGACAATTTTCTTTTCGCTTCGGATCAAACTTTGACACACTTTTCGAATTTTCTGATATTTTTAAATAGTACCATCGTCTTTCTCGTCAAAAGGCGAAGAAAATCATGTGCTTCCAAAATTGTTATTCACTGTTTATAACCCCGATAATCATGTCCAACGCGTGGGGTACATTTGTGCCCCAGTATGCCTTTAGAAGGCAAAGAAATAAGTTCACCCTTCTAGGGTTAAAAATGCGTAAATGTATGAAAAATTCCAACTTCTAAATTCATTATAAAAAAAAACTGAAAGCTATTTTGAACTTAGCTTTGTTTTAAAAAGTTCTCTAGTTTATACTCTTTCCAACGGTATGCTACATGGCATAGAAATCATTCATTACGTGCTCAAAATAAAGAGAATAAGTTTTTTTTATAATAAATTTAGGAGTTAAAATGTTTCATCCATTTACACATTTTGAAGACTAGAAGCTCAAGACCCACTTTCATGAAACCAATTGTATCAAATAATGATTTATTTATAATGAGCATACATTGCAGAATACAACAAAAATTATTTCGTGCTATTACAACCACAAACAAAAAAGTTATGACGATTTAAGGCGGGATATACATTTACAACGATAAAAAAATCAATTTCTTTTTTTTTCTTCTTTAAACGATAGAACTATATATGTAGAATATTATCCCAAAGTTTCAAAGCGAAATTCGAAAACCTTCAAACGTTACAGCCTGTCAACGCTGTGCGTTGACCGCTCGGATTCGGAGCGGGCGTGACCTTCAAATGCGTTTTTCTCAAAACTGCATTATCGAAATTGGCGTGCAGGATTACTCAAAAACTATTAAGCCGATTGAGTTGAAACTTGGTAGAAATAATGATAACATTGGTATCTTCTACTTGACGAAAATTGTTTTTGAAAAATTGGAAAAAACGACTTTTTTAATCCACATTTTACAGAAATGTTGTGTGCGATGTTGATTTTTTTTTGCAAATGCGTGCCATTTTCTCAAATTTGCATTTTCTTCATTTTAATTATCGTCCCATAAAAACTATAAATGTTCTAACTGAAAAAAAATGTTTGAACTTTTTTGCAAATCGAAGTCTACGGGAAACTAGACTGCACGCCGATTCGCAACTCCCGCGGCGGCCTTGCTGTAACACTCTGCCACAGCGTCGCCATTTTGATGACGAATTAAGGGGCGATACCAGTGTGACAATTTCAAAAAATCGATTTTTTGTGGCCTTTTTTTCCTTGCCATTGGATGGGCTAGATATAGCTGATTAGCGGTTTTTTAGGTAAATATCATTTTATCTTGCAAAAATCGATAGTTAAATCTTTAAACGCATTTTTCTCGAAATGAGATTTTTCAAATTTGCTGACATTGTAACTCAAAGAGCAATTATCCGATTAACTCAAAATTTGAACTGAGTACTCTTGAATATATTTACTCTATAATGACGTAGGATATTTTCGATTGAATGAAAATTGACGATTTGACATTGAAAAAACGACCATTTTATAAGCAAGAAAACAGACGTTTTTTTTCATAACTACGCCATTTTGTTAGATTTTTATATTTTCGAAAATCCTACATCGTTGTACAGGAAATACCTTCCAGTTTGACGACATTTTTGCCTTTTTCGGTTTCAGCTACTCAATCGACCGGAATCATGTCAGCAGTGGAGGAACTTTTTTTTTGCGCCTCCGAAGACAGCGCATAAGTCGCGTGGATCTCAATATTTTTCTATGAAAAAATTATTTAATATAGATCAAATATAGCCAAACATATTCTTAATTTTCCGAAAAATTTCATTGAGTACTTTCCTTCAAAAAAATTCCCGAAAATCATCCAAATTTTCAGCGTTCACGCTGGTATAGCCCCTTGACTTTAAAAAATTGTTTCGTATACGTAAATATACCATTAAAGTATAGCCTAAGTTTGATAATTGTAGAATAATGATTTCTTAGTTAAACAAATCCCACAATATTGCTTATTTTTGCCTTATCTAAATGTATATTCCGCCTCAAAGTCGATTTTTCGGGTAATTAAATAAGAACGAAAAAAAACCATATTTTAATTACCGTGAAATTTAGGACATATGGTCTGAGGTTGACAAAAAGTGGCAAATGACGCTCCTGATCCCCCAAAAAAAGTGTATCGGTCAATGCGCCAATCACCCTGTTTATGGACGTCTACTTAGGAAATATCATGGTCCATACACGAGGCCCGTAAACGATTCGCTCGGCAGAAATTCTTATCATAATTGAATTTAAATTAAACTGCAGCGTGATTATCGAGTCGCGAAGCGTTCGTGGTGGGAATCGGGAGTGGAAATTTCTTATTTCCTTGCAACGTTCGTGATAGCTCTGGACTAGCTTGTTTCGTCGTCACGGAAACGCGCAGGACAAAGTTTTGCTCTGTGCTTCACGAAGCTTTCTGTTTCCCACGCAGAGACTACCGACTCATGGTTTGGTTTAATTTTTTTCCGGCCGTTTGGTAATTGCGATTGTGGGAATAAAAAGGAAACACCGAAATAGGAGCGAGGGCGAGAAAATGTTTATTGTTTGTTTGTTCTTTGGTCACGGCAGAAGAGAAGCTCGCGCTTTTCGCTGCCGTTTTCGGGGCTGCTCGTGTCTCGAGCACACCGCGCCTTCAGTGCTCCGACCATATGACGCCGTCACGCGCAGATTACTTTGGAATAGAGTCCTTATTTTTGTTTCTAGGCTGAACGTGAAAATACGTGTTTGTACAGCCGACAGTAACGGACGGAGCGCGGCTGCGACGTTTTGCCGGGTCAAGCGGCGCTGGCCTGGGCCAATACTCGGATGGGTGACCGCTCAGCCGCCCGGCGGCTACATTGGGAAAAATTGTCGCGGGCGACAGGGTGCTCGATGGCTGGGGTAAAAGTGAAAAGCATGGAATCGTAAAAGACCTTAAGAGCTTTGCGAAAAGTTTCTGGAAAAACAATTGCCCAAATGACAATTTTCCGAATACAATTTCTCGATAACAATTGCCCGAATAAACTATTTCTCAAATACAATTTCCCAAAAGAACAATTTCCCGGCCATAATTTACCGAATAAACGGTTTTCGAAATGAACAATTTCTCGAATACAATATCCGGAATGGACAATTTTTCGAATGAACAGTTTCCCGAATGGACAATTTCCTGAATGAACGTTTCCCCGATTGAACAATTCCTCGAATGAAGAATTTCCCGAACAAATATTTTCGACGATTTTTTCGGGAAACCAATTTTCTCGGGTCGAATTTTCCTTGAATTAATTTTCCTGTTATTGATTTCGGCATTTGCAGGCACCGGAAATATATGTTCCCACACTCAGCATAAACCAGAATCAATGACGAAGGTGAGCATTTCATTTCAAATTCGTTCGGGCTAAACTGACCCAGTGTGTCAATGTAGGGTTAAAAACCACAGTCTTTCATTGATATCATCATTTGTTATACATTTATGAGCATACTCTGTTAAATTCTTAAATATATTCAACACACCATAAAATGAATAAACAAAAATTAGGAACTTTTATACAAGACAAATAAGTATTATCAAAACAGACGGCACCTAAAGTTGCGTAAGTGTTTACTTGCCTCAATTAAAGTAGGTAATGATATTTTAAGTTTACTTTGTCTTAAGTAAAGTTTACTTGCCTCAACTAAAGTAGGTTATAATATTTTAAGCCTGTTGGATGTAAAAAGACAAGTAAAGGTAACTTAAATGGAAATAATAACAATTATAACGATATTTTTATCTTTTTAACTCCGATATCAAAATACAAGTATTATTCGAGTCCAATGTCGGTTTTTCAATATAAGATTTTTGGTCCGATATTCCAGTATCCATGTCTACGACAGACTAAAGTAGTGCGAGCCTTCTATATATATATATATATATATATATATATATATATATATATATATATATATATATATATATATATATATATATATATATATATATATATAAAGCACTTAAAAAGAGATGGAGTTTTTCTCAGCCCTATATGTCCCACAAATTCGACAAATGCGATACCTCTTCACGTCTCCATTTTTCCCGCCTCTCATTAAATATTTATTTATTCGATTTCAAGCTTTCATCTCTGAATCAGGTTTCCCGCCAGATTGTTCTGCCAAAGGGCAAAAAAAATTATTATATAACACGGCGCGAATCCACATACGATTTTATGCACGACGTAAATCAACCTGTCAAAATAAATACGAACGAAAATTTCATCCGCATTGCGCTTCGATTTTCAAGATAAATATAGAAACAACAATAACATTTGGGTAGCCGGATATATTGAGAATTCAAATTCATTTGTCGTTTATCACTCACCTTGACAGATTATCGTGACGACGTGGATGATGCTGATGGTTAAATATCGACTTCTTCTATGCCGTTCCGCCATGTTGGACAACTGCGTTTAGTCACTGTAGTCGAATTGCGATTCGTATTCCCGATATCTGCAGTCAAAATTATATACGCAAATTATACGCTGGTCGAGGCAATCGATTGGCGTCGTCTGCAACGACCATCATATTTTTAATTTAAATTCATTATTTTTCTTTTCGGTCGAGATAGAAATCCACCGAATTCACTATTCCACAGGAATAAAAAAAAACTTCGGATGGTGTTGGGAAAATAGCTGCAAGTACGTTATGGGCTTAAAGTGAGGGGACTTAACAGAGGAGACGCAATTGACAAGGCACTTCAAAAATAATAAACGGTAATAGGCACAACACCTATTAGGTACTGTGAGCATTTTCGCCAAAACATAAAGAAATATTTTCTCAACTCGATGGTACTGGACAAGAAGATTAAAATGTCCAAAAATCATTCTTGCAAGCATCCAGTGAAGGCCATAGCAATCGGCCATCATGTATACGTAACCTCTCACCTCAATGACGTATGGGGAGTACCGATGCAGACAGAGCGAGAGGCTCATGTGTCGATGCAATTCGTGACGAAAGTATCTTGAAATGGGTTGATTGGAAAGTCGGAAGTATCTTCAATTTCAATCAGGATCTTTGATATGTCATTCCAAAATTCACCATTCATCAGAAATGAGAGCAAAACCTGGTGTATGAAAAAAAAAAATATATATATATATATATATATATATATATATATATATGTATATATATATATATTGATACTCATTCATTTATGCAAGTAATTATTTTATGTATAGCCCGATAAACAACATTCGAACAAATTTCGACGCTGTAGGCTCTTTAGAAATTGGCTATTCATCGAACGTATGGATTCAATTAAGCAATTCGTGTACATTCGGATATTGAGTATATTTTTTGTTTTAATAATGAGGATGTTGGCGTTGGTTTAGCATGAAAAATTGGTGAATTATTCCATCGGCACGGATGGAAAATCATCAGCGTCATTATCTTAACAATTGTGAGAAGCCTCACATAAGTCGCGAGTAAATCATTATCGGACGGTTGACTCGACAAATTTGAATTACGGATGGTTATTTTCGCAGTATAAAATTAATTACGATTATTTTTAAATTCAAAATAGTAAAACAGTTATACGTTTATATGTGTATAACAGAGAAAGTGAGAGAGAGGGAAGAGATGTTAAGGTTACACTGAGAGAAAAGTACATGGTATTTACAACCGCCAATGGTGAAAGAGAAGATAGTAAAATTCGTTATAGTTTATTGACAGTGCAATCATAATGTAGTTAACATGACTACAAGTGAAAAGTATACCTAAACATGCGATTTGGGTGGCGTATTTGACTATCTATTGTCCCCGAAAAGATTATTCACTATTGTAAAAGACTTGACAATATACATATGGTAAATTCAGTGCTATAACAAAATCGGCGTAAAAATACGGGTGTACTTCCGAAAAGCCCATACCGCCGATTAATTTAGAACTTCGTGTACTCATGTATTTTGACTCGCTGATCACGAATATGATAAGAGAAATACCCGCAAATTTGATTTTCAAGGACAAAACACGCAAAAACTTTTTTTTTTAAGTTTTTCTATTTTATTTAAATAAATGTTGATCTTAAAGAAAAATGTTTCCTACGAAAGTTATAGCCCGTAAAAAGATTGATCTTTTATATTCTATACAGTTTTTGTCTAAAACCATTTTTTTTCGAGAAAAATGGGATAATGCTCCAACAAGTGCATTTTTTAAAGGCGTTACCCCCACTTGTAGCGCAGAAAAAAAAGCCTTTTTCATGAATTTTTCTAAAGAAAACTACAAAACTTTTTTAATCGATCAATATACCATCTTAAAGAACACATCTTGAAGAGATTTCAGTAATTTTTTTATTGAAAAATATTACATTCTTCAGTGGCAAATGGCCGTCAATTACATAATGTTTTTATATACACGGTTTGCGGTGACCAACATTGCGGCGAAGTGGATCATCTGAAAAAGAAATGCGGATGGATTTAGTCAAATATAAGTATAAACTAGTCTTTAATCGAAGGATTTAAAAAAATATTCATTGTTCACAAAATGGCGGACAGTCAAAGTTAATGGTTCGATTTTATCGAAAAAAAATCGTACGACTAAAGACTACATTTTTATGTATTAAATAAGCCTGCAAAATTTCAAGAAGATCGGTTCATTAGTGTTCGAGTAATCTTGGTCGCCGACTTCAGAAATGCCATTTTGAGAAAAACGCGTTTAAAGTTTCTCTTTCAACGCTCTTTCAACGCGAATTCTTCTCTTTCAACGCTCATATCTCAGTCAATTTTGTTCGGATCGACTTGAAATTTTCAGGACATATTTTCAGATACTTATACTTCAAAAAAATGCAATAAAAAAAATCGATTTTTTCAAAATCGCAAGTGGGGGTAACCCCTTAAACTCTGCTTTCTAAAACCAGTGTTCTACACACCCCACGATTCCGCATAGCCGAGTTTGCTTGGGTTTAGCATTGTTTCGGTTTGTTTTGGTCGACATTGGTATTTGGGTTTGTTTTGGCCGACATTGGTGGTTAGGTTGGTTTTATTTTAGGTTTGTTTGGGTCTGTTTGGGCCCACACGCAGTTAAGTGCGTAAGTAGATAATATCGAAACTAATGGAGCTTACCTAAATATACTTTTTGGAGCATTTTCCCATTTTTCTCGAAACATAATGGTTTTAGACCAAACCTGTGTAGAGCATAAAAGTTCAGTCTTTTAATAGGCTACAACTTTTATAGGAAACATTTTTCTCCAAGATCAACATTTATTCAAATAAAATGGAAAAACTTTTTAAAAAACAGTGTTTATGAGTTTTGACCTCCAAATCAAATTTGCGGGTATTTCTCCTATCATATTCGTGATCAGCAAGTGAAAATACACAAGTACGCGAAGTTCTACATTAATACGCGGTATGGGCTTTTTGGACGTTTATCCAAAAATACTAATGTTGTATACAGTACGTTAGGTTTTGTTCAGTCAAACTTCTGCTATTCTTTTGAAGTTTGTACAATTCACATAGTTAACATTAACGTTTGCCGAGTACAATTTATTGGAGGACCTTATGAAAAGTGACTATTCGCAAAAAATTATGGTAAAGTTTGCTTATAGCGAAGACGTAAATTATTTGCAGTTCGAGCGATCGCAGCTTGATAGTTTTACAACAAACTGTTAAATACTATGTTTGTTGCATTGCAAAAATAGGATATCAGTTCAACACTTTTTTCTTGTAGATTGCGAAATATTTTCTTCGAAATAAATCATTACGGAGGTCAGGGAATGGCGAATTATAATAAAAAATCATCGAGGTAGAACTCTCAGTTGCGTATTTTATTTTATTTTGGATTTATGAAATATTGTATGCATTTAGTAGTCGGGCATTGATGCCTTGTGCGAACGCTTGAATAACACACAAAATACGCTCATAGCAGGTCGTATATTATAGTATGATACAAATCACTTTAAACATCGTCGTAAATCACAGGCTATATTTTAAATCAATGCATATATATTCCAGTCCTATTCACTATTAGAAACTTGGGGAAGTCAATTTTTGATAGTATCAGGAAACATCCATTTTACGAAAACGAACTACATTATATAGCATTTAACAATAAACGTACATGTGTAAGATTGGTGATTGCGGTTAACATATTTGCATAATTAATGCAACTGCTAAAATATCAATAAGCAGTACAATACGTTTGGCAGTAACTATGGCTATAAAATATTATTGTCCCCCGAGGGGAATATCAAATATAGTTGAAATATGGTTGAGAACACTATACATTTCTCTCAATGTACGTTTTCCTGTTTCACATATGGCCTCATTCAATCCTCTCCGTCGACAGGGAATATTTTCATAAAAATCAGTTGTTTCAGAAAAAAAACCGATAATAAAATCATCATTTATCATTCAACTATTTTTCTCGGTTTTAAAAGAAACGGTAAAAACTTCACTCGTATTAAGAAGCATGTAGATTTGTTAATTAGGGGTCAATGTTAACATGCATATAGAAAAGTGAAACTAAATGTTAATTACCAGGCATGTAGAAATCTTTGGAACTAATTCATCCCATTGTACCGGATTTCGCAATGGCTCTGCTTAACAATGCCCGAAGGAAGCATTTATTTTAATTAAATACATGTAGAGACTTCACACATCTTTACTATTGTTTCCGTTGAACTTCCGCTCACCACTACGAAAATATCGACCAAAATATTTCAATAATGCATGGACTGTCTTACGCTTGATGCACACTCAAAACAAGGGGAAAAAGTGAAACCGGACAACGAAAACCTTCGTACTAAATGTTTACCGTTTTTTAAATATTTTTGTCAAAATAAGAGACAATTAATTTTCTAATGTTACGATATTTGCTCAGGGATGATTTGACAAGTCTCGGACGGAAGGATCCGATGTACGTTTCGAAAAAGAAAAACAAATCGACACATGTTTGAACTCGCAAAACCTTAAACCATTTCACATCAAAACATGTAGTTGTTATTTTCCAAAAAAAGGTGTTTTTGGATCGGATCCAACGGGAAAAAAACACATAGCGGGTGTGGAAAGAGATGGAAGTTATCAGACAATCGATTTGTGACAACGATTCAAGCTCCGATATACGTCACTTTTTTACTGAGTACAATGAGAACGATATTACCTGGCTGTTGCTATCATCAATAAAAACACGTTATTGTGAAATTTTAGGTTTTCGTATGGTATGTATGCCACGTACTTATCTACCCTAGTGTCACCGCCATTTGTCTCCTTGATAGCTAAAGCTAATGAAGTGGAATTTCGCATAAATGGCAAACTTGATTATTCCAGCAGGCGTGATATCCTCAGTTTGCACATGTGACACTCCACTGATTTTCCATTATCTTGCCATTCTCTCTAACTACGTGAGAGTTGAAACAGGCAGGATGAAATGCCCAACAAAGTTTTTTTTATTTTCAAATATGGATTTCTCTCACAAGTATCAGATCTATGAGAGTCTGCTAGCCTCCTGAAATCGGTCGCTACTCCCCCAACGTCGGGAGAACTTCAGCGGATAATTACAGAAAGGCAGCCATGAGCTACCTACGGGCGAGCAGACAGCTATAGGGGTGTTAATCCGCCACCAGCAGCATCCACGTCATACACCCGGGGTAACGCCAACGCAGACGGTCGGTTTTTAATGGCAGATAACGGATTTTCACGCCAGCTAAAAATGAGTCGTCTGCTTTCAATCATCACGATCGAAGCGGATTAAGTTACCACGCGATCTTGCAGACGCGTTGGTAAATATTTTCAATCCCTCGACTGAATATCCTCCTTGAAACCGAAAATCTCTCGTGGATTACATTCTTTTGTACAACGTCTTTACCGTAAAAAACCATGTTTTGTACGCTTTCGTATATTTTCCTAAAGACAAAGAGAAACGCGATTTGGTTCACGAATAGGGTTGGGGTCGATAGAAACACGGTTGCCAAAAAATCGTCCGAAAAGTAAAATAATATTGAATAACCTTAATACACCTTCAGTGATACTCAAACTGGAATGAAAAGCAATGAAACTGATTATTTTTATTAAAAGTATATTTTATTCGCAACAAACATACTTCATTACTTCATACACATAACTAACAATATCTGGGTCTAGTAGAAACATTAGTTCAATCAGCTGAAAACACCGATTACCACTAACCCCAGGCACCGTTTCAATTGATCGCGACACAGGGTCAAATGAAACGTTTTCCGAGGCTTTCTAAATAACTTCTGCCTAAGTTCTTCTGCCAGATAATCTAGCTATCATTAAAGCCCATTACTAAACAGTCAGGGTATAAAATGAAGTCACACTAACGGATTTTCCCAAAAACGTTCCAATTGACTCAAGGTTACCCTACGTTGGTCATTACTCGTATTGAACTAGCTCAGGTGGATGTTTACCCTGCTGTAATTGCGACATAGACAGTTCACGGGTCACATTGAGGAGCACCATGCACCGTAGACATTGTGGCACGGCCGCTTCCATTTTTCTTCATTAGGTCGGGGTACCAAAAATGGTGTTCTCGTAATTTCCAATCATCTTCAACACATCCGCTTGCACTCAACGAAATCAAAATGTTGCACTATACATGGCTACCTGACGCTACAAACGGACACTAAATGACATTTAGCTGGGTTCTAGATACGATACTCGGAACTCCTAACTAACCGTGTAACGCAGCAGGAGTACCGGACCATACAACCCTCAGTACTCCCGAAGTTAGACGCAGCTAGCGTGCCCTGCTTTATTTCCGAGCAAAACGAATTCGACAGTACGAATAGTGTCGAAATATATCGCTGGAGTCCGGTCCAGTGGTGGGCAACAATTAACGACGCGTCTCCGTACTTTCCACGCCCATTACTGATTGCAAATCCAAACAGAAAAGTTAAAAACGATGCCACCAGCATGTTGACAACTGCAGCATTAGTCACCTTCGTTACCATCGGCGAGAGTTGTTTGCTACCGGATCAGGATTGTTTAATCCAATTCCCAGATTGGGAGTAACCATCAGGCGGAGTGATGCTGGGTCGAGAAGGGTGTAAAGAGGAAGAAAAAAGGGCCGAGTGGCGCGCCACATTGGCCTAGAAATTCAACGATAATACGAGCCAGAGTGTCGCATAGTGGACGCACGGCCTAGCTGAAATCGCGGGCCAAACGGTGTCTTCAGGGGCTCGGACGTCGAGACGTGGCACCAGGATGGGAATACTGATCGCAGTTATCCTCGATGCAGCAGGGATGACTGGCTAGCAAAAGCGACAGAGAGGCGGAGAGAGAGAACGAAAGAGGAAGAGAAAGCGACAGCACACCATGGGATGGCCGAACTCTCGCCAGTTCGCGGATTTACGAGGCGATTTACAAATTGGCGGTTATTGTACCGCGCGCAAATCAAACCGTCCTCTAAATCAAAACGTCCTCGGAGCGAGAGCGGCGTTCATTAAACGTCAGGACTCCGCTCGTTCGTTGCACAGAGCTACGGGTGCCTGTCTCAAATATCGTTCGATGTTGTACGTCAACGTGGCACACAATGGCCCAGTCAAGATGGCGTCTCCGCTCGCGTCAACGGCATCAGAATAGACCGAAATAACCATCTGTCTCTCTAAACATGCACTGCGGAAGAAAAATCAGAATGGCGAATGCGATCAATTTGCATGGTAAAGTGCCACCTTTGGTGCACCCGCCCACATTCGTGATTGGTACAAACAAAATGTGGTCGGAAGCAAGGCTTTCGGACTTTTAGACGATCGTAGTCATCATAACGGACATTACTATTCGATATGTGTTATCCATTTTGCCTCTAGTTGAACAGATGAAATTGAGTATGCGCTCGATTCCGAAGCAGCTATTTGATTTTACACAATGCTGGATGGGTCGATAATTACAGTTCTTTTTATTTACATCAAATTAGCCCAGTTTTACTGCGTGTGGATTACGGTTCCACTGTAGCAGTTGCCATGCAGATGGTTCATGAACCCCAAACTTTGATCCAGTAAATGTCCTCTTGATTTTGCACATTATCCAAACTTCGAAACAATTCTGAGCAAAAAGGCCTTCGGAATTTTAGGCGATTGTAGTCATCATAACGGACATTACTATTCGATATGTGTAATCCATTTTGCCTCTAGTTCAACAGATGAAATTGAGTACACGCTCGATTCCGAAGCAGCTATTTGATTTTACACAATGCTGGATAGGTCGATAATTACAGTTCTTATTATTTACATGAAAAGTAGCCCAGTTTCACTGCGTATGGATTACGGTTCAATTGTAGAACTTGCCATGCAGATGGATCATGACTCCCAAACTTTGATCCAGTAAATGTCCTCTTGATTTTGCACATTATCCAAACTTCGAAACAATTCTGAGCAAAAAGGCCTTCGGAATTTTAGGCGATTGTAGTCATCATAACGGACATTACTATTCGATATGTGTAATCCATTTTGCCTCTAGTTCAACAGATGAAGTTGAGTACCCGCTCGATTCCGAAGCAGCTATTTGATTTTACACAATGCTGGATAGGTCGATAATTACCGTTCTTATTATTCATATCAAATTAGCCCAGTTTTACTGCGTGTGGATTACAGTTCCATTGTCGCAGTCGCCATGAAGATAGCTTATCACTCCCAAACTTTGGTCCAGGAAATTTCCATTTGATTTTTCACTTTGTGATCCGCCGGAAACCATTATGCAGGCTGGCAATTATGGTACAGCCGGTGATATTTCATAGTGTATTTAGGCGATTCAAATGGACGCCGTACGTTAAAACAACTCGGATCAGAAAACTATGGACAACTGAATCGGAGGGACAAACTCGCCTCCGGCTTTTGGATCTACCAAGCGATCGTTCCAACGTCGGCTGGGTAATAATGATGTAGGTGTGAATACGCAAACTGCATTCGTGCCAATTCAACCCGTGTACATTTACAGGCGTCCGTCCGTCTGGATCAGTTTAATTAATCAGTGTTCTCGCTCCGCACTCTTTCTCGTGCTTCCCCTCACCTACTTCTCATAGCACACTTTTCGCAAAAGTACCTGTCAGGGAGGGACATAGCGAGTTCACCTCCCTCCCCCTGGGGGAAGGGGGGAGAGGAATTCTCAACGGAGACACGGCGACAAGGACTCCACGAGAAAAGTCAATTAGCGTGCCAGACGTTACATACATATTTCTGTAAATGTCACAGCTCCCGATATACTGCGGGTCGAGGGAAATGTTCAATTTACGTCTACATCGATGGCGCACGAATGCAGGTCCCGTTTACTATTTTGGCCGATTGCTCGATCGAATGTACCGCTAGATCAATTCGACTTGACTCAACCAATACATTAAAAAATAACATCCAACGCGAAATGGGTTTGCTTTTGCGCACATACGGACGTTTATGTATTCTGCTCGTGTCGTAAATCAAGACGCCGTGAATACCCTTTTTTTATCCACCCCCAGGATACGATACTTTACGAGGTACAATGATCAACGTTCTAATAAGCGAAACTGATTTTTTCGGTCTTATTTCGCGGACCCATATTGCGTGAGTATCATAAAAACATTCGACGTTGCAGACCACCCTCATAACGGAAGTTGTCCACATACTCAGGATTATCTCTACCCCAGTGATGTCAGAACCGTCTTCAAATTATTGTAAGCATATTTATATTATAATCATTTATATAGATTCATCATTTTGAGACCAGCTCCGCAATTACGCAGATATAACGAGTGACGAACGCGATTCTACGATCTTTTTCAGTTTTCGAAAAAGAAACATTTTTTTTATTGTTCTGTGTACTTTTATCGTCTTATCGTTATGGAGTGCAGTGTTAAGCAATAAATAATCAAATGAACACTAGCGTAAATGCCTTGGATTTAAATCGGAAGTATAAAAAATTGGTTTGAAAGAATCAGTCACTAAACTTCAGATGATAAAAAAAACTTATACTAGACAAAATAACTGTCAATAGCTTTTGAAAACTTTTAAGAGAAAAATACATACCGAAAAAACAACGAAAATAAAAATCTATGGTACAGGAAAAATCGAAAAAAAATGTTTACTTTTATTTCGAAAACTAAAAGAGCTTGTGGAACATACACGGGGATGATTCGAAAAGGTATTGGAGGCATCTGGATTTCCCTTTCGGCCGTCACTTTTCGGGGTACCATGTATGTATATATATATATATATATATATATATATATATATATATGTCCTCCTTTTTTATCCTCCTGAATAAGATTCCACACTCGTGTCTCCTCTTGTTTGGGTGTAACTCCATCGCGAATGAGTCCACCGATGGATTAGTTTGGATCGATTAGAAGTTGATCCACTTTATCTCGTCACTGTTTCAGCTTTGATCCTTCCTTTACTTTTTCGTATAATCGTTCTTATATACCTGCCTGTGTATATGCTAGGATCACATACAACTTTTCGGGCCAACCGTTTCTTTCTGCCCATCGAAATCTCTTGCTGTAATATCATACAATCTCTATTCCCTGTGAGTTCGCCTCTTTCTGCCTCTTCCTCTCTTCTTTTTTTCCCACTCCTCTATACCTTATAGAAGCCTACCGTTTTTTTGATTACGTTGATATATATCAAGACGAATGGTCCTTTTTGAGGCCCAGGCTGAGAGTAGAAGTCTAAAAGACGTCGCACGTATATCTTCCTGGGTCCGCTTTCTATATATATATATTTTCCCAGGGTGTGAGAAAGAACCGTAACGCGTGGGAAAGTAGCATTTATATATATATATATATGGACTTTGAGAGAGAAAGCTAATCGCAGAGCCGCATAATGAGACCAGCGCTCGCTGTTCAATTTTGCGAAGTAGCTTTTCGAAATGAGATCTGAATAATGCATGGATGGAGATGCATCCCGCGGTTACCCAACCTCTCTCCTCACTCCTCTAGCCCCGGCCCAACGGTGCCTCTCGTAATTTTGCGATTGCGTAACGTTTTTCACCTCTCTTTCTCTCTTTCTCTCTCGCTCAATCTAGCTATCTCTTGCTCCCAACACTTTTATCCCCACACGCTTCGATCATCCGCTATTTCAATATAGACACACCACTTCCGTTTCGCGATAGTTGACTCTCAAATTTTTCGATGAAAATTGAAGAAAAGTCCCGTCGTCGATTTGGCGAGACCCTTGGTTTCGGCCTTTTCATCTCATTGTCAGTCTGATAAAAGCTTTCGATCGGAATAATGCGGTTTGAATTCTTTCTCCGTGGACGAGAGATTGATCATGGGAGATTCTTCACTGGGAAAATAATTGCTTTTACGAGTGTTCGTTATCTGTCGATACGATAGGGAAGCGGACCACTTGGCACCCCAAATATATTACTTCGAATTGAAGCTAATTATAACAATGACTTATTCTGTGTGGAAATATTTCACGATAAAAACAATTGAGGCCATTCTCGTGAACGTTTGTTTATCGAAAAATCACATCAGTTTTTTCACTCCACAATGGATATTTTGCAAAGAGACACGAACAAATTTCACGTCGATTTTCATCAGATATAAAATATGTTCTCGGTGAAAAAAAAAAACAATTTGGTTAACCAATCGATAAATTTATGTTTGTCAAGAAAATGTTGATGGTTAAAATGTAAGAAGTTCGCTTTTAATTGAATCTGCTATTCATTTCTTCGTATCGCTTTTGTGTAGGGTGAAGAATTTCATATTTAAGATGCAAAATCATTAAGCCATTCTCTTTCAAAATCTGCAATGTTCTATGAAGATTTTACAATGATAGTATTTAGTTTTAGAGTAAATATTACATAATTTTACAGTATATAGTTACAATGTAAATTTTAAGTAAATTTATGGCGGCGACCGTAAAACGATCAGCTATAAAAATGGACAAGAAAAACCGTTCGCAATACGAAAACGATGTCTGTCATATTTTCGACCCTGCTCGACAAATAATACACGTCACCAGTAAATAACTATCGAAGTTTGTAAAATACTGTTGTTTGGTAAGCAACAGATTAATTGGCAAAGTT
The DNA here is from genome assembly GCA_963210295.1 of Ophion ellenae. Classification (NCBI taxonomy): domain Eukaryota; kingdom Metazoa; phylum Arthropoda; class Insecta; order Hymenoptera; family Ichneumonidae; genus Ophion; species Ophion ellenae. Next base: position 51,163,045 of record OY723386.1, on the reverse strand, counting down.
TTCAGGCGTAATTAAGTTTTAAATCAATCTTACAATTATGCGTTTATCTAATAAGCTACAGAGCCCTGCATTAAAGCGTGATCCGACACGCACTCGACCCCTTTTTAATCGCTCCCCCGCTCCGTCTTTCTCCCTGTTCCTCTAGCTATCACTCTTGCTCCCCTTCCGTCTTTTCTGTCCCGGAAGGCGCAAGATTTCTGAGTATGTCGGGGGGTGGAAAATTATTAAACCGATAATGAATTACGGCCAGAGTCTGGAGCTGCTCGTTCTTCGACTTCGCGAGCGGGGTGAGCCTCGAGTACCGTAGGAAATGAAACTCAGAAAGTTGCGGGAATGCAGCGTGGAAGCAAAAGTGAGACAGAAAGAGTCTGAGAACAAAAACTCGAAAAAGAGAGGTAGATGCGGATATGAAGAAGAGAGAGGAGAGAGAGAGAGAGAGAGAGAGAGAGAGAGAGAGAGAGAGCAGATGAACGAGATAGATAAAAATGGCAATGGAAAGAACGGAAGGGGTTGAAGAGGAAACGGAAAGGAGGATACTGGACGAGAAATGATTTAACAAGACAATTAACGTCGAGAGTAGTGAAACGCCAGCGAGTATAACGGCCGAACGGGCTTGAGAAATATAAGCGTGAGCGCGCGCGCGCGCACGAACTCGCTTAACGAGGGACCATAACCGGCGAAGGGTGAATTTTACCATGACATTTTCCAAACTGATTTCACGAGCGTCGGGACACGACTTCTGAAGAACGGATCGCCGCCGAGAATATAACGTCGAGTCACATATTTCGAGGCACAAGGATTGTTTCGTGAAAAAATTAAGTTATTATAATATACAAGACTGCATAAATTCTGACAATGGCTAAAGAAACAGGCGAAAAAAGGGATTCATTTATGCATGTTTCATACACAATAACATACATATATTTATGGAAGTGCTCCATGGTCCCTCGACTTCAGAATTTCGACAATTTGGGACACGGTTCCGAGCCAGGGAATACTTTTTTCTACTTTTTTTAATTACTGTTTTTTTATGTTTCCATAAACATAAATAAATAAACACGTAAGTATTTGAGTCTGAGGGTGCATGCTGTTGAAGACTCGGAGCGAAAATTGTGTCAAGAGCTTTCCATCAAGAAGGAATTTCGACTTGGAATAATAGTGAATATTCTGTTGAGAGAACAAATTGCACAAAATTCATTGCCAAGAACGAAAAATCAACGCGTCCTTATCGTGGACAAGAATAAACGACGAGTTGGCGTTAGGAAAAGAGAAGTGGAAATGGATTTTCTATCGACGAGAACTCGGACAAGAGGTTTTTTCTATAATGAGGGCACTTCTCTATGCAAAAGGAATTGAATTTTTGTAGAATAGGAGAACACTCGAAACCATAAAAAAAATTACGCAATCATTCCGTGTAGTTCTGGGATTTGCAAAGGATGTGAAAAAGTTTGCGTCTTGGGCCACATAAGAATGCAGGATAAAAGTAGTAACCGGCGTGAGTAATGTTCTCGATGCAAACGCATTTTTTACGACACAACATTACTATTAGTCTTGACGGAAAAAGCACGCCAAAGTACGCTGAATGAAGTAGCTTTATTCGTGTGTTATGAGTATGGACACCTACGAAGTTCGCCAAAAGTGTGGCTAAGCCTTGCAGGATATGCACACCGCAAAATACCAAGGCGAAAAGTTCTTATTCATCTTCCGCTCTCATGCACCGTTCGTAAGATATCAATTAATGAATGATAGCCAATAAGGTACGCGCCGCTTGGAATAAATATATAGGGAGGGGATGATGGTAATCGAATAGCGAGAGTGCATGCCCCACCACTCCTGATCGGAAGCGAGTAGGAAGAGTGCCTACCCCACCACTCGTGATGGAAGCGAATGGCAAGAGCGCGCGCCCCACCACTCTAGGCGAGCAGCGAATAACGAGAACGCGTGTCCCGCCACTCTAGATCGTAAACAAGAGTGGGAGCCCGGAGATAGAATAGTAGGGCACATGGTCGCAAACTACTGCACCGATCTTGTTCAAATTTATACAGCATCTTTAATATGTTATAAGCCAGCGATTGAACTAGGATTATCATGATGGCTTCGATAGTTTTTTTTGTACGAGCGAAAAACTTAAGAAAAAATGAGTAAAAAATAGAATGTAATTTTCAAAAGTGTACAAAAAAGTCAATTTTTGTAATTTAGAATTCACTCTAGTTCAATCGCTAGTCTTAATTATGAAGATTAAAATGCCGTTTGTTTTTTTGATTTCAGATAAGCAGAACAGCCGCAATCTTGGTCACCGTCAAGCACCTCTTTTACTTGATGTCTTCCTGTCGGCCACTATAACCTTTATTCTATTATATATTTTGACTTCAAAAAATTTGTAAAGCTTACTTAAATGTTAATAAAGATTATGCAAAAACAATGAGATTGATTATTTCGATGCTTTGCCTGTAAAAAATTATTGAAAAAGCCGTAAAAAAACAGCCGAGAAACTAGAGGACCGCGTTAAAAACCTCATACAAAATCGAAAAAACAACATACACACGGGAATGCTTCACTGCCATCTCCCTCAATTAGCAACGCACGTTTCTACGGATATACTATGAAACTGCGATGCAAAGCCGCTGTTTCCGCGTATCGTAAAAACGACAACGACCATCTACCGTTGTTTTTGGGCACCCTGTACGATATAGATATGTCCCTCAGGATTGTTCGGTGGAACGCAATGCGACTTTTGTCATGGGTAAATATTGTTTGCACAATTTTTCTCTCTACCTTCTTTGGCAGTATAATTCAACTATTTGAGTTCCTTCCACCGTGAGATCTCCTTTTTTGTCGTCTTCGCGGAGCCACATTTGAATGCGCCACTCTGTTTTCTCTCGAGCTGGACTCACGCTGCCGGAAGATAACATAAAAAAAGGCTACCTCATGTTTGTCGAAGTCCCAAGTTGATACACTCCCGAGGATTCCGCTATACCCAGATAAGAAGAGATCGGGGATGAAATAAATTTATATGATTATGGCTTAAACTGTAGTAGGCCGAACCATCATTGGCAACGTACATTTCGTTGAGAGAAAAGAAATGCATTTTTTTGTATATTTACTATATTTTGTTGAACAAGCTACTAAACATCTTGCCTCATTCTCCGTCTCCTGTGAGCTTCTTCAAGTAAACATACAACTACCGCAAAGCATTCATTTGAACGAAGATCAATGATAGATTTGCAATTAATAAAAAAGTGTGTAATTATATATTTATTTACATACAATTAGCCTATCTTTTATAATCCTCCTTGGCCGCCTGGGGTAAGAGTGACCCCACTTTTGACATTGGAGCAAAATCAGTATAAGTTGTTGACGGCCAAGGGGACTGGCCTTCCATATAGTGATCCTTTCAAGTCCCCCTTGTAAGCAGGGTTAGAGCCGGAAGAATCGCCGCAGCAGTTGCTGCGTGGCGGTCGAAGGAAACAGTTCGTGCGTGAGTTGGGGTCATTTAGACCCCTAGTGTCAATAGTAACTTCTTTGCGAAAATTTGTAAATATTTTTGCCTTATTTTTTGAGTTTCAGATTGCTTTACATAATTTACGTGTCACTGCGAGAATCATTATATTTTTTCCAACGAGTTTATGTGTATATTACTCCAAAGTTCCATTACATCAAATCGGATTTTAAAAAATTATAAAAACACCTTGGATTTGCGCTGTTTTTTTTCATATGAATATCGGTATAATTATAATATATATAATTACCGCACTATTTGTATTTAAATACGTTTTTAAGTTTTTGAAAGCATATATAGTCACTATAATATTCGTATTCAGATGACATACAATTTACGAAATGGCGCGGCCCGCGACGCTCTGCAGAACGACAACGAGCGTCGAGAAGATTTGAAACTTCGGGCGAGGAAAACGACCATGCGGCTTATGCAAACGACAGCATGATCGAGAAAGGAACAATGCCCATCGTGTCAACGCCCAATGTGCGACAGGCACATAATGTTTTTGTGCGTTGGCTGTGGGGGACTGAAATTATTTCAATTTATCATATTCAACCAATTTTTCAACCGGATTTTTTAAATAAAATGCACATTTTTTATGAGTCTTGTTATTTTTTAACTCCAAGATAGACCTTTTCCAGATATAACAATAAATACCTTTCTTGGGGGGCCCACTACGGTGCTATTTTATCGGACTATCATCATCAAGACTATCACCCTTAAGTTCTATGGAAAAAAATTGAAAAATTGCTAGAGGTGTATTTTTTTCAGTGAAACAGTGCATTTTTTCCCATCGACCCCTTACAAATTTGTTCCACCATTTTCACATTTTATTTGAAATAAAATAGCGTGAGTTTCACATTTAAAAATCGTAAAACCATCAATTTGAATTTTTAAGAATTATTCGGAACGATATGCTACGCGCGGCAGCCATTTAGGGCCTTATTTACGTTTGAAAAAATTGCCATTTTTTTAAATTGGTGTAAATAATGTATCAACATCCCAAGAATGATATGGTTGATATGTATACACATCCCAAGAACGATCTATACCGAAGAAAAATGGTTTTTAAATCTAAAACGCGTTTTTTTTCAATCTTGTTTGCAAAATCGGGCGAACTCGTAGTTCCTATAATTTTCAACGCATCGACTTCAAATTCCAGCTGTAGCTTCTTAGATAGATTTTCTAGCGAAGTACACACGGTTTCAACGATCGATTAAGAGTTACAGTTTTTATAAACAAACCAAGGCCGTTTTTTAGTCGAAAATGCGCCTTTGTCCAAAATGGTGCGAAATTTGCAAAAATCGACATTTTGTATAAATTGTTCGTACTTCGTTAGCAAAACTCATGGACATTTCGAAAAAAAAAAAATTATTCTAGGTGCTCATCTGCGTCTCCAACGAGCCTAAGCCGCGGAGGGCCTAAAAAGGCGTTCACTGGATTGTCTATTTTTTTCGAAAATAAAAACGGATTTGAATACCTACAGATATGTAAATTAAGCCCTCCAAACCTCATTGTGATTGCTTTATTAGGATTAAAAAAAAAAGTCCAAAAAAGCCTTGTTTTCCAACCATCCATAGGTATATAAGGCCTTACATATGGCTGAGATCATCGCAGCCTATAGTATGACCAGCGTGTCACAGCTAGGAGGTGTAACCAGGGAGGGTTAATATCCATAGTGAAAAATGAATCCACACATTACCTTAATTCCGATTGAGAAATGTGCAAACTATGTTAAAAGTACATCGAACCCAACTTTCAAATTTCCAAAATATGTCACAAATATATTAAACCCGATTTGGAAATATTTCAATCGAACAACGATATTGAAAATAAATCTGTTTCCAAGAACAATGTTTATTAATGTAAAAAAAAGATCGTCGCAACCAAAATATGTCGTACATTCCAAACAAATAAGATTCATGTGTGTGAGAATGTCCGTGCCCATATTAACCCCCTTTGCGCGCTGGTGAGCACGAGACCGTTCGTCTCTGGTAATTGTCGGCACGCGATAGTTCCGTGACGGCTGGCCCCTAGCCTCACAGGGTACCGCGGAAATGCATATGAGGGTACAATAAGCGCGAGGCTTGAACTCTGTCAGCGACACGGTTTTGCATTTCCGGTATAGCACGAGGGGTCGCGCGTCAGCAAGGAGGAAAAGAACGAGACGGAGTTTTTAAACGAAGTGCCAGATACAAACGCATAAAATGTGCTTGTCATATACCGTGTCTCAAAATGATCTGACATTTTAATTTATTAATAAATTGTATTATTTATTTGAAAAGTACGAATATTTTTATTTTAATATAAGGTACAATCATGAAGGTTATGTGTGGAACACAATATCCGATAAATGACATAAACGGCATGGACTTGAAAGACACATTCGTTCAACAAGATGGCGCAACCTGCCACACTGCGGACGAAACAATGCAGTTATTGCAGACGAAGTTTCATGGTCGTGTTATCTCGCACCGCGGCAATGTCAATTGGCCATCAAGATCGTGCGATATGACGCCATTGGACTTCTTTTTTTGGGGTTTTCTGAAAGGAAAAGTGTATGCAGATGATCCACAGACCATTCCGGAATTCAAGGAAACAATTTGACGCACCATTAAGGGAGCTTTCCAGTGTGAAATTTTCAAAAAATCGATTATTTTTTTTTTTTTGCTTTATCGAATAGTATACACTCTTCCGAATATTCCCTGAAATTTTCATGCCGAAATTCAGATTATTTCGGTTACTGTACAGCATTTCTTGGAAGAAGGCAATGGAGCGCTACAGCTGCCGCGTCGGCCGTCTGCCGTTTTCTCGAAACAGCATTTTTCAAAACGGTGTCCAACTTGGAGGGCAGAGTTTTAAAGCTATCTAGTTGAATTTTTTACACAATATTCTTAACGTCATTGTTTATCGTGCTATGGAAGCTTTTTTTTTGACATCTTCCTATTTTTTTGTAAAAAAAAACTGCCAAAAAAATGCTAAAATCGATACTTTTTGTTCAAACCGGCGCCATTTTTGCAAAAAAAAAAAGCCTCCATAGCACGAAAGCCAATTATATACCGATCAATAATCTTTTTGTGTTTTTTGTTTCAGATCAAAATTGTGACCCCCAACGTGGACACCACATCCAAGTGCATTTTCTGCAACATTTGTTTCATAATTTTTATAGATATTAATTAATAAATAAATCGATCTTTAAAAAATTGTTTTGTATTCTTCAATACCCAATTAATATACAAAAAAAAACCAGACCGATTAGATTATTTTTTCTTTAAAAAAAAAAATCGCGAAAAACAGCGATTTTTCGGGCTGTCACACTGGAAAGCTCCCTTAAGGCCTTAGACAAAAGTAACGGGTATAAAATCATGTGCGAATTTAACCATTTTTTTTCGTGTGGAAAAGTGACTCACTCATCAAATTAATTACAGATCTATTTAGTATGAATATCAAGCTGTTAGAAATTGTTTTTGTTCGCTGTACAAAATGCCCGATTACTAATATTTTCTTTTGTTATCTTCTTTTTAGACGCTCCGCGGCGTGACATTTAGCATCCACAATTTTTTACCTAAAACAAAAAACAAAAATTCTCGTCAATCTACATTAAAATACCTGGAGAAGTACGTACGAAATTTAAAAAACATTGTTTCATTCAAAAGTTGTAGGTATTTGAACTTAAGAAATGAATTTTTAGTGAAAGATTTCGTTATTACTGCTCATAAACTGCTCATAAAATGAAAAGTTTTCGATTAATCAGAAACTCCGTACGCACTTCTCTGCGAAATGCAATTAGGAACATAACTTTTAAATTTGAAGTAAACCGAGTGAAAATTGTTGAAGTTATTTGTCACGCCAATTGGAAAAACGCTGTTTCGAGAAGTTTCAAGTTGTCGGCCATTTTGTACATCGAAAAAAGAAGATATATTTTCTAACAGCATGATATTCATACTGAATAGATGTGTAATTAATTTTTTTGGTGGATCACTTTTTCATACGAAAACAAAATTGTCAAATTCGCACATGATTTTATACCCGTTACTGTGGCCTAAGGCCTTGATGAAATTAGTCCGCAATTATGCCAAAATGTTATTGAAAATTGCGTCAAAAGAGTGAACGTTTGCAAACAGGAACGAGGTGGCCATTTTCGGACACTGTGTTCCACACATAACCTTCATGTTTGTACCTTATATTAGAATAAAAATATTCGTACTTTCCAAATAAATAATACGTTTTATGAATAAATTAAAATGTCAGGTCATTTTGAGACACCCTATATTCGCACGCTTTTCCAAACTTTTCCGGGACACTTTTCCGCAGTGCGAAAGCCAAAGTCGGATGTTTCGAAGTATTTCACCGGGCGATCAATTTCAACCACTTTTCCACTCAGTATTTCAATCATTTAATTTTTTTCACCAAATAAATATGTTCGACGTCAAAGTTTGCTTGTGTAAAAAGACAAATACGCCTGAAAAAGTCCAATAAAGAAACGCGAAAAGCCAATAAAAACCGAGTCTTTATTACGGCGCGGGAGAGAAGGCCTCGGTCGGAGGTGGGAGGGCACGTGATTTTTCTGACGGAACGATCGCGAAACGTAAGGGGTTGTTAAACTACGAACTAACAACCTGAAATAATATCTCTTCGTTTTCGACGGAATTTCGCCGTATTCTTTAAAAGTCGTGATTCGTCTCATTTAGCTAATAATGAAAGTTTTAATTGGTTATAGGAGAAAAGTCAGCTGTATATGCAGACGCGGAGACGTGCGCACGTTCCCCGCTCTGTCGACGAGCGAAATTTTCAATTTATAATATCAACGAAGCAAGAGACCGGAAATGGCCGGGGTTGTCGAAAAATCACTACGTACGGTTGGCGATCAATCGATGAGGAATGAAAAATTCAAAGAGCAAAGCTATCGGTCTCTGCGTTGGCCGACCAATACGATCCATTACTACTGGCTGTGACCACTCGCTATAGACGCAACGAGAAACATTCGAAAGCCCGTCTGATCAAAACATGAATGAATCTACTTGTAAAACTAGACGATCGACAAAAAAAACTTTCTTTTTTGCCTCGACTTCTTCTTTCACTAGTACTAAAAATATCCACGAGCCCAACGACTGCGAAAATAGTTTTTACTTTATTTAGACAGCGTTTTTTTTGCCCCGCTGATAAACTCGCGTTTCGCTCGGTCTCTCGTGGAAGTGAGGCTTGTAATTGATCTCTATGTATTTCACCTGTTATAAGTTATGCGGCAACTTTTTCTTTGTCAATTTTCAAATGCACCCAATTTTACGAACAATCTTCGTGCTTTCAGTAGCGCTCGTCGATCTCGAAACATTCGAGGTTTAAAATTTCTGAAACCGTTTTTTTCAAATGTGCCGCGCTGTTCCAGACCCGCACTGCAAAAACAAATGTGTTGTTTTCTACACAATTGAGGTGTGTAAATGGCTGTAGACACTTTTTACACGTTTTAACGTGTGTGATACATAACGGTGTAAAAATAACACGGATAAATGCGGTCAAACGATGTACTTACGTGTATTATTTTTTTACACACGTTAAAACGTGTAAAAAGTGTCTCCAGCCATTTACACACTCAAAGTGTGTAAAAACAACACACTTATTTTTGCAGTACTGTGTATACATGGGATGCGTCGGAATAATAAATTGAATAACAAAAGCTTTTCATCGTCAAAATATTTGCATTTATTGAACTGAACTCAACAGTACTTATATATTACCGTGTAGTATGTATGGGAGGTGTCAATGTTTTTTTTTGTCTTCGCATAAGCTAGGTTCTCATACAGCTTCACGATGACGTCCGCTTTCTGCTTGTCGATGATGGCCTCGAAACAAAAATACGTTGCTAAAGATTCAATGCAGCTATCGTGGTTTTGGAAAATAGATTCTAATTTCAGGTGCTTCCACGTGACGAACTCAAAAATGATTTATGAGTGAAACGAAAAGTTAAGACCAAATGTGGTCTTCAATTAACCGGTTAATCAATCGATGTCAAATCAACTAATGGGTTTCTCGTGATGCCGTAACCAAGGTGATTTTTGAAACATATGATCAATAACTCGCCAATAACACACTTAAGGGGGGAACCCCCTCCAGACAACAGGTTTTTCAATATTTGTTACAAAAAATTGTGAGCATTTATTGCAATGAATCAAATTACATAATAATATTGACGATCGAATGAATACAAGAAAAAAATTCTTGAGCGAAAAAAAACAAAATGGCGGCGCCAGAGGTGCTCGAACTTGGCTCCTAGAGTTTGCGCCGTGGAACGCCCAGTTCCTTGTAGTTAACTAAAATCAACGAAACAATTTTTTTTTCAATAAAATAAGTCATTCCGCTTTGCATGAACCTAAATTTAGCAACAAAAAAATTATGGAAAATTTTACGACGAAAAGGAAAAAACACTTTTTTTATAAACAAATCGTTGAAAACAATTTTTTTAAGACAATTAATACAAAATTTTGGGTTTGTGCAAAGGCCAATATGTTAAAGAATATCTGTACAAGATTTCAAGTTGATTGGTTCATTATTTTTTTAGTTACATTCCACGGCACGGTAAAAAACACGTTTCGAGAAAAACTTGATTGAAGATTTCGTTCGTGTAAAGTAGAGTTTAGAGTGATTTGTAATTACCCAAGTGTAATCTGCGATGCCGGGGCCATAAAGCAAGCCTTCTTCTAGGAAATCCCTAATCTGGACTGCACTTTTCTCTTTTTGTGTGAAAACGAAAAGCGACGGTTACACAGGCCGAATTTTTCTTTACAATAGTCGGAAGTGCTCCCTATTATTCCAAAAGTAAAGTAGCAAATTTGCTTGGCTAAGAAATTAAAAGGTAGAGGCCGCAAAGGACGCGCGCTCGTCTACCTACTCTCGGTACTTTTGGAGGGCATCACTTCGGTGACTTCCTAGGGACCTTTAGGACTTTCTGTTGGGCTTCAAACTTTGGAAATATATTCTTCAGATACTAAATGAATGTTTAAAGCAATACAAAAATTGATATCTGTAGGAGGTTCCCCCTTAAACTGTGTTGCTTTGGCCGTGTTATCTTTGCTCGTGTGTTGCTATCAACTTGTGTTGTATTATTCAATGTGTGTAAATATGCGTCTCGTATATTGATTCTACACGCTTTGTGTTCGAATAAGCGTGTTGATGATGGGGACAACTACGAAGGTGCACTGAGAATAGAAAATCGTTGAATGTGCGGAATGCATTTTTTTGTCTCGAAATTTTGTTGTTTTAACAGTTGCTCGGACACGCTAAATAAGCTACAATTCACACCACTAAAACTATCAGTTTGTTTGACAAAACGTGTTTTATGCCAACCAAAAATCAAGTTGAACGTATTTAAGGGGTTACCCCCACTTGCGATTTTGAAAAAATCGATTTTTTTTAATTGCATTTTTTTGAAGTATAAGTATCTGAGAATATGTCCTGAAAATTTCAAGTCGATCCGAACAAAATTGACTGAGATATGAGCGTTGAAAGAGAAGAATCCGCGTTGAAAGAGAAACTTTAAACGCGTTTTTCTCAAAATGGCATTTCCGAAGTCGGTGACCAAGATTACTCGAACACTAATGAACCGATCTTCTTGAAATTTTGCAGGCTTATTTAATACATAAAAATGTAGTCTTTAATCGTTCGATTTTTTTTCGAAAAAAATGGCCGTTTTATAGCCAAAAAACGACCGTTTTTTTTCGTTAAAATTGAACCATTAACTTTGACTGTGCGCCATTTTGTGAAAAATGAATAGTTTTGAAAATCCTTCGATTAAAGACTAGTTTATACTTATATTTGACTAAATCCATCCGCATTTTTTTTCCAGATGATCCACTTCGCCGCAATGTTGGTCACCGCAAACCGTGTATATAAAAACATTATTTCATTGACGGCCATTTGCCACTAAACAATGTAATATTTTTCAATAAAAAAATTACTGAAAGTCCTTCAAGATGTGTTCTTTAAAATGGTATATTGATCGATTAAAAAAGTTTTGTAGTTTTCTTTAAAAAAATTCATGAATAAGGCCTTTTTTGCGCTACAAGTGGGGGTAACGCCTTAAAGATACATTTTGTTAAACCAACCGAATTTTGGATTAGATTAGAATTTTGAAGAGCACTCCTGGGTGGCACGATTTTTGGCAGCAGTCCGTACAAGAGTGCGCAAAAATGCCAATAGGAGTTCAGAGGGCATAACCCTAGCGAATTTGCGCGATCGATCGCACGGTCCACGCATTTTTTCCGACTCCGAGCACCGACGATGGGAAATATAAACTTGTCACGTAAAAAAGACGTCCCAGAATTTTCGCGCCACCGATTTTCTCTGCTGGGAAATAGCAACAAAAAAAGCGAAGGGAGAGGGGAGATGGGCGCAAGACGACGGCATAACGTCAAACCTCGATTGTCACGCCTAGCCATTTCGATAAGCCGAAAAAGGTCCCTTTCGACGCTTCTCTCGGTCGATCCATACTCTCTTTTTTTTTTTGACACCGCTACGTTGACTCTTTCTCTCACTGTTGACGTTCGACCCTTATCCGGCGCGATGGTCAGCAAAAAATGGACGGAAATCTGGACGCCTCGATATACGAAGAGGGTGGGAAAAAATGGATCTTTCAGGGCTTTGGGACGTGAATGGGATAGAGAGACATTGACCTTCCGTCGTCGCTGTCGTCAACGATCAGACATTTGTCCGCTTCAACTGATCCGCTTTCACATCAAGAAATCATTTTAAACTAATCATTTCGATATTACGTTGAATTTTTTCCCACGTCTATAAATCTTATATCTCGGGTCTATATAAATTCCATCTATATCCCATGGCTATATAAATATACACACATACACGTACATGTATATTTATCGGATATTGTGTTCCACACATAACCTCCATGTTTGTATTATTTATTTTAATGTATTTATTCGAATGTAGTATTTATTTGAAAAGTACGGATATTTTTGTTTTAATATAATTATTTATTTTTATAAATAATATATTTTCGTTTTAATATAAGGATATTAAAACGAAAACATTCGTACTTTTCAAATAAATAATACGTTTTATTAATAAATTGAAATGTCAGGTCATTTTGAGACACTCTATATATCGTTTGAGTATCGGAACGAAGTAGTCCTATGAGGACGGCCCACCTATTCCTATTTCCTCGAAGTCACTATTCCCTAGATAACCACACGTACAGACTTATAGGAGAAAGGTGTACGAGTTGATCCCATGAGGTAAGATGATCATTTTTAATAGCAACGAAACGATCAACGCCATCTAGCGGTATTCTTAGGTAAAATATAGCCCCCCCCCCCCCCCCCCGCGTTAGTCAATTCATGATGAAGGCGTGAGCAACGCACTTGTTTTGAGAAAAAAAACAAAAATTGTAGGCTGTTGATCTAAGGCCAGGTGAGGTAACTTTTATTGCATACTGTCAGTTGCAATCATTGTTTTATTGGTGGCTTTATAATATTCTTAATTTGGGCTTTGGTTAGCGTGGTAACAGTGGAATACTTATAAGTTATGTTACCGAGCAATCAATGAAAAAGTAACGTTTGGGGCAAGATGATGCCCTTCTGGGTCATCATCTTGCTCTCTTCTAACTTTATTTTTGTTAAATAGATTGTCTATTTATGTTCAAACTACAATACTAATGTATAATTGATCTCACAAAAGATAATTGATTAATCTAAGTGATTCAAGACTGACTGTAGAAGACTGGTTTAGTTTAATTCTAGATGGGTGAGATAAAACTTATAATATAAAGGTAATTCAACTTGTGAGTTCAGTTTATGTTGTATACCTATGATGAATATATATAAAGGTCTGGTAAACTCGGGAAAATTGTTAACTATATTTAACTATTTTTTCGAAAATAAATAAAGATGATCCGGGGGATCATCTTGTCCGTGCCCTAAGAATCATCTTGAACACCGGCGTGTGCAAAATGATCCTCATGTAAGGTTGTAAAAAAAGAAATCTTTTTATCGAATCCCTAATAAATAGAATATTTGGGATATGTCAATCGTAGGATAGGTAAATATGCCAGGAGTAAATGCTTTCAGATCTTGAGGGCTCTGCTCACTTTAAACGCTAAAAAAAGGCTATTTTCATGAATTTTTTGATAGGTTTATGTTATAGATATTGATATAAAAGTTATTGCATTTAATAAATACACTTTCGAAATACATTTAATTTTTATTTTATTGATTCAAGTCACTATTTATAGACGAAAACGGTAGTTAACAAATGTCCTAAAAAATTGTAGATCTGCGCTATTGATGATATCTCGGAGATGGATCATCCGAAACAAAAAAATCAAACGGTTTTAGATTCAGTATATTAATGGCTATAGCGCATATCATACGATTTTTGATGTACGCAAAAACAACAAAATGGTGGACATTTTTCGAAAAAACAAAAAAACGTGTTTTTCACCGTTTTTGCAAAAAAAAAAGTAAACATTAAAATTTAAAAAAATCCTTAATATGCGCTATAGCCATAGTTGTAAAGAATATGTGATTAAATGTGATAACCGTTTCATAAGGAACGGTTCAGTAGTTTCGAAGATTTTATCAACAAGCCGTCGAAAAACGTTGTTTCGAGAAAAACGCATTTGAAGTTTGTTTGAGTTACATAAATACCAAAAAATGTATGTATTTCGAAAGTGTATTTATTAAGTGTAGCAACTTTTATATCAATATCTATAATATAAACCTTATACAAAAAAAATGTATGTATTTCGAAAGTGTATTTATTAAGTGTGGAAACTTTTATATCAATATCTATAATATAAACCTATCAAAAAATTCATGAAAATAGCATTTTATAGCGTGTAAAGTGAGAAGACCCCTTAATTATGTTGAATATCTTTGAAATTACGAGCATTGTCCCTTAGGGGGATCATCTCGCATACCTTTCCTCTACCTTCGTACTCTGTTCTTTCCACTATCGGTTCAATTGTGTGTGACTAAAAAATGTAACCCTTAGTAGACGTAGAACCTTATCAAGACACGATCTATTGAACTTGTACCTTAGTAGAAGTAGGTCAAAAGTTAAAGTTGATCGATTTCACACATTATGTCGACATAGACGAATAAAAAAGAATATATCGAAGATTGTGAAAAGTGAAACAGCAGGGCAAAAGGGGCGAAATCGTACCACGGGGCAAAAAAGCGAGAATTCGCTTCGTTCGCTGATAAATCGTATGAATGATTGACGGAAAGAATGAAACCGGTGACACGCCGAAAGGGCCACGTGCTATGCGGCAGACCGAATATATAAATCACATCAAACTCGCATTATTACGGGAAAATAAATCTTATAAGGGACAATATATGAGTCGGGATTGCTTTGAATTTTGATCATGGAAATATTTTATAATTTTATTTTACATTTGAGAATATCCAAGTCGCATATGCGACGAATTTTTAAATAATAGATATACGCAATATTACATACAATTGCGAATAGTATCTGCGTTCTGTATTTTTGGGCGAAAAACCTACTTTGAATTTTAAGTAAATATAGGGGCCGGGTTGAAAATCCGAACTTTGAATTATCAGAACGCTCAAAACTCCGAAAGAATTTTACACGAAAGACCAAAACTCCGAAAATCTGAACACCGTCAAAATAATTCGGCTATGGGAGTTTTAAAAGTTTCAACATTTTCAATAAATCGACGAATTATTTCAAGAATTTGTTTGAATTAAAAAGTGATTTTACGTCTATTTTGAAATTTGTTTAGACAATGTTATACGTTCTATATCATTTACAGTCAACCGTGTAAACTTTTGCTGGCATGATGACGAACCTTGTAATTTCGGAACATCAAAAATTGGAATTTCAACCCGGCCCCCATGTCAAGATCATGCCAGGGAAAGTCTAGACAGTTGACTGTAAATAAAGTGAAAAGTATAACATCGTCTAGACAAATTTCAAAATTGACGCAAAATCGCTTCTTAATAAAAATATAAAAATTCTTGAAATAATTCGTCGATTTATTGAAAAATTTGAAACTGTTAAAACTTCCATAGCCGAATTATTTCGACGGTGTTCAGATTTTCGGAGTTTTGGTCTTTCGTGTAAAATTCTTGCGAAGTTTCGATCTTTGGAGGTAGTGTTCTTTCAGAGTTTTCAGCGTTCCGATCATTCAAAGTTCGGAATTTCAACCTGGCCCCTAAATATTAAAAAAGGTTACATGTCGGATGTTTAAATGGTATTCTTTCCTTCCTCACATTTAACAAATAATAATAATACAAATAAATTCCATTGATAACAACTATAATAACAACAAATTTCGCAGACGTTCTCACGTTAATTACTTGCCGTGAAATATCAAGAGAACGTTTATCGACAAGCAAAAGCACAAGACGCAAAACATTCCCCTGTACATAATTCCAATGGTCTCTATGTGAAGTTGATCAAATTCTTTAAATTGTTGGCATTTTCTCTCTGTGGAAGCACATTGAGCAGAAAATTTCAGGATGAAAAAATAATTATCTCCGTCAACTTAGAGGTCGCATAAATAAATGCGTTGCCAAAATTTCGAAAAAAAAAGAACGAAGAACCGGCAATATATTTTGCCACGGATTATACTAGTCGCGGAACGAAATCAAAGCGTTTCCGAATCTACATTCTAGACGTAAGATGTACCCTCAGTAATTATCATCTCCACGTCAGAAGACTGTTTGCATATTGCAATATCTCATCGGCCGAAAATGTGCCGAGACCAAGTGCACTCGGAGACGGTTTTCAGAAATGATTTCAATATTTTCACTCTGAATATTCACAATGGAATTCACTATGCAAATTTGGAAACAGTAGCATGGAGTTTTATCGCGTGACGATATTAAAAAAAAAATAGTTAAAGATATAACGACATTGAGCGTGCACTACGCCAGGTCGAAGTTTTTTTTTCGAAGGATCGCATTATTGACCGATTTTGTTACGTTTCTTCGAAAAAGGAAATATTAGGATTTTTCGAAAGAAGAATGAAAACCCATGGATGAGAAACAAAATGTTGAAGTGAAAAAAAATTGTTGCTCCACATCCAGGTAAAATATTTCTCCTCATCGTACACCACACTTTGACGAGGTATTTGCACTGAAAAGATATGTGGAAAAATATGTACTGGGTGCGCAACTAAGTTCCCGGGTTTCACACGTTGATGGCGCTAGCGACACATGTAGTCGGCATACAGGTCTGCAATTGGGTGTCTTTATAGCTTGGACATCTGTTAAGAATACCCAGTCGTAATATAAACAAATATCGCAACACAACGACCTTTTTACTAACCTCGAAAATGTCAAAGTTTGTGCCAAATAAACAGCATTTGCGGGAAGCATTGCTTTTCTGCTTCAACCTAAAAAAAAACAGCAGCTGAAGCACGTCGGTTACTTGAGGAGCCGATCTGCAAGCGTTATTGGATGAAGATGACACTCAAACAGAAGATCAACTTGCCGAGGCATTAAATGTGACTCGGCAATGTATTTCGAAACGTTTGCACGCCATGGGAAAAATTCATGAGGAAGGAAAGTGGGTGCCGCATGAGTTGACTGAGAGACAAATGGAAAATCGAAGAGCCACTTCCGAAATTTGGCTTTTGCGGCAGAACAGAAAGAGTTTCCTGCATCGAATTGTTACTGGCGATGAAAAATGGATATATTTCGAGAATTCCAAACGCAGAAAATCGTGGCTTTCAGTTGGCGAAGCGTCAACATCGACGGCGCGGCCAAATCGCTTCGGAAGAAAGACAATGCTCTGCGTTTGGTGGGACCAGAAAGGAATCGTGTACTATGAGCTGCTGAAACCGGGCGAAACTGTCAATGGGCATCGCTACCGACAACAACTGATCAATTTGAACCACGCATTGCGCGAAAAACGGCCAGAATGGGACACGAGACACGAACGGGTGATATTGCAGCACGACAACGCTCCGTGCCATCGCAGTTCCATCGTCCAGGACACCATAAAAACACTGAAATGGGATCTGCTACCGCACCCGCCGTATTCGCCAGACCTGGCCCCTTCAGACTATCACTTGTTCCCGTCGATGGCGCATGGCTTGGGTGGGCTACACTTGGCCAATTACGATGCAGTACAAAATTGGTTGGACGATTGGTGTCAGTCCAAAGACGCGTCTTTTTATCGTCGCGGTATTTATGGATTGCCGGAGAGATGGCAAAAATGTGTAAATAGCGAGGGACAATACTTCGAATCAATCATTTTTTGTATTTGTCTTGAAATTTTCGATTTTTTATTGGTCAAGAAAACCCGGAAACTTAGTTTCGCACCTAGTAGATACTACACCCACGCATCCATGTTCGAACAACGGGTAAAAAAGTGTATGTGCACACGTCAGTTTTTTCTAAAGCTTTTCGAGAAAATTTATTACGATACGTTATTTAAATTGAGGGGTTACTCCCACTTGCGATTTTGAAAAAATCGATTTTTTTATTGCATTTTTTTGAAGTATAAGTATCTGAAAATATGTCCTGAAAATTTCAAGTCGATCCGAACAAAATTGACTGAGATATGAGCGTTGAAAGAGAAGAATCCGCGTTGAAAGAGCGTTGAAAGAGAAACTTTAAACGCGTTTTTCTCAAAATGGCATTTCTGAAGTCGGTGACCAAGATTACTCGGACACTAATGAACCGATCTTCTTGAAATTTTGCAGGCTTATTTAATACATAAAAATGTAGTCTTTAATCGTTCGATTTTTTTTTCGAAAAAAATGGCCGTTTTATAGCAAAAAAACGGTCGTTTTTTTTTCGTTAAAATCGAACCATTAACTTTGACTGTCCGTCATTTTGTGAAAAATGAGTATTTTTCAAAATCCTTCGATTAAAGACTAGTTTATACTTATATTTGACTAAATCCATCCGCATTTTTTTTTCAGATGATCCACTTCGCCGCAATGTTGGTCACCGCAAACCGTGTATATAAAAACATTATTTCATTGACGGCCATTTGCCACTAAACAATGTAATATTTTTCAATAAAAAACTTACTGAAAGTTCTTCAAGATGTGTTCTTTAAGATGGTATATTGATCGATTAAAAAAGTTTTGTAGTTTTCTTTAAAAAAATTCATGAAAAAGGCCTTTTTTGCGCTACAAGTGGGGGTAACGCCTTAACGAACGGTTTTTCAGGAAAGCGCGGTTCGTATTAGAAATTAGCACCTCTTTTACCCATCGTATGTGCATATTATAATCTAATAATAATATTATGCCAAAATACGTGTTATTGATACTTTAAAAAAACATTTCATTGACATGTGTCATTAGCTACTTTATCTGTCCACGTGTCTTCGCGTGACGTTCATTCGAAGTTCAACAATGACGAATAAAAGCTCAGTCAATATATCGCGTAAAAAGTACGTGGGGACGGTTCACCGAGCTTTTCACCGACGAGTGTTAAAAAATATTGTCTTCAGCTTTTTTTTAAACGCAGGTGTGTCCAATGGAATTTCGTTTTATCGTAAGTTCTTTTTGCATCGTTTTTCAGCAAAAAAAGTAATAATATCTAGGCAGAGGAGACGAGGTTCTAATGAAGAAAAAAAGGTGAAATTAATTAGTCTGTTGCAGATGTTGAGATTATACCAGAGCAATTGATGATTTTCACAAGAAAAATTGCCTATATTTTCGGACCGTTCCTTTTCCGAAAAACTGCAATGGATCTTATCGAAATTTCGAAGTTGAAATTTTGAGTGCGACTCAGACGTCTAAAAAACAATCCGCATTCTTTAAGGGAGGAGATATTTTTAGGTGAGGAAAAAATTGACTGATTTTCATTTTTTTTTTCAACAAGAATTTTTTCTTCATTTTTTAGACTTAGGGTTTGTTTTATCACTACTTTTGGCTGTTACATGGTATTGTTTTTTTTTTCTTTAAAAGGGCGGAGGTATGGCACGGACTTCGAAACTGCATTTTCAAAACTGGCGTGACGTATCGCTACAAAACTCATAGACCGATTCTGATGAAATTTGGTACAAATCTTTCTAACCTTATTGTCTAAAACATGAACCTCAATGTTTTTGAAAAATATTTAAAAAGTCTTTTTCCGGCAAAATGTAGTTCTTTTTTTCGGAAAATTCAATCTTTTTGCTTCACAGCGTACGATTCCATCGATTTTCCACATTTCGCACTTTTTCTTGGTTCATATTCTGCGTATGAGTGTTAGTGGAAGAAAAATGTTCATCGGTTTTTTTTTTCAGATTAATCCCGCCGACGCTACGTGTCACGCCGTCTGACAACATCCGCCGCAGCCCGTTCAGAAGACCGTGCTATACCTCCGCCATTTTTAAAGATTAATACAAAAATACCATGTAACAGTCAAAAGTAGTAATGAAAAATACCCCAAGTTTCAACAAGGGTAAAGAAATATTTCCTTTAAAAAAAAAATCTCGAAAATCAGCATTTTTTTTCCTGAAGATATCTCCCCCTTAACATTTGACGGTGAAACGCCGTTCGAGTCTCCTCGACGCTTTCCAGTTTTTGTCTCAATTATTCGACGCGTCAAGATGCAGTGTCTCTCGGTTTTCAAATACGGCTGCTCGGAATTGTTCATTTGCACATTTTCATTCCTTCATTTTTTGCACGCATCTACGTACCGGTATGTTGGGTCGAAGTCACGAAAAACGTATACGCGCACACATCGAGTACTCGTCTCACTTTTGTACAGCCGAGGTATCCCTTGTGGCTTTTCCGAATCGTTGGCCCAACTTAAACTGCAAGCTACTTCCCTTCGTACCGCGTGTTTTACCACCGAGTTCAGATTAACTCTTGGTGCAAAAACATCTATAAAACATTTATTGCACTGCACTATACCGGAACCAAACTCGAATTCACGAAATTCTCGTTTTTCCGCAAGCTTCCGTATGCCGAAATTATCACCGTCGTTGTCAGTAACCAACCCTCCCTTCACGATATGTTTTATTCACCCTTGCGTTTCACCGTCCTCGCAATATTTCTACACACTACCCTGAAATTAACAAAAAAATCAAATTCACCAAAAAATCCAATAAAATCCCAAAAATTAAATATCCAAACATTACGACCGTTTTGCGCGTGCCTCTTTTTCAAAAATTCATTTATTCTTATCGCGACAATGTAAATTGGGATGAACCGATTTGCAACTTTTGACAAAACTTGAAAAATCCACAAAAATTATTGGATTTAAAAAAAATAAACCCGCATTTGCAAA
This sequence comes from Ophion ellenae, assembly GCA_963210295.1. NCBI lineage: Eukaryota > Metazoa > Arthropoda > Insecta > Hymenoptera > Ichneumonidae > Ophion > Ophion ellenae. Next base: position 51,142,327 of record OY723386.1, on the reverse strand, counting down.
TTTTTATTTTTTCAAAACTATTTCAACTTTGATGAGCATCGGATAATTCGGGGCTATGACCGAAGCTGGACCCGATATATTTGAAATAACAAATAAAAGGTTGATACTATTTTCGTGGCCTTTAGAAATGAACACACACGGCAACCAATTATCGAATCAACGAAGCAGAAAAATATACAATAGGTACGAAAGTTCGACGAAACAAAAAGAAAAAGTAGCTAAAACAGCGCGCTTTCTTCCGACACGTGGCATAAGCTTCATCCCTTGACATCGCGTTCGCATCATCTCACGTCCTTCGGAGCGTGCTTTTTCCTCTATTCCCACTCGTCACGTGCGGGCCTCGGCGTTCAGACAAATGAACTCCGGGAGTATCAAGCTTCGCACATACACACACACGCATACATACACCCCATTTACACAAAAATCATTCTCATAGCTTTTCAGGCCCGTTGCAAACTGACCATTTACTCGATGTCCGACAATCAAATGCCCATCAAACCAAAGACAATGACTCATCAAAAAAACATTCCTTCCTCAATATTCCAACTATAATATTTCCCGCGAAACCCAAACAAACCCAAACAGATCAAACAATCATTTCAAAAACTTCACCCACTGAAAAAAAAAACAAAAATCATTTCATCCCCTGTCAATCTCGTCACTGCGTGCATAAAAATTGAAAATTCGCTCCCAAAACAACACCAACAAAATTCAGGCCAAAACTTCCTTCAAAGGAAGCCAATCTTCGTCGAAATCCTCCTTAACGTTAATGACATTTTTTTTTTCAAATTACACCGTTCAATTTCTACATCGTTCATTCATTTTCACATTAACACCCACACACACCCACATATATACAATTTTTTTAAGCATATGCATATGCGTATATATGTATGCAAAAATAAAGAAATGTTTTTTTTTCAACGCGCAACCAACGGTAGTATTGAATCAATTTCGGCGAAGGATTTTCGGCGAACTCAATTCCCGGTAATTCGAACCGAAAAGGAGAATAAAGCGAGATATAGACGGAGACCCGATTGGTGCAGAAGAGAACCGGCGAAATTTATTCACAAGGTGTGATTCGCGATGTTAGAGCGACGGTTAACGCGCGGCGAAACGTCGCGGCAGACTAGCCCGAGGTAGGACATTTGGAAAGCTTCGAGTCTGCCTCGCTCCTGTTCAGCGTCGTGCGCGCGTTCGCGCGTCGATGTGTAGGCGGTTCAAGGAAAGTATAGGATACCGTGGTACCTCTGATACCTACACACACACACACACACACATATATATATATATATATATATATAGGGGAACGATAGAGAGAGAAAGAGAGACGAATCAAGACACGCGCTTTCCGTACCGGCGCTCGCGCACATCGGTCGTGTGCTACAACGAAAGGAGATAAAGAGGGTAGGGGGTGGTGGCGATGCCGGTGGAAAACGTCGCAGGTGGAGGGATGATAGAGGCGCAAAGACGCCGTGGGGTTGGTAACAGGAATGCGATAAAGTAATACAGTGATATAGATATATATACAATCAGCTGCTGACAAACGAAAGGGCATAGTGGACAACATTCCGTTTGTCGGACCGTCCTGAGGATTATCCCGTCATTTTTCTATGAGTACTGTTCATATATATCTATATATTTAGGGGGAGGGGGTGACAAAAGAACGAAGCAAAAGAGAAACGACGAGAAGGTGATGCTAAGTAGTGCACTTACACACTGCTTATGTATATATATACATATTATGAGACTGCAGGGTGGTTTGTCTGCAAATGTTCTATTTGCACAAAATTTGATTGCGTATAAAAATAATGATCTGTCTGTGTGGCTGTCTGCACGTTTGTTCGTTCATAACTCGAGAACTGCTGAATCAATTTCGATTATTGTTTCTCAGAATAACAGCTCGGAGTGTGGAATAGGATTGAGGCTATTGCGCTTTACGCTGGGCAGGTCATTGCACTTGCAATGAGCAAGCATCAAACAAGCGACGATTGTATGGAAAACACAAACGGCAAGGAGAAACGAGCCTGAAGAAATGAACATACGAGTTGACAACATCTATTCAGGAATGATCAGACGTTGTCAGTAGTCTTGTGATTTATGAAATTGTCTACAGAGATCGTAGGTATTATTTTTTTTAATCGTAATGTGTAACAAAATTGAGAAATCTGAACAAACAAAAGGCGAATTAAGTAATTAAGGCCTTAGGCCACAGTAACGAGTATAAAAGCATGTGCGAATTTAAGCATTTTTTTCGTATCAAAAAGTGATTCACTCATAAAATGAATTACACATCTATTTCGTATAAATATCACGCTGCTAGAAAATTTTTTTATTTTTTTAATTTTTATGTACAAAATGGCCGACTACTCGAAACTTTTCGAAACAGCTTTTTTCAATTGACGTGACAAAGAACTTCAACAATTTTCACTCGATTTACTTCAAATTTAAAAGTTATGTTCCTAATTGCATTTTGCAGAGAAGTACGTACGGAATTTCTGATTAATCGGAAACTTTCCACTTCATGAGCAGTTTATGAGCAGTTAACGCGGTCCTCTAGTTTCTCGGCTGTTTTTTTTACGGCTTTTTCAATAATTTTTTACGGGCAAAGTATCGAAATAATCAATCTCATTGTTTTTGCATAATCTTTATTAACATTTAAATAAGCTTTACAAATTTTTTGAAGTTAAAATATATAATAGAATAAACGTTATAGTGGCCGACAGGAAGACATCAAGTAAACGAGGTGCTTGACGGTGACCAAGATTGCGGCTGTTCTGCTTATCTGGAATCATAAAACCAAACGGCATTTTAATCTTCATATTTAAGACTAGCGATTGAACTAGAGTGAATTCTAAATTACAAAAATTGACTTTTTTATACACTTTTGAAAATTACATTCTATTTTTTACTCATTTTTTCTTAAGTTTTTCGCTCGTACAAAAAAAAATATCGAAGCAATCATCATAATCCTAGTTCAATCGCTAGCTTATAACTTATTAAAGATGCTGTTTAAATTTGAACAAGATCGGTGCGGTAGTTTCTGAAATATCGTGGTCACCGTTTCGAAAAATCGTGTTTCGAGAAAAACGCGTTTGAAAGTTCGCGCTCCCGGCGCGCGCTCCGTATACCTGCTCCGTTCCAGGGCCGTAACTTGTGAACCACTTCGAATATCGAAAAATCCTTTGGCACACATTTTCTACACATGTTGTAGATGTGATTTATGAAGAAAAAAAAATCGATTTTTTCGACCCGAGAAACTAGAGGACCGCCTTAAAACGAAATTTTTCACTAAAAATTCATTTCTCAAGTTCAAATACCTACAACTTTTGAATGAAACAATATTTGTTTTAATTCCGTACGTACTTCTCTAGGTATTCTAATGTAGATTGTCGAGACTTTTTGTTTTTTTATCTAGGTCATAATTGTGGATGCTAAATGCCACGCCGCGGAGCGCCTAAAAAAAGATAACTAAAGAAAATATTAGTAGTTGGTCATTTTGTACACCGAAAAAAAATATATATATTTTCTAACAGCTTAATATTCATACTAAATAGATGTATAATTAATTTTATGAGTGAATCACTTTTTCATGCAAAAAAATTGTTAAATTCGCACATGATTTTATACCCGTTACTGTGGCCTTAGGCCTTAATATATAATCACCAATAATGAGGGATGCGTTTTGTGGAAATCTATCAGCTGTATCTGGATACCCAAAAATCGCGAAAATCGACATCCAAAGGCTTAGGAAATTTGGCGAAATCCGGAAGGCCGACTTCGGAGCGATCCAACAAATCAGCAAGTGATTCTAGGAGGATGGACCGCAATCCATTCGGAAGGTAGATCGATTCCGCGGCAAATGAGCCTAGTTCGAAGTCCCTAGGTAGAAAGAGCAATTCTAAAGAATGCGACAAGATGAATTTTTGACGATCCGGATAGCCGATTTTGCGAAACTGCGAATCTTTGATTGGCCGCATATTATGTTAGACGCTAATCAACAAATTGGGGCTTGTAACCGACTTTCTAAAAAGGGTTTTGATAGACTTATAGGGGATGCTGTTAGGCCCATCCGGCAATCTAAACTTTTTCTACGAGAAAAAACCCTGTTAAGGAAAAACACAAGGCATGTGTCATCATGTTTTTCCAGAAATAGGGTTATTCCAAAATATTTTGTGAAAACATCAACTTCTCGCGAGCAGTACTGTGATTCTTTGAATCAGTGATGAATTTGACATCGGATTGAGCTTTTGGAAACTAAAAAGTCGAATATTTAAATCTGCATCGATCCGCAATTTCGCCTATTCGCAGATTTGCCACGTCGATTGACCATATCTCAGTTCCCGGGTAACGAATAACGGATTTGAAGAGGAGTTATCAGAAGGGTTTTCTGGGCCAGAGGGGGAGGGGCGGTGTTGATTACATAGCGATATCCCAATCAGTCGAGTCGGAATTGCATATCAAAGGGGTTACCATCCATTGATTACCACCCACTATTCATCTCGATTATGTAACTTTGGGGAAGGTCTTCAAACTCCATTTTCTCATTTTCGCAAGATGTCTTCACAGATCGTTCATGTTAACTGATGCAACGAGAAAAATCGTATTTAAAAGGAAATTGAACAAATGACGACAATTCAAAGATTAGTTTGCATTAGTATCTTACGTGAGATTCCCCGCAAACCCAACGAAAAAAAAAAATATATATATATATATATATATATATATAGGATGTCCTGTTATGAATGGATAATCCTGCAACTTTCGATAGGTCTGATCACGTCCTACTATATGCTGGAATTTCAGTTCAGTAGAAGTCCCACGGTTTTCGAGATTTTGGGCATTATGTGATTTCAAAAAAGTCTTCTGCTTTTAATTTTTCGCATACCATTTCTACAAATGATATCAATCGACAATGACTAAGCAACTTTTTTAAGTAATTGGTTTTTCATAAAGTTTCCTTGACATTTAAGGTTAAAAAGGAGACTTTTCTAGATAAAATGAATAACGAACAGTATTTTTTATAAATCGGGTCGAAAAAGGTTATCATTTGTAGAAATGGCATGCGAAAAACCAAAAGCAGATGATTTTTATCTCGAAAACCGTGAGACTTTTACTAAACTGAAATTCCAGCATAGAGTAGGACATGAGCTGACTTATCGACAGTTGCAGGAATATCCATTAATAACAGGACACCCTGTATATATATATATATATATATATATATATTCATTATACAAAAATTTGTTCCCGTTGTTCAACAATCAACATCTTTTAGCACCGGAAATTCGGATCAGTGCCAAAAAAAATTGTGATTCTCAAAAGACGAATAAAAGGTGGTAGATTTAGCCTTCAATCGATTTTTGGCAAAAACCACAATTTCGATCATTCGGAACACAATGAAAAAAAAATCGCAGGGTTTTAAACTTTTGAGGGCTTTTTTAGAATACTTTGAGGTCATAAAAAACCGATTTTTTTAAATATTTATTCGATATTGGCAAAATAATCCTTAGTTAAAAGAATATTCGTAAATATGCCATTTTTCACGTTTTTTAAAATCCATTTTCCCGCATAAAAAAAATGATAAAAGCATCTTATAGAGAATATTTCAAAGTTTCCAAAACCCTCTGGTTTTTTCTGTGCGACCATTAGTCTCCGAGTAATCAGTCATCAAAGTCAAAAGTGTCATTTTTGCTTTGAGTATCGATAACTTCAGCGAGAAAAAATCGTACAGAGCTCTCCTACCGCTCAAATTAAAGAGGAAGAATCCAGCTAGACGATCCTTATAATCCGAATATTTAAAAACAATTATTAAAGTCGGTGCAGACCGAAAGATGAACAAAAATTTTCAAATTTTTTGTTTACTTTGTTTTTTTGATGGCCACTAAAAATTGGCTGATGCGAAAAATTTTTGAGCTCAAGATCTCAAAACTAGAGATTCACACCTTCGATTTGCTTTTTTTTATTTTGCTGTACGACCTTTTTTCGAGGAGTTACAGCTATTTGAAAATGACCCTAAAATTGGCGGACATTTTCAATATTCTTTAATTCTTTTGCCTAGTGTATATAGATAGATATATGTGGAATTGACGAGATTGATTTTCCATCGATAGGATTTCAACGCGGGCGAAGAAGAGGTCACAGCTAGTATCTAGATTTTGGTCAATGATGCCCGGCTTGATACCACTGCAAAACAGCTCGAGCGATCCAAACACGCTACACGGATGTAGTTCGGAGTACGATAGTACAAAATTTATGTGCCTGACGGTGCATTGATTTTCTTCAGGCTGAAATTGACCTGACAGCGTAAGAATACAATGTTGAGACGATATTCATCGTTTCTAGTAGTTTCATCTGTCAGGCTGTCCATTTAAGCAAAGTTGGTGTCAAACCGGCTGGAGCTTTCTTTCTGAAACTTTTCTGTATGTAAAAATAAACGCTTGCAGAATTTCTCTGCAGCACGTTTCGTCTATATCAGTTGAGCAGCAACTAAGAAAATGCCATTTTCTTGGTGGACGGACAGTGACGCGAAAATCCCTTCAGCATTCATAAGAAACTTCTTCAGTTAATGCCTAATGTGAAATAATTTCAATAACCTTACCCATCATTCTATTGGTTTGTTAAAATTTTCTTCTCAGGTTATGTGACTATGAGTTCAAATCAAAGTATTTAGAAAACGGAATTTTTAGCTATACACAGTTCATGTTTTTTTAAATATATAAAAGACGAATTTTCCATATTATCCTCGTACATAATTTTCAATGCAATATGATCCTAAAATCTGTTTCCAACATACACATGAACCAAATTTCTATAAATATATAAAGGTGCATACCGAGTAGGGCAATGACTATTAGCAATAGATACATTTTCTAACCTACCAGACTTAGGGGAAAGCAAAAGTTGTATAGTTGTGAAGGGGTTCATCGAGTGGTGGCTACAAGATTCATTCAGGTGGAGGCGCTCCGGAGATTTTAAGGATACCTTAATTTTTCAAAATAGGACCACCATTTTCCAGAATTTTATCAAGGACCTAAAAATATGTTGAAATACCAAATTCCAAGATGATGATGATGATAGTATATGAAATCTAAAAAAAAAGGAATTGCAATGTTTTTAGCCAGAATCAATTAAAAAACTGTGCAAACACTTACTCTTATAAGCGGAGCTCAAAGTGATGAGCACCACTTTCTATGCACGCTTGCAATCTGATTCGCATTGATTGGATTGTCTTATTAATCACTTCAGTCTGTATTAGCGAACAGACTCTAATTATTGTTCCTTGCATATTTTGTACAGTAGTCGGTACTTCTTTGTACACCATGTCTTTCAATGTCCCCCATTAAAAAAAAAAGTCCAGTGGTGTTCTAGTACATTGCCGTAAGTGTTCCCATTTGAATGTCCATCGATGAAATGAGACCAGACTGGACACCACTGGATTTTTTAAATAGGGAACTTTGGAAAACATAGTATACAAAGAAGAGCCGACTAATGCGAATCAGATGGCAAGCGTGCATTGAAAGTGGTGGCCATCACTTTGAGCACCTTTTATAGGAGCAAGTGTTTGCGCCGTTTTTTTAAAATTGATTCGAAGCTAAAAACATTGAAATTCCTTTTTGATCGATTTTTTAATATTAAATCTTCATCGATTATCTCTAAATTTGACATGTAAATGGATTTTTAGTAACTTGATAAAATTTAAAAAAATGGCGGTTTCATTTGAAAAAGTGGAAGTGACTTCGAAATCTCCGAAGCACCTCCAACTAGATGAACCTCGTAGCCACCACTCGATGACCTCCTTCGAACTATGCAACTGTTGTAGGAAAAGTTTTCTCCTAAGTCTGATACAAAATATTTCTACTGCTGATAGTTGTTGCCTCACACGTTATATATATATATATATATATACAGGGCTACTGATTATTGATCACGATCCCATAAAACGGTTGGTAGGACATGGTTTCCGCTATCAAATAAACCAGTAATGATTTATGCAAAAGTGAACCATTTTCAAGATATTATTATTTTTTTTTAAGTGAGTGGTAGGCAACTGTAAAATATAATTTTTTAAACCGTTGTATGAAATCAAACTCTTTTTATTATTCGCAATTTGAGGACACGGTAAGAAAGAATTATCAACAATGAAATCGAAATAATCTGCATACATTTTTGAATAGGGGTCCAAAGCTCTGCAAGTCTAATAATTATTTTTATTTCTTGTTGATAATTCTTTGTTCTTGTGTCCTCAAACTACAAATAATAAAAACGTTTGATTTTATCCATCAGTTTTTTTTATTACTCATTAAGTTGCCTACCCCTCATAAAAAAAATAATAATGTCTCGAAAATGGTTCACTTCTGCATACATTGCTGGGTTATTCGATAGTGGAAGACATGTCCTACAACCCTTTCATGGGATGGTGGCCAATCACCAGAAGCCATGTATATACATGTATATATATATATATATATATATATATATATATATATATATATATATAGAGAGAGAGAGAGAAAGAGAGAGAGAGAGAGAAAGAGAGAGAGGGATGTATGAAAGAACAAATATATTGCAGAAAATATGTAGATGGAAATTTCGCAATGTTCTCAGCTGCATGGAAATATGAGCAAGTACTCGAATGATCAGAATGCTACGCTCGATTTATTTCTTTCCATACCCCTATATATACCCCGCTGGAAGTTCGATGTAGATAGCTGGTATCCCAGTGGAAAACGATATCACGGTACCACGCATCAAGTGTAATGGTGAAGTCGTGGCTCACATTATGCTGTCACGTAGATACACAGGGTGTCCCTCTTATCTCTGCCACCCAAAATAACTCGGTAATTATCGACGTCACATAAAAATGTTCCAGACAGAAGTTGTCAAGTCGTCAATGCGACGATTTTTTTAAATTTCGGTGGACGCACAGTGTTGGTCACCTCCACTTTTTTTTATAGTATGGTATATTTTTTTCAACCATCTTGTGGAGCACCTCAAACCGCATAAAAGACATTAGGGGGTCAAAGACGTTCAAGGTCGGTATCGATGGTACAAATCTACCAAATATTACCACCAAATATTTTGTAGTAATCCGAGATATTTAGATTTGTATAATCGATACTGACCTTGAATGACCTTGAACGACTTTGACCCCCTAATGTTTTTTATGCGGCTTGCGGCGCTCCTCAAGATGATTGAAAAACATGTACCATTCTATTTGAAAAAGTAGAGGTGACCTTCACTGGGACACACCCTGGGGCCACATATGATGGCCCCCTTCACACCGTATAACTTTTGTCTAGGACATTTTTTTGTGACGTCGATGATTAGCGAGTTATTTGGGGTGGCAAAGATAAGAGGGACACCCTGTACAGCTCGAGAAATGTTGTAGAGTGATTTTTATTCATCTACATGTCCCGGCGTATTGTCGTAATATTGCAGTGCACCGTAACCAACAATGGCCGTATCGGAAAACAACGCAGGGCGCAATACAACTAGAGAAAACGATATTTTTATTTGATACCGCAGGACAAATAATGAAAGCCAGAATCTTAGGATTGTTCAACGCAAGTTTTAGTTGATATGATCCTCTCGGATGGTCAGAATTCTTCGATGCATTACCCGTACATCAATGTGACCGGGCATTCCCGGTCACAATCCGACTTTACGTGGGGTGCAGGCCTGGCTTCCCTCGTCCGATTTGTCTAAACGGGCCCTTTCATGGAACAGACCAGGAATATTACTAAATCTTTTCCTGAGCAGAACATTAACATTTCTCGAATGTTAAATTCCGACCTATTATTAAATAATACTTTTTGCGCCATGAAAGATATTAAGGGGTTGCCCCCACTTGCGATTTTGAAAAAATCGATTTTTTTATTGCATTTTTTTGAAGTATAAGTATCTGAGAATATGTCCTGAAAATTTCAAGTCGATCCGAACAAAATTGACTGAGATATGAGCGTTGAAAGAGAAGAATCCGCGTTGAAAGAGCGTTGAAAGAGAAACTTTAAACGCGTTTTTCTCAAAATGGCATTTCTGAAGTCGGTGACTAAGATTACTCGAACACTAATGAACCGATCTTCTTGAAATTTTGCAGGCTTATTTAATACATAAAAATGTAGTCTTTAATCGTTCGATTTTTTTTTTCGAAAAAAATGGCCGTTTTATAGCCAAAAAACGGCCGTTTTTTTCGTTAAAATCGAACCATTAACTTTGACTGTCCGCCATTTTGTGAAAAATGAATATTTTTTAAAATCCTTCGATTAAAGACTAGTTTATACTTATATTTGACTAAATCCATCCGCATTTTTTTTCAGATGATCCACTTCGCCGCAATGTTGGTCACCGCAAACCGTGTATATGAAAACATTATTTCATTGACGGCCATTTGTCACTAAACAATGTTATATTTTTCAATAAAAAAATTACTGAAAGTTCTTCAAGATGTGTTCTTTAAGATGGTATATTGATCGATTAAAAAAGTTTTGTAGTTTTCTTTTAAAAAAATCATGAAAAAGGCCTTTTTTGCGCTACAAATGGGGGTAACGCCTTAATAATGAAATATAATAACATGATTAAATTTATTGTAATTGTATGTTCCGTTTTATTATCATGTTATTTTCTTCAACAATAATCGACGCCTATCATGAAGAATAAATTATGATGGCTGACGAAAATTATATGCTGATATAATGGAGGATATAATTACAATAAATGTAATCATATTATCCTGGTAAATTATTAATATTCATAGTACAACGCCGACGTTAATTTTATTTCATTATTTTTGTCCTCTATATATCAACTAAAGTAATTTGGGGATGGTTTCTCGGCATTGCGAGAAAAAAAAACTAAAGATGTTATCATAAATAATAGTATAACAATACATGTAACGACCTAAACATTCCAGATTTGTTTGACTCTCTCAACCGGACTGATTCATTCGACGGAGTTCAATCAGACCATCCTGACTTCCAGATGAATCAAAGAATGATCTTCTACTTACACGAATCAAAATAAAGCTTCTATATATGGAGTACGAGGCTTTTCTATCTGTGTACGTTTTTCTGTCTCTTTGCCTATCAGGAAATACGAGCAAGCGTATGTACACACTCATATGCTACCTTAGCAAGTAGATAACCAACAAACAATATGTTGTCGAAATACTAAATTGAATACGCTCCCGATTTCACCCCCTTATGTATTCCAAAAACGCCGAATCGTCATTTTTAATTTCCTCGTTTGTTCCTGGTTGTTTCCCGATCTGTTCCCTACAACTTCCCTGGTCATTATACTGGCTCGTTCTCCGGCCCGTTCCTGATCAGTTCCCGACCAACTCCTTACGACTTTCCTGGTCATTTACCGCTTGTTTTACAATTTCCCTAGAAAGAGAACGGCGGATCGGGACCTAGCCTTAGACCCGTTACATTGCGAACCAAAGCCTCGTATGATCTAGGGTAGGCAGATCAGGGGCAGTACTTTTTCCCGACTGAAATTTCTACACGGGTTAGTCATTTGGTAGATTTAACAAGTATAGACAAGGCCTTAGAATGATGACCACGACTGTTCTTTTCGGGGTCTAAAGACAAAATGCCTCATCTAGGACCCTTGGGCCACTGCCCGTTGTCTTGTTCCTTAGCTGCGGGATAAACAGCCCTGACGTTTATGACCGACTCAAGAGCCATGCAACCCGATATCCAACTTGTTCTCATTGACGCAGATAAGCAACGAAAGACTTTTCTCCCACTACGTTTTTGCTTACCTTTTGACCTCTTTGATACGTGCATCTACATACGGATATTTATAAATAGTATGTAAAAGTAGTATGTGCTTTGAAGAATAGGGAGTTTTATATACACCGTGATTTTATAAGTCTCCGCGTATATGGCTGACAATGAGTGTAGGTATATTTAATAAGCACCGGCTTGCGAGCAAAAATAAATTGTACGGGCGAATAAACGTCAAGAGATCTACTGAGCTTTTGCTTATTTTTTTGTCTCTCGCGTACTTATACGTCATGGACGTTTATTTGTGGAGGCCTCGTATGCGTCAAAAAATGAAAATGGTCAATCCTCTACCTGCCACCTTCTGATTGGCATGTAAATGCCTCGTTTATTCCGTGCACTTTTCTCAACAACCACTGAAGTCCCAGTTGAATGATGACAACAGATAGAAACAAGTAAATCTGCTAAGCTTCATCCTCGTTGCACTGTTAACTTTACATTAAGATTGTCTAATTTCCGTTTCAACGAAGATTGACGTTTAAATGTGCAGCGCAAGAAAAAAAGGATGGTTTGTAAATAATTCATAAGAGAGCCCCCATATTTTAGTAACCCTGGTTTCTTCTGGACTCGTCGATGCTGCTAGGAAATTCAGCAGATACAGTACAAAATACAGGATCCTAAAACACAGGATTTATTTTATTCAACAAATCGTAATTCGTATGACCTAAATTGGCGGATTCCTATCTAGGCACTTTGCTACCGCGTGCAATTCGAAGAACATCATTTCGAGATAGCTGACAAATGAATAGTACATCACGAAGCAAATACATGCATTGGTCATTGCGAGGTTCCGCTGTGAAGATGGAGATTTAAATTTGACCCGTGAAATTTTTGATGTTTCATTGGACTATTTGGAACCGAGACCACGTCGTTGAAAGTGCACTCTAGGATATTCACTTTAGGACTCATATACCCGATTTCGCCGATTTTCGTAGGTACATTCACAGAAACCGTGAAAAACATAACGCATATAATGCTAAATTCTTCTTACATTACCTTTATTCAAGCTTTTAACTGCCTAACGAAAAAACGAGGACGGAAATATTTTAAAAAATGGCGGTGATATTGGCTGGTATCTAAAGGGTTTTTAACACACGCGTCGATGGTGAATGGTGTCGGGCTGAGTGTTCAAAACAATGGATATATTTATAATTACATAATAGATGTCTGTTCGATGTAAGCCAACAATAATATTTTTGAAAAAAGAATGGTACGTTGGGCATATTTTAACGCTTTGACTTGGTTTTCGAATAATGAATTATTTATTTAAAAGGTTGGGTAATCAATTTATTCCACTTTTCGACGTTCACGCGATAAGTATTGATAAATAGAATATGCCGTAGAAATTTGAAAGCGATTGTGCAAAAAAATATAACATTACCTTATTTAAGCACCCTGCACCCTATATGGGGCCTACCTCGGCACTTAAGAGGTTACCCCCACTTGCGATTTTGAAAAAATCGATTTTTTTAATTGCATTTTTTTCAAGTACAAGTATCTGAGAATATGTCCTGAAAATTTCAAGTCGATCCAAACAAAATTGACTGAGATATGAGCGTTGAAAGAGAAGAATCCGCGTTGAAAGAGCGTTGAAAGAGAAATTTTAAACGCGTTTTTCTCAAAATGGCATTTCTGAAGTCGGTGACCAAGATTACTCGAACACTAATGAACCGATCTTCTTGAAATTTTGCAGGCTTATTTAATACATAAAAATGTAGTCTTTAATCGTTAGATTTTTTTTCGTTAAAATCGAACCAATAACTTTGACTGTCCGCCATTTTGTGCAAAATGAATATTTTTTTAAATCCTTCGATTAAAGACTAGTTTATACTTATATTTGACTAAATCCATCCGCATTTTTTTCTTCAGATGATCCACTTCGCCGCAATGTTGGTCACCGCAAACCGTGTATATAAAAACATTATTTCATTGACGGCCATTTGCCACTAAACAATGTAATATTTTTCAATAAAAAAATTACTGAAAGTTCTTCAAGATGTGTTCTTTAAGATGGTATATTGATCGACTAAAAAAGTTTTGTAGTTTTCTTTAAAAAAAATTCATGAAAAAGGCCTTTTTTGCGCTACAAGTGGGGGTAACGCCTTAACGGAACGCGCATGAGGTGTGTAGCGGAAACATGATAACTCGAAATTCTTAGACTTTGGACTAAGGTAACATAGGTTAGATATCTTCCTAACGAGGTGACCTATCACCCCCCTAAGGCTTTGCATCGACCGAACACCCTGTATATCATAGTTTAAACGCATGTTACCTAGTAAAAACTAGTTCTGACTGAACGCTTTCCTTACAACAAACTTTTCCTATTAACAACTAGAATTTACCGATAAATAAATAGTTTTGAATGTTAGACAAAACTCGGTCGGTGAATTCTATTTTTAACTAGGAAGAACTAGTTGTAACGAAGTAAAAACTAGTTTTTACTAGGGAATCGCGTTGAAACTGCAAACGGGTTTGAAGTGTAACTATACGCTATTTCCAAAAATGGTTACACCAAAAAGCCTCATAAGTCGGTTCTTTTCGCGTACCATGAAAAATGCATAACTTTGCAATGCGGTAGGTTCGAATATCGCTCCTATTCTCGTAGATCTCCGACCCCGTAGCTCAAATCTAGACCCTCATTCCCCTGCAAACACGAACCTAATATAAAGTAAGGGAAAAGCCTGGCAGCGAGAAGCTTTTCTCCGGATGCATTAATTAAAGCGACGCGAGGTGTTATCAATTGAATTCGCATAATCGTTTGCCGGCATCCATTTTCCGCACGGCGACCATGTTGACGAAAACACATTGAGGAGGGTCGACTGCAAGTGAAAAAAAAAGGTTCGTCATTAAAGTCAACTGAGTTCAGCGTTGCTGCAGCCAAAAGCACTTTGACCCCTTATCTATTCGTTGCCGCGTTTCCATTCCCACTGCTTTCTCGATGCCCCAGGGATTCGTATGTCCTGGCAAAATTACGAGCGGCGAATCTACGAGCACGTGGCGAAAGGACAATAATTTTACCGTCGTATAATTAGCTGATAAAATCTTTCTTTCTCTTTCTCTCGCTCCCTCTCTCTGCACGCAGGCAGGAGATTGTAGACAGTATCTCGTTGAAGAGCACCAAGAGAAAATCAACTAGAAGCTTGATCCAATCGATTTCTTTCTCTAAGGTGCATTGTAATATTTATACAGGTTCGGTCGTGTTTTCATCGGTCATCATTAAGATTTGACATCCCGGAAAAACCTGTAGTAGAAATTCCGAAACATGCGCACATCGTTCACTCTGTTAAATATTAAAAATCGTGTCCGTCGGTCTGAGTGGCTGGAACCTCGGGTTCATGTCAAATCGTATTAAAAATTGTTGGCATCACTGGGTTAACAAATTATAAATGCGCCCTGAATTGGCGGTGGTCTGATAGGAACGAAAATACAAAATGGCCGCGGTTAATCCGTGGAAATGTTGTTGTCATACGTTTTTGCTGCGAGGCATGGGAAAGAAAAATGGGAAGGAAGAGAGAGAAAAGGTCGCGATAAGGGTGCAATTTAACCCTCTCACGTCTCGAGCTGGACTTTTGGCTCTTTCTTAAAATGGAGCGAGACAGCACTTAAACAGTACAATATACTCAGCTACATACTAACATACAATACCGTAAAACGGGGCTACTTTGAACAGGTTTTGGAATTTGTCTGTAGGCAACTTTTTTTTAACATCCTAAATCCAACTTTTTTTGCTACAATAGAACAATGTGGCCTATGGCTATCAAATGTATAGGAAAGTCAAGCCCCACCACCCCGACAATTTTACACATATATTTTTTCAAGTGTCAAAGTAACCCCGAGTACGGGTTTTCTTTGACAGGGCATTGATATGCAACTTATGTCAAAGATTAAGGGTTACTTCGACATCATTTTGATAAAAAAATGTCATATTTTATGCATTGTATATGGAATCAAATTGAAAACTACGATTTTTTATAATCGAATTTTCGGCTTTATTAAGGGGTTACCCCCACTTGCGATTTTGAGAAAATCGATTTTTTTTATTGCCTTTTTTTTAAGTATAAGTATCTATGAATATGTCCTGAACATTTCAAGTCGATCCGAACAAAATTGACTGAGATATGAGCGTTGAAAGAGAAGAATCCGCGTTGAAAGAGCGTTGAAAGAGAAACTTTAAACGCGTTTTTCTCAAAATGGCATTTCTGAAGTCGGTGACCAAGATTACTCGAACACTAATGAACCGATCTTCTTGAAATTTTGCAGGCTTATTTAATACATAAAAATGTAGTCTTTAATCGTTCGATTTTTTTTTCGAAAAAAATGGCCGTTTTATAGCCGAAAAACGGCCGTTTTTTTTCGTTAAAATCGAACCATTAACTTTGACTGTCCGCCATTTTGTGAAAAATGAATAGTTTTTAAAATCCTTCGATTAAAGACTAGTTTATACTTATATTTGACTAAATCCATCCGCATTTTTTTTTCCAGATGATCCACTTCGCCGCAATGTTGGTCACCGCAAACCGTGTATATAAAAACATTATTTCATTGACGGCCATTTGCCACTAAACAATGTAATATTTTTCAATAAAAAAATTACTGAAAGTTCTTCAAGATGTGTTCTTTAAGATGGTATATTGATCGATTAAAAAAGTTTTGTAGTTTTCTTTAAAAAAAATTCATGAAAAAGGCCTTTTTTGCGCTACAAGTGGGGGTAACGCCTTAAGAGAGGACACCACTGTGACAAGCCGAAAAAGGTCGTTTCTACCTTTTTTTGTCTACTGGATTATTTATTTGGAATTTGGAAAAAAGGTATGTCGTTAAGCATACATTTAACTTATTTCGTGTACATTTTAATTTTTTTTAATTAAAAAAATGGTCTTCTCAGAACCATGTTTTTGAAATCGGCACGCAGCAGAACTCGAACAATTTTCGCCCAATCGACTTGAAATTTAAACTGTAGCTTCGTAAGTTGCTTTAACAGTCGAGTACAAGCGCGTTTTTCGATTGATTGAAAATTGTAAAAATACATCATTTTTGATATGACAATAATGGTCGAAAAAACTAACTTTTTTTCAAACTCGTCTCTACTGTCTCTGCTACGGCGAACGCTTCGCTTATTGTAGCTTCCATGTACGGGGCATTTTCCTTTATTACATTTCCCACCATTTTCTCCGCTCCACATCCTAAAACGATCCCCACCTTGCGGCCGCTGCCGACTTCCCCCTCTGTATCGCATTCACCATGACATTTTCTGCCATGGGTATAGGGAAACTGCGGAAAACCTATACCAGTACAGCCGGTCACGAGTTCGCTTCCCAGTCTCGAAGCTAGTCGCGTTTCGTCGAGAAATAGCTCACAGGCTACAGCCCTACACACACGACACACACACGTACCGGTCCGTGTGCGCCACATCCGTGTAGAAGTGGAGCTACGTCACGCTCGTGTTTTTATTTTTCTCCGAAACTACGAGACGGCGATTCGAACCCGCGACCTCCCGATGTGCTGATTTCAGAGGCAAACACGCTAACCACTAGACCAGCACATCGGTTCTCAAACTCGTCTCCATATTTTTTATAATTTTTT
This sequence comes from Ophion ellenae, assembly GCA_963210295.1. NCBI lineage: Eukaryota > Metazoa > Arthropoda > Insecta > Hymenoptera > Ichneumonidae > Ophion > Ophion ellenae. Next base: position 51,124,961 of record OY723386.1, on the reverse strand, counting down.
TATTTCCCCCCGTACTTGACTGCTAAAACTAATATAAGTAACGAAAATATTTCACTCTTAGTTCGGGGACTAAATTTACGACAGTTCTACTGCGTGCCGCGGAGAGGGTTGGCTGAAAACCGCCGCCATTTTCTATTCTTTTGACAAATAAATATTTTTTTTACATACTTCAATGTATACCTTATAAACCGTCAAAGTTATTTTGACCATGTATTTTATTTCTTTCTTCGAAAAAAATGTCAAAGAAAACAGTCGAAAATGGGCAGTTACAGTGGTGTCCTCCCTTAAGGAAACATTTTACATAAAAATATCAAGTACCTAGGATACCATTATAGGCACTTAATTAATCTTATAATTATCATTGAGATCAAAATCAACTTAAGCAACATTACAAACAACTTTAGCAACTTGAACAACAATTTGTTGTTCAAGTTTATTATAATGTACAGGGTGAGGCACATAGAGTGTTACAGAGCAATAGCAATCAAAGTATCGATCATATCCAAAAATGTTTCAGACAAAAGTTTCAGTGTTCGAGAAGGCCATCATACTGGACCGTCCTATTTTTGTATCGGTGGAGGCGCTGAAGCTACGTCAAGGTCAACTCCACTTTTTAAAATGGAACCATGTATTTTTTTCGATGACATTATTACCGATTTTAAGACGAATTCAGCGACCTACAACACAAGGTCATTTTAGTCACGCAAAGTATGAAAATAGTCGAAAAATATCGAAATAATCACTTTGAAAGGATCCACTAACCTTGGTTTGGGTCTACCTACAGAAGATGCTCGATGTGATGACCCTCGACTTGTAAGCACTTGTTAATTCGCTGATGAAAAGATCGTCTAACTTCTGCCAACATTTGCGGTGTATTTTCGGTACATGCTCGGCGTATCCATTCTTTCATGTCGTCAGGCGTGGTAGGTGCTACCACCATTACGCGTTCTTTGACAAAACCCCATAAAAAGTAATCTGGTGATGTTAGATCTGGAGAACGAGGTGGCCAAGCTACAGGGCCGCCTCGTCCTATCTCCACTTTTTACCAAAAATCTCATTCATCACTTGTCTTCAACACAGAACATAATGGGGTGGTGCACCGTCGTGTTGCCTCCCCATGTTCATGGGAACATGCAAGGGCACGTCTTCCAGTAATTGAGGCAGTACGTTTTGCAGAAAGTTTGCGTAAACTTGTCCAGTCAAGCGACCTTCAAAAAATTATCGACCAATGACGTAATCGCCGACAATGCCGCACCAACAATTAACGGACCACGGACGTTGAAATGGTAGAGTTCTCGTCCATCGAGGATTTTCATTTGCCCAATAATGCATGTTATGCCTATTCACAAAAATGAGACATCTGTGTGCATTTTTCTATGAATCCAGTTACAGAAATTGACGCGATTTAGGCAATCATTGCCGTACAAATCCTGATGTAATGACATACGAAACGGATGGAACTTGTGTTGTAAGATTGTTAATACAGATCGCTAATTCCTCTCTCTCTTTCCATTTGCCTGCTACTCGCATGTGGATTTAGTGCAGCAAAAGCTAAGATAGCAGCCGCGTTATTTTCATTAACAATCGGTCGACGTTTGACTCGTGTTTGTTTCACTGTACCGAAGCGACAGAAATTGTCAACTAATCGCTTAAAAGCCATGCGCGATTTTTGTTGTCTATAAGAAACATTGGTATCGTAAGAAATGAAAACAGCGGACAAACAAGTGTTTACACGTCGAGGGTCATCACTTCGAGCATCTTCTGTAGGTAGACCCAAACCAAGGTTAGTAGATCCTTTGAAAGTGATTATTTCTGTTTTTCGATTTTTCGACTGTTTTCATACTTTGCGTGACTAGAATGACCTTGTGTTGTAGGTCACTTAATTCGTCTTAAAATCGGTAATAATGTCAGCGAAAAAAAATATATGGTTCCTTTTAGAAAAGTGGAGTTGACCTTGACGTAGCTTCAGCCCTCCAAAAATAGGGTGGACCAGTTGACGGCCTTCTCAAACACTGAAACTTTTGTCTGAAACATTTTTGGATATGATCAATAGTTTGAGTGCTATTGCTCTGTAACCCTTTATGTGCCTCACCATGTATATATACATGTGTATTTATGAGTTGAGTCTGTATGCGGAAAAGTTTTTTCGAACACGTTATATTTACGCAATACTGGCAATCGACATATCTGGCTGTTTTGGAGACGACAAAATTTTATAAACGAATCGTTACTGTTGGGAGCAGCATGGTCCTACGATAACCGTTTTATAAATATCCTTATATATATCGAAAAGTCATTTTCAAATCATTTGGATTCACACAATGTTGAGTACATGTGGATTTATCAAGCTTACATTTGACTACAATAGAATAGAAATCCCGGACATTTATCTTCAGCCTCAATAGTTCGCCAACATATTTTTGCTCCATTTTCCTGGGGTGTAAAACGACTAATTTGTTTAGTCTTCAATAGAAGTTGTACTTTTAAAAATAAACGTGTCATAGGAATGCATTGGAGGAATCTTCTCGTCTCCAATGCATGGGCTTGAAATAAAACACCCTACCTCAAAAAGATGCAGTTTGATTCTTTTGAAGTTATTGTATACAGTCACTGATATGTATGATAAACACCCTTGTTTATAATCCCGATTTATTTTGTAGTTTTTCTGAGAAAAAAAATCCCCAGCAAGCCTATTTTTTCGGCCTCTAGAGTGGCTGAACCCCTTAAGGGAGACTTTGTCCTTGGAGTGCCATATTTCAGGTGTTTACATTTTATTTTTGTAAAGGAAACGAATAAAGCTTTTTGAGTGCGGTCTTTTTCTTGCTTTTATTCATCATATACAGAACGTTAAAAATTTTTTTTTTTTTTTGAAAAAAAAACCAAAATGGCGGCCGTTGCAGCTCCGCGAAAACAGGTCCTCAAATCGCGGGAGGTAAACGGCTGACATCACTGCCCCCTCTTTGTTAATCTGGAACACAAATATAAAGCATATTATCAATCTGTGACCCTTTGGTCATGGAATGACGGATCGGTTTTTCGTTTGGTACAAATTTCGGAAAATGGCGGCAATTTAAAAATAATCGAATTTTCGCGTTTTTTTCGCATAAAAAGATAAATAATGAATGCAAAAATGTATCTATCGAAAAAACGATCCGTCATTCCGTGAAGACATATTTTCTGAGTATGCTCTCCAAATTTCAGGTTGATACGTTAATTACAGCGGTCAGGAGAATGTCAGCCATTTTTAAAAACGTGTTTTCGAGAAAAACGCGTTTAAAGTTTTGTAATGTGTTTACACAAATGTGTTTATAATTACCGCTAATCGGCAATGCCTGGTCCATAGAGGCATCCCTCCTCTTCTTCTAGCTGCTCATGTTGAGCCGCTAACATCTCTCGCTGCATTTCAAGGACAAAGTCTCCCTTAAGTAAAGAGACTCGTTATTAGACATCAGAAAAAGTCTATCTAATAGGGAAATCGGACGAAATTATGAGACAAGTTCACCAAGCTAAAGTCGAGCTTATTCGATGATCGTAGAATTATCAGAGAAACAAAAAGAAATCCGATTACCACCAGCCGTGCCATTTTAGGAAACACGGAGCTGAACATTTCTCATCGTACAGTGCGTAAAAGACTGCGAAAAACTATAAAAACGAAGGCAAAAAGAATCAAGTGTCTAGAATTCGTAATAAGATACGTTGATAAACCGATAGAAAATTTGGAAAAAAGTTAACTGGAGTGATGAGGGCAAATTTGATCTCTTTGGTCGTAATAAGCAGCGCCTACGCGTGGGGTTGAAGCAAGGAGAACAGCTTCTTGAAATGAAATGCACAGAAAACTGTTAAGGGGTCAGCCCATATGACTGCTATTTTTTTTCTCGTTTTTTTGGGGATTTCTTTATGAACTATTAAAACACACCATCTTAAAATTTTTACCACACATTTATTAACATTTTTACAGTCCCCCAGAATATCCTCAAACAAAAATAACGCGTTGAATCGATTTTACACCGTTCGGAAACCACTCATGTGCAAAAAAAAGCTGGTTGACAGCTGCCATAATACCGGAGGTTTTGCTCATCCGAAGTAAGAAAAAAAATCAAACGGCATTTTAATTCGTAGACCTGAGGCTATCGCCGGAACCAGAGTAAAGTCAACGTATCGAAAATTGAATTTTCGGCACCGTTTTAAAAGTTGAGTTCCAAATTTCGTCCTTTTTCGACTTTTTCAGCTCAAAATACTATGACATATATCAGAAATATTCTAGTTTGGGTGAAAACTGAAAGTGTGCTGACAGCACCATCCAAAGTTGAGCGAAATCCGTTCAATAGTTTCTGAAATATCATGGAAGCCAATTGGAACAATAACATTTTGAGAAAAACGCATTCAAAAGTTCAATTACGTTTCGCATAAAGAAAATATTTTGCAGACATTATTTGCAATTCGTTTGGGTTGCGGTGTATTAGTTTTCAGCTGTTTTTCGTGGTCATGAATCGGAAATTTAGTGGAAATCAACGGTACGACGACAGCAGACAATTTATATTATATTAATATTGTGAATAAAAGTTTGGAAGAAACTCTGCTGTAGGTCGGTCTACTGGATGACTTTATTTTCAACCAAGTAAATGACCCGAAGCATACGGTTCGCAAAACAGCGCCTTTTTGTTCCTTGGTAGTACAAATACCGAAATATCGGAACATCAGTACACACACCCACACCAATTCAGAAGTATCAGAAAATTATATATAGCGACGTCACACAGTACATTACACTTTCCGTGTTCTATATGCATATATACAAAGCCACGTCGTTCGTTCATCACGTTGGCCCAGGTCGGGATAGTTAGCAAAGCTAATAATCCGAATTAGGATTCAAAGTGGGTGCTGCGGCGGCTTTCTAGAAGGGAGTACACGACATGCTCTTTGTATATACGTATAGATTTCGGAAGAGTTCATATGTGTATATATATACACACACACACACACACACACACACACACACACACACACACACACACACACACACACACACACACACACGCACACACACACACACACACACACACACACACACACATCTCGTTCTGCAGAGTAAAGGATGAAAAGGGCAAGGGAGAGGAGACGATTCCGGGTGAACGCAAGGGAGATAGAACGTCGGGAGTTATATACTCCGGGATCCTGCTGCAGGATATAATAGGCTACGGACGTTGTGCAGGTCCCACCAACAGCAGCAGTTCCCTCAACACATACATACCCTATATCCCGTGGGAAACCTGACACGCCTATTAAAATCGATGCCTCATATGTGCCACACGCGAAAGACTTCATATACGGCAGTGTATCCATCGTATCGCGGATGCCAAACAAAAATAGAGCGATCGTGATATCGCATGCATCGAAACACATCATCGAACGTTTTAGGGGGAGACCTTTATGCGAGGAAAAAATGTACTGATTTTCATGATTTGTTTTTAAAGGGGTGATTTCTTCACTTTTTTTTAGACTTAGGGTATGTTTTATTCCTACTTCTGCTGTTATATGGTATTTTTTTTATTAATCTTTAAAAATGGCGGAGGTATAGCACGGTCCTCTAAACTGCATTTTCAAAACTGGCGTGACGTATAGCTAAAACAACTAATCGACCGATTCTGATGAAATTGGGTATACATCTTTCTAACCTTATTGTCTAAAACATGAACATAATTGTTTTTGAAAGTTGAAAAAAAGTATTTTTTGCAAAATATAGCCATTTTTTGGGAAAATTCTATTTCTGTGTTTCAAAGCGTACCACTTCATCGATTTTCAACATTTCGCACTTTTTCTTAGTTCATATTCTGCGTATGAGTGTCAAGGGAAGGGGGCTTTCAGCGTGAAAGAAAAAAACTTTTTTGCGAATTTTTTTCATCTATATGGGTAAAGTGAATTTATTGAAACCTTTTGTACATTGTTAAGTGTCATTTCAAGAACATTCCGTGAAATTTGTACGCGAAAATATCCACAAACAAGCCGGTGACAAAGCTTTTTCAAGAACGCCTTTGGAAAAACACGATTTGCGGTGTTGACTGTATCTCAACTAGAAATTATCTGAAATCAAGTAGCATTAAAATTTAGTGTTTCAAAGCGTACCATTTCATCGATTTTCAACATTTCTCACTTTTTCTTAGTTCATATTCTGCGTATGAGTGTCAAGGGAAGGGGGGCTTTCAGCGTGAAAGAAAAAAACTTTTTTGCGCATTTTTTTCATCTATATGGATAAAGTGAATTTATTGAAACCTTTTGTACATTGTTAAGTGTCATTTCAAGAACATTCCGAGAAATTTGTACGCGAAAATATCCACAAACAAGCCGGTGACAATGCTTTTCCAAGAAGGCCTTTGGAAAAACACGATTTGCGGTGTTGACTGTATCTCAACTAGAAATTATCTGAAATCAAGTAGCATTAAAATTTAGTCAAAGTATCATCAAATCCTCCCCCCAACGGTCTTTGATATTTTTTTTTCATTTCTTAATTATTGGTGGTCATGTAAGGTGAAAAGTACTATTTTGCACGAAAAATTCCGCCATTTTGGGGGTGGAAAACCCCCTCAATGAAAAAAAAAATCTCAGACTAACCGTTGGGGGGAGGTATTTTATATGTAGAAAGTGTGTACCAAGTTTGAAATAAATCGGTCATGTAGTTTTCAAATGGCAGTGAACACGGACTTTGGAAAAGTGGTTTCGAGAAAAATGCGGCACCGGCTTGTTTGTGGATATTTTCGCGTACCAATTTCACGGAATGTTCTTGAAATGACACTTAATAATGTACAAAAGGTTTAAATAAATTTACTCTATCCATACACGTGAAAAAAATTCGCAAAAAAGTGTTTTTTTTCACGCTGAAACCCCTACCCTCTCCTTAATGAAAGAAGAATCTTCGTTGGTTTTTTTTTAGATTAATCCCACCGACGGTAAGTGTCATGTCGTCTGACAACATCCGCCGCAACCGACGCCATTCTTGAAGATTAATGAATAAAAAATACTATGTAACCAAAGTAGTAATAAAACAAAAGTAGTAACAAACCAAAAGTAGTAGTAATAAAACAAAAACTATGTAATCAAAATAGTAATAGCCAAAAGTAGTAATAAAACATACCCTAAGTTTTAAAAAAGTTGAAGAAATCTTCCCTTGTAAAAAAAACATCAAAATCAGCAGTTTTTCCTCGTCCAATGGTACCCCCCACCCCCCTCCAACCCTAAGTTCACATACTTCATCATTTTCGCCCGGACGAATTTGATACAAAATGCTCACTTTCCCAAAATTACAAGTTTTCAATAATCTTTCAATAATCATTGTTTTCAACAATTCAATTTGTTACCTTCCGCATGTCAATTACGCAGACATATTGCGAAATGTTTAAAGTGTACCCCTGATTTTTTTAAATAAAAACCGACTGATCGGTTGTTAAAATGGCAGGTGGGTGAAGGACTAGCCGCGTCAAATTAACCCAGTGTGCCAAAATCGTGGCCAAGTACAAGTTTGTCAACGAAGGGTTAAGTTTCGCTGCTGGATGAAAGACCGGAAGTGGATGAGAAACGAGTGAAATCGAGGAGAATCGATTATTCTCGAATCGGTTGAATTCGTGAGGGTCGAATCGTTGCAAATTCTGGGAATGGACGAGAAGTTGCCAATTTCCCTTAGAGTTGTGCGGCTGATTTTCATTTGATATTTCCTAAATGGATTCTCCGTAAAGGCGATTATTGTTTCGTGAAGCCCTCGAGGGCTTTCACTTCATACTTTTCTCGGCTTCGGAAAAACGATTTGTATTGCTTTGGCAAAAAACTTTAAACGCGTTTTATCTCAAAATCATATTTTTTCCTACAGGAAAGTACCTTGTCTCGGTCGTGTGGATAAAAAAAATACGTCCATTACTTTTTCGTGAATATTATTTTTTTTTTAATTTTCCTCAGAAATTGGGTTTCTCACCTTTCGACAACTTATTACACTGAGTAGGTCAAAATTTAATATATTTTCAGAAACATTAATTTTTTGAGTTTCAGGTGATTGTACGAAGAGTTTTTATGGTAGTGCCAAGAGGGCCGACGACGAGGGGGTGCAAGCAGATATACAGAGTGTTTAGCGCATGGACCGACAGATTTTTTGGGGGACTGAATTTTTTCACCCTTAGACCCGATTTCTTAAGTGTCACGGTAATTGAGATATGATTTTTTCGTTTTTTTTTTTTCAAGTTACCCGAAATTTCGTCCTTAAATCGTCATATTTTTTCGTTTGTGGTTGTTATAGCACGAAATAACTTTAGTTGTACATTTATTATACATAAATCATTATTTGATACAATTGGTTTCAAGAAAATGACTCCTGAGCTTCCAGTCTTCAAACAGTGTAAATGTATAAAAAATTTGAACTCTCAAATTCATTATAAAAAAATACTTATTCTCTTAAATTCGACCACATGACTTCTATGACATGATTTCTATGACATGTAGCATACCGTTAGAAAGGATATAAGCTGAAGAACTTTTTAAAACAAAGCTAAGTTCAAAATAGTTTTTATTTTTTTTTACAATGAATGTAGAAGTTGACATTCTTTTTACATTTACACATTTTCAATAATTTGGAAGCTTATGAGTTATTTTCTTTAAGGCGGGATATACGTTTAGATAGGGAAAAAATAAGCAATATTTAGCGATTTTTTAAACTAAGAAATAATTATTTTACAATTATCAAACTTTAGGTACATTTTAATAGTATATTTAAGTATACGAAACAATTTTTTAAAATAATTTCATCGTCAAAATGGCGGAGCTGTGGCAGAGTGTTACAGCAAAAGGTCGCCGCGGGAATTACGAACCGGCGTGTAGTTTAGCTTCCCGTAGACTTTGATTTGCAAAACAGTTCAAACATTTTTTCAGTTAGAACATGTATAGTTTCTATGTGACGGTAATTGAAACGAAGAAAATGCAAATTTGAGAAAATTGCACGCATTTACAAAAAAAAATCAACATTTCACGCAACATTTCTGTAAAATGTGAATTAAAAAAGTCGTATTTTTTTCAATTTTTCAAAAACAATTTTTGTCACGTAGAAAGTACCAATATTATCAATATTTCTACAAAATTTCAACTCAATCGGCTTAATAGTTTTTGAGTAATCCTGCACGCCAATTTCGATAATGCAGTTTTGAGACAAACGCGTTTGACGTTCACGCTCGCTCCGAATCCAAGCGGTGAGGCACTGCGTTGACTGGCTGCGACGTTTGAAGTTTTTCGAATTTCGCTTTGAAACTTTGGGAAAATATTCTACATATATAGTTCTATCGTATTTATAATAAACATACATTGCAGCATACAAAAAAAATTATTTCGTGCTATTACAACGACAAAACAAAAAAATTATGACGATTTACAGGCGAAATTTCAGTAATCAAACAAAAACGAAAAAAAAATTCATATCTTAATTACCGTGACACTTAGGACATAGGGTCTAAGGGTAAAAAAAAAGTAAACCCTGTATAGCTAAAAATGTCTACAAAATATGTACTTATGCACGTGTAAAACTCTATCCTTATAATTTTCTTTATTTCATTAAAGGAAAATCCTGAAATAAATGCTTTTCGTCCGTAAACGGTAAATGCCCCAATATCTAAATCCACCGCATATTTATACAACAGTGGCGATCTATGTATCAATCGTTCCGAGCTACCGTATACGTGGATCATAAATGTTCCGCATTGGCACGAGGATTCGCTTTAATCCCGCGCTCCTAGTTATTAATGAATACATGGACATGGCAAATACTGAACATCGGCCTAGATCGGTATTATAATCGCGAACGTACGATGTGCAGATCTCTGAATTATTATAGCACAGTATGGCGTCTAAATGAAATTTGGTGGTGCAGTGAGAGAGAGAGAGAGAGAGAGAGAGAGAGAGAGAGAGAGAGAGAGAGAGAGAGAGAGAGAGAGAGAGAGAGAGAGAGAGAGAGAGAGAGAGAGAAAGAGAGAGAGAGAGAGAGAGAGAGAGGAGAGAGAGAAAAGAGATGGTGAAGTGCCCCTGGGTCATATGGGCCAAGCCGATCTCAAATTTATTCATGCAGCTAGCAGACGGAATATTCCACCCAGGCCCCGAAACAGAAGCGATCCTACCTACACTCGTATGATAACGTTACAGAAAACTCGCCGGAGGTTTCGGCGGCGATTCGGAGCGTGGCTTGGGAAAAGTACGAGGGGCCAATAACGCTCAATATATCCTGACCACTCTCGGGAACCGCTACATTCGTTAATTATTAACAAACTTATCGATGCTGCCTTCACCCCTGCCTTTTCCACCGCCCCTATATCAGCCCTCTGTAATCATTATTCCGTACGCGTCTGTGTGTCCATTAAGGGCTTACACCTGGGTGAAATTTTTGGAAATATCGATTTTTCCTTTTCGACGGATTGTCTGAAGACTTCGAGTGGATTCGTTCAAAATTGAGGGAGTTGTGGGCGTTTATAGCTAGGTTCCGCGAATCGGTGAACTTTCAAGGAGTTTTCTGAATTTGACTCTTTCAAAATATGTGACCACGATAACTGAAAAATCACTGTACTGATCAACATAGAATTTTTCATATCAAAAAGCAGTGCTAGAACGAAGGAATATTTTTTCGTTGCATAGTTTTTTTTGCAGCAACGAAAATAGAGCGTTTTTTCACCGAATGTCGATACTTTCACTTTGGACTAAGACCATTTTTTCAAAAATCAATATTTTATGAAATCCTTTTTTGAAACAGTAGATAATCTTATGCTAAAACTAAATGCGTTTGTTTTCTTTCTTTCGGATGATTTGTTTCCGAGCAGCAGTGATCACCGAGACATTTATCAATATGTTTAATACAAAATTTGTAAAAGATATTGGGACCCATACTTTTTTATGTAATTTTTTTCAATTGAAAAGGTGCACACGTCTCACCAAAAAAAAATTACAAAAATTCTTCTCTTTTCCGGCCACGAGTTAGGTGTAACCCGTTAAGGCCTTAGGCCATAGTAACGGGTACAAAATCATGTGCGAATTTAACAAATTTTTTTCGTATGAAAAAGTGATTCACTCATAAAATTAATTACACATCTATTTAGTGTGAATATCAAGCTGTTAGAAAATATATAGATTTTTTTTTTCGATGTACCAAATGGCTGACTACTCCAAACTTCTCGAAACAGCTTTTTTCCAATTGGCGTGACAAATAACTTCAAAAATTTTCACTCGATTTACTTCAAATTTAAAAGTCATGTTCCTAATTGCATTTCGCAGTGAAGTACGTACGGAATTTCTGATTAATCAAAAACGTTTCATTTCATGAGCAGCTTATGAGCAGTTATAACAGAATTTTTCACTGAAAATTCATTTCTTAAGGTCAAATACCTACTACTTTTGAATAAAACAATATTTTTTAAATTCCTTACGTACTTCTCTAGGTAGTCTAATGTAGATTGACGAGAATTTTGTTTTTAGCTCTGGGTAAAAAATTGTGGATGCTAAATGTTACGCCGCGGAGCGCCTAAAAAAATAACAAAAGAAAATATTAGTAGTCGGCTATTTTGTAAATCGAAACATTTTTTTTTTAACAGCTTGATATTCATACTAAATAGATGTGTGATTAATTTTATGAGTGAATCACTTTTTCATACGAAGAAAAAATTATTAAATTCGCACATGATTTTGTACTCGTTACTGTAGCCTAAGGCCTTAAAGTACGTTTGACCTCAGCTTCTCATCGTTCAAAATCTCGCTGCGTTGCTATCTTTTGTGCAACATTGTTATAAGTTGTTACGAGCTTTCCGCTTAAGTTTGACAAGCTTTAAGCGTGCCAATCAATTCTCCTCGTTTCTCGGTTTCTCCGCTTCTCGTGTACCACTTATTTTTCGTTACAGCTCATATCGCTGATGTCAAACTTGGCTACATGTTACATCTTTTCACCAAGTAGCCTCTTTCGGGATTGTTCCATCTGCAGTTCCAGCACATCGATGTGCATGTAGGATATGTGTGACAGGTGAAATCTTTGTTTGACCAGGAAGGGAATAAAAAAACGTAATGCTGCACCTCAATGTTTACATACTATAGAGATTTACGAATAAATGCATCCGCGAGCGTGTAATTAAATTGTATAGATATATATGGGTAGGCATGTCCGATTAATGTTCGCTGAGTAGCTCCTGCATTAATTCGCGAGCTGTTATCTGAGTTATGACAGGCGATAATGAGCTCGTCGTTTCGGAATGCGTTGCCTCAACAGTGATGAAGGTCTTAAATTATCTATCGCAAAATAGGTAGTTCGATATCTTATCGTTATCATTATCAGTGTTCGTGGCAAATTTCAATTGTGATATTTTGTTCGTGGCGTTCGATTAATTAATGGATTTCTCATACTCGTAGAAGAGATATGCTTTAAAACTTTGCACGCGAAGTTAAGGGGCCAGTCCGCTTTGGAGTCACGAAAAAAGGCTATTTTAGCATTTTTTTTCAGGATTTTATAAAAGATATGAATATAAAAGTTGTTGGGCTTCATAAATAAAGTCTTGAAATACATTTTAAATAAAATTTAATTCATTCTTATTTATTTTTAAGTACAAAAACTATAGTTCAACGTAACGCCTCAGAAATAGGTGGGCTAGGTAGGTCCATCACAACTCGGCAACGGCTTGTCTGAAATAGATAAATCAAAGTCCATTAATTCAGTATGACACAAGCTACAAAATGACCCTCGGATATAATGTTTTATCGAAAAATAAAAAAATGGCAAATGAAAAACGAAAAAAATCCAAAAACGCGTTTTTTCGCGGTTTTTCGCAAAAAAAGAGTAAAAATCAAAATGTTAAAACCATCGAGGGTCATCTTGTTGCGAATCATGTTTACAATATGTGGTTCAAATTTCAAGAGAATCGGTCCATTAGTTTTAGAGATACGATGGAGCTAGATTCTGAAAACGTTGTTTCGACAAAAACGCGTTTGAAGTTTATACTATAAAACACGCTTACCTAAACTCAATCGGCAATTCCTGCACCGTGCAAAATCCTTTCTGATTGCTCATCATCGTCAATTTCTTCTCAAGTGGATAATCTATTATATTATATAGTTAAATATATTATCGACATTCTTTCACGTAACATTTGATGTCGTTTTTTTTTCGTAATCGATGTCAAATGTTACGGTGACTTTGTGTTTTTTGGAATGTATACCCTTTTCATTGGCTCAACGACGAAGAATCACGACACGACATTTTCGTCGAAAATGTTCGATCGTGTTTTCTATTGGCGTGATATGTGAAACGATAGAAGAAGTAACGCACTCGATAAACACGAAACAGAGTAGAGAGAAAGAGAGAGAGAGGGAGAGAGAGAGAGAGAGAGAGAGAGAGAGAGAGAGAGAGAGGACGGACCTAGTGAGGAGCGCAGTACTAGTACAGTAGAGGGCACCGTTAATGGACTCTTCAAAACTAAAAGGCTGTGGTAGTCGCTGACGGAGGTGTACGTAATAGATAGGTCGAGTAATTGCTTCACTTAACGAGAAACACGTTCGACCATCCGCTCCACCCCTTCTTCCCTCCATCCTCGTCCTACTCTGGCTAACACTCCTATTCGCTCTTTCTCTCTCTCTCTCTCTCTCTCTCTCTCTCTCTCTCTCTCTCTCTCTCTCTCTCTCTTGGCCTGTTTCTTTCTCTCTCCCTCTTTTGAAACTCCCTCGACGTTCAACTACCCTCGCTATCCAGCTCCGTCAAGAGACCACCACCAACACTGCACAATATTAACAGTCGTGCTCTCTGATATACAGACCGGGAGGTTCAACCCTCATCTCAAGCTTTTCCATCTCTGCGGCTCTATATTAAAGAAGTGCATGTAGTTGTATAGCCACGTTCACACCGACCCTTTCCTGGTCCTCCTTGCGCACTATCATTATGGTTATGATTCGATGTTAGCATCGCGTACCATTATTATCATTGCCTTTCGACGTCATTCGACCGTCTAGTCCGGTATGGTATTTGCGAACAACTAAATTCTTTTGTGACACGGCCTATATTGGAAAGATGATAACCACGAGGGAGCGCAGATGAAGATGGATTTCCGTTGGAGACACGGATAAGTGCAGCCAATTGATGTCGTTTCCCTCAATCATATTATAAAGTGGCACCTATGAAGTAACATGTTCTCTAAGAGAGGAAAGCAATATGAAAATTAGGTTTTCATTTTTTCAGAAAGATAACGCTTTTCAAACAGTTGCCAACTTTTTCAGGCGTTGAAAGATTTTCGGTTGTGTTCCATCCACGTGCCATCGGAAATTCGGCATTATTAATTGCTGAAATCGATATTGATATAGCTGACAACTTTGGGCTATCAAATGCATCTTCATAAATGTCAAAGTGCAATTCGACTCGTCCTATCGGTTCGCACCGTGTTCGCAGTCGAAGTTTCCCGTTTGGAAAATCGATACAGCGCTGTACGAGCTGAATAAGTGGCCATTGTGATAAACTTGGCTTGGGCCCTTTGCCTGCGTCCAACAGTCGGTAAGCAACAACTAATTTATACAATTAACTGAAGCACATCCTCAATCCAACGCTGCACCGCGCTACACACAGCGATAAAGTCAACGACGGAGGAGAGATAGCGAGAGCGGGACAATTCCGATAGAACAGAGTGCGCAGGATTGTTGCAGCGTGGTACGGAGCTTGCTGGCGGTCTAGAGTATGCACACATCCTAGGCTAGGGGTGATGCTTCTGTTACCTTCTTCTCCGTCTCCTCCTTCGTTTCGGGCCTCTCTTGAAACTCTTGAGAGGTGCAGGATGTTCTCTAGATGGTGGCTCTCACTTTCCACCGATCGTTCCTCTTGCTTCGAGAAAGTCGGAAGAACGAAAGTGGTCTGATGGAGTGGCATCTCGGTAGACGAAAAGCAAGAGAAAATGAGAAAGACAAAGAGACAAACTGATAATGGGAGACTAGAAGTATGAAAAAAAAGATAGGATAATGGAACAATTGGCGGATCATGGCTTTCTTGATGATGTCTTTGTAGCAATAGTCCGCTGGAGTCAACATCATTCGATCATCAGTGTTCCACTACCTTTCTAAGCACACCTAGACGAACGACCACGTAAAGCACTTGTACAAACCCAAAAAGCAAATTCTAAACTCTCCTTGGCTCAGTCACGATCCCCTATCCGATCGGTCTCGTATCAAAGCCGTGTGTGCAGCGTTTCGCCCTGATACCGTAGCCACAGCCCTAGATGACAACTTTTCGACGCGCCCGTTTACATGCTAACGAGAAAGGACACGACTACACGTCGAGACGGTCCTGTATCTCATGCTTGGGGATCGTCATTGTCCGCTGACCCAATAATCACGTTGACGCAGACTGGAGAACACCCGGAGAACATATCAAGAGTATATGAAGTCGACTTAGTAACCTTAATATTTAGGAAAAGCCGATTTCCTTCTTCTGAGATATTCCCTTTGAGCGGGCGTACCTGGAACACAGGCGAATATCTTTATCGGCCCCGACATCATACACATGCAAACAGTAGGGAATCGGGAAGTCAGAAGTTTCCCAGCAGTCAAATGACTTCGCGGGGCCGCACACGACTGACCAAATTTGGAAAATGGTATGGGAGAGGTGGGCTAGAGTTCTGATAATGAATGCAAGTTCATCCGGAACAACATCGGCAGTCCAAATCCAGTAAGGCAAACGGAGGGCAGCGATCGGAGTCAGGGGCGTATTGCTTTCGGACAAATGGTAGAACTCAAGGTGATGCCGTGGAATGAGTTCGCAGGCTTCCAACCGTATGAGGTTTCACGCTGAAAACAGTTTCGCTGATAAGCACGTATCGATCCTGTCACAGATTATCATCTCCTGTTAACGCAAGATGACGATGTTCAAAACTGTTTAAGGACCAACAGAGAGCCCCCTCCTCGTCGTTCGTGTTTCACCAATCTCCAGAGGTGTTCGTAACCCTACTCCGCGCTCCCATACACCGTGGACACTCAGCGGTGGTCGCGTGTTTATCTATCTAACCTTCCTGTCCGTACACAGGAGTTTAAACTCCCGAGCAACTCGACGGGGCCTGGAGATTGCACGAATTTACAAGGAGTGTGTGCCTTCCCCTTGTATCAGTGTTAGCGCATCATGATCCTTCAGCTTCAATGTGACTCCTCGGTGCAAGGCTTGGCGACGCTGGTAGAAAGGGCGTGGCGAATCCACGCCGGGTTTACAGGCGGAGAACCCCACTAACCCCCACGTTTCGCCGTTGTCCCTGGAGCACGAACACCGTCCTTCATAGAAAGCATCCCGGACCTCAAAGGTGGATCCTGCAACAACGCATCTAATTACTTCCTTCCTCCCTTCGGGTATCCCGGTGACGGATTTACATCTTGTTGACTCAAGCACCCGTATTAGCGCTCAGATGCTGGCCACTCAACTCCACCATCGCCCGACCAACCCAGATCACGACTGTCCCGCACACGTTGAACGTTTCGGTCTAGATTAAGTTTGGTGTCATGCTACACGTGGCTTATGAGATAAACTCCGAGCTCGAGGGCCCGAAAGAGTTCGGTGAATACATTTCGCTCCAATGAGCTCTACTTGTTTGGGTAACGCGTTCAACGACTCAACTCCAAGATTGACAGTTCGTTGTCTTGTTCGCCGAACGAAGACATTTTTTTCAAAATACGTTCTCTAATGCATTTTGCTTCCGTTATGGAGAAACATATTTGTGAAACTTGTCAATTTTTGGCTGCAAAGTAGCGAATGTTGTGGGAAGCAGAGAGAGCTGATGCAGAACGTTACTAACAAGGAATATCACTTAAGGCGGGATATACATTTGGACAGGAAAAAAATAAGCAATATTGAGGGATTTTTTAAACTAAGAAATAATGATTCTACAATTATCAAACTTTGGGTATACTTTAATCGTATATTTAAGTACACAATTTTTTAAAAAATTAATTTATCATCAAAATGACGGAGCTGTGGCAGAGTGTTACAGCAAGGTCGCCGCGTGAGTTGTGAATCGGCGTGCAGTTTCACTTCCCGTAGACTTTGATTTGCAAAAAAGTTCAAACATTTTTTCAGTTGGAACATATACAGTTTCTGTGTGACGGTAATTAAAATGAAGAAAATGCAAATTTAAGAAAATGGCACGCATTTACAAAAAAAACAACATTTCACGCAACATTTCTGTAAAATGTGGATTAAAAAAATTGGAAAATTTTTTTCCAATTTTTTAAAAACAATTCTCGTCAAGTAGAAGGTACCAATATTATCAATATTTCTTCCAAGTTTCAACTCAATCGGCTTAATAGTTTTTTAGTAATCCTGCACGCCAATTTCGATAATGCAGTTTTGAGAAAAAAACGCGTTTGAAATTCACGCCCGTTCCGAATCCGAGCTATGAGACACAGCGTTGACGGGCTGTTTGAAGTTTTTCGAATTTCGCTTTGAAAATTTAGGAAAATATTCTACAGATATAGTTTTATCGTTTAAGGTAGTTCCTCTGCGAAAATCTCAACCAAAAGTTTACATACCATGTTCATGTTTAAAAGATTGATAATTGGTTTAATTAGTGATGAATAAAATTAAAAACTACGCAATATTGACTCGGTACTAGTAGATAATACGATGGATATCATTTATTGCCGTAAATATATTTTGTATTGTGTTTTTGATCGACCATTGCCAGTAAACTTTTTGCCGGGACTGTCCAGGCTTTGCCCCAATTGTTTTTTTTCCAGGCTTTGCCAGGCTTTGCACCAAAATTATGAAGGCTTCTCATGGTTATATCTTGGAAACTAGATGGTGAATCATTCTCATTTTTTTTTCACATTATTCGTGATATCTTACTGTAGCTTATCCTCGTTTTTTATCAATTTCTTAATTTTAGTTTTGACGGTAGAATTAGTGGTGCTCTGTTTGCCCATCATAACGCATTTGTTACGTGTAAACCAAGCCAACTTTAAGTGTAAATATCTCAGGTTTGGGGTGGTCAAACTTATTCAAATTGCACAGATGTTTGGATAATGTATTAAATAACGTATATGTCAAATTTCAACTATTTCTTAATTCAACTCTTCTGTGGAGGTACTACCTTAAAGAAAAAAAAGAAATCGATTTTTTGATCGTTGTAAATGCATATCCCGCCTTAAGTGTCCGTCTTCGACTTCGTTGAAAATCATATATGTGATAAAACATTGAAATCTAAGACACGTATTTTTCTTCATCGGCGGAAAAACGGGCTTAAGGCGGGAGCCGATTAGATTGAATTAGAAGGTCCGAAAAATCGTTTTTTTTTAATTGCTTTAATTGATAGATAAACTATCCAAGAATATATTCACACAGGTACAGAGGCCAATTGTAAATATTTTCGAAGATACTAGGCCAAACACAGAAAAGCGATTGATATTTGATATTGATATTTCCTATTGAAAACTTTGAAGCGCGTTTTCTCCAGTTTTCATTTTCACGATTTTTCCTAATTGGCGGGCGTGATAGCAAAAAAACTAAACGACCTATTGAGTCAAACCAAAGTTTATTTTCTTCAGTATGAAAATCTCTCTTAGGAGAATTAAAAATGTCGTTGAAAAAATATTTTTAAATAATTTTTGTAGCACGTTAAAGTGATTTTTAAACACATTTTTTTTCAAACCCGGGAAAAGTTATAATTTCACGATTTTTTCAGCTGTTTCTTAATTCTCCCAGAAGAAAAATATATGACAAATGAAAATTTGATCGGTTTATTTGGGCCAGTCAAGAATTGCAGTGGCAAGAAGTTCATGGAATAGGCTGATAAATCTGCAGTAATTTATTGTTTAATGTTGACATTTTTTTAATACACTTTAAATATACATGAAAAGATACCTCAATGTTTACCGGTGTGCCTTCTTTTTCCTTCTAAAAAAATTCCCGAAGAAACGCTTTTTTAGACCTTCCAATTCAGGCTCCCGCCTTCAGGAGGAAACTCCCCCTCGAAGAAGCGCGTGTCGAGGGGTGGTTTGCATTTTCACCCACAAGCAGTCCACCGATCTGAATGAAACAAAAGCAAAACATCTTCCAACGTAAAGCGATGAAAAATCCGCTATAAAAGTATTTTTTTTTAAATTAAATTAAGGGATGAGACTTCTTTCTTTGAAGGGCGGTTTTTCCCCATGAAAACTGTTTTTTTTTCGCCTATAAAAAAAAACATGTGTCCAAGCTTTTCAATACTTTATCACATATATGAGTTCCTTGTGAGGACACTCTTCATCCGTTGAGCTGCAACTTTTGAGTATTGTATCAACGAAAGTGTTGTAACGAAAACGTACATGGCTTACCTATATAACAATGTAGGCTAATCAACAAAAACGTGTTGTTCTTGCAAATAAACATGTTCTTCAATTTATGAACAAATACGAACAAGTACATTCTTTTACGCAGGTTTAACAAGTAAAGTGTACATTTGTAATATAACTTTACAAAAATGTCTTCCAAATAATTGGATCCAAATAAATAAAAATCCAAATAATTGGATCATCAATCCCAATCGTCAGACGAATCATTAACGAATGAAATACCAATGATATCGCACTCCGTAACACGAACGATCATGTAATTTCATAACCGACATCATGAATCGGAGATTTTCCTCGGGCCAAACGCATTATCTCAATACTCGAGACAAAAAATGACGTAATGGACGGAAAATTAGCTCAGGAAAGTTTTTAAGGGGCTATACCAGTGTGAACGCTGAAAATTTGGGCGATTTTTGGGATTTCTTTGGAAAAAAAGCACTCAATTAAATGTTTCGGAAAATTAAGAATATATTTGGTTATATTTGACCTATATTACATAATATTTTTATAGAAAAATATTGAGATCCAAGCGACTTATGCGCTGCCTTCGGAGGCGCCAAAAAAATGGCGTAGTTACGAAAAAAAGTCTGTTTTCTTGCCTATAAAATGGTCGTTTTTTTTCAATGCCAAATCGTCAATTTCCATCCAATCAAAATATACCACGTCATTGTAGAGTAAATATATTCAAGATTACCCAGTTCAAATTTCAAGTCAATCGGATAATTGTTCCTTGGGTTAAAATGTCAGCAAAATTGAAAAATATAATTTCGAGAAAAACGCGCTTAAAGATTTAACTATCGATTTCTGCAAGATAAAATGATTAGAGATACGGCCTTGAAATTTTTACAGGATATTCTTGAAGGTATAAACTGTGGAAAAAAGCAAAAAATCGATTTTTTAAGTCTCACACTGGTATAGCCCTTTAAAAAGCGAAAACAGAGATTTCCAGCTCGTAGCGATCGACGACAGTTGGGTCGATACGTTTCAAGCCATAAGTAAGGCTTAACGTTTTTTATGAGGACTTGGGGTGAAGCTCTTTCTCATTTCCCGTAACGCGTTATGTCGGGCGTTGGGGATTCTGCAAAATTGTACGAGGAGATAAACAAATAAAGTCGCAGAAAAAGCTTCTTCGCGGAAAACACACGTAGTATTAATTTTCGTGACTTCTTTTTTCACGATGTACCGAGGGGGTGGAAAGGGCTGAAATAATAGCGAGCATGACCCCATCCCCTTCCGCTTCTCTCTCTCTCTCTCTCTCTCTCTCTCTCTCTCTCTCTCTCTCTCTCTCTCTCTCTCTCTCTCTGCCTCTTTGTCCTCCGACTCGCGGACTTAGCGCTGGGGATCTCGAGATGTAGGAGTGTAATCAACGTGAAATGCTTCTTTCCAGGGTGGTAGAGAGAGAGAGAGAGAGAGAGAGAGAGAGAGAGAGAGAGAGAGAGAGAGAGAGTACAATCCTTTCTATGCATTTCCACGTGTTTCGCACACCTCAGTCGACCCAACGACGTTCTATATTATGCGCAAGGGCGTAGAGACCACCGCGAGTACGTGAAAAACTCGAAAAAAAAATTACTCTCTAATCGACGAAGTTTCGCACGATCCCAACCAATCGATCCAACAGTGATACTACGGATTCCCAGCGGCATTTTAACCGATAATTCTGCATCCGCGTGCTACCACCCGCATTCCCCTGTCGACACGTAAATCGCGATGAAAGCTCTCAAACGAAACTCGTCAAACAAAATCTACATGGAATAAAAATCATTCCGTACAAATGAAGAAAAAAAAATACAATGGAATTACACGTTTTCGTGAATCACCCATATGGAATATCGCCCGCAGATTCACCGAACGGCCAAACCGAGAGGGCGACAAAAACCCTGTCAACATAAAACAGCTGTGTAGAACGCGCCGTTCGCCGCACAATGATGTTCTGCACATTTTCCGACTCTGTTAAGGGCACGTAGAAGGTCAACATAACCTCACAAATTTTCCAAACCAATTTTCTCATAGATGGTTACATTTTTTACGAAAAGCAAAGCATTAGGCTCTGGAGAATTTCCCGAAGCAGAGTGTGATGATTTCCTTTTGCCCTAAATATTATTCATCTCGGAGGAATCGCTGTTCGAAAATTTCAGCCCTCTCTCTCGCACTCATATGTCACGTGGTACATCTTCTAATTCGCCTTAAACGGGAATGATAAACGTCGATCATCCAGCATGAAAAATCGAAGACATCTTCATCCATTCTACGAATTCTGCCGCCAATGATTCTTCTGCTGGTTCATCAAGGCCTTGGGCCACAGTAACGGGTATAAAATCATGTGCGAATTTAACAATTTTTTTTCGTATGAAAAAGTGATTCACTCATCAAATTAATTACACATCTATTTAGTATGAATATCAAGCTGTTGGATTTTTTTTCGATGTGCAGAATGGCTGACTTCTAATATTTTCTTCTATCTTTTTTTAGGCGCTCATCCACAATTTTTTTCCTGGAACAAAAAACAAAAAATCCTCCTCAATCTACATTAGAATACCTAGAGAAGTACGTACGGAATTAAAAAAATATTGTTTTATTCAAAAGTTGTAGGTGTTTGAACTTAAGAAATGAATTTCCTGTGAAAAATTGCGTTATAACTGCTCATAAACTGCTCATAAAATGAAAAGTTTTCGATTAATCAGAAATTCCGTACGTACTTCTCTGCGAAATGCAATTAGGAACAGAACTTTTAAATTTGAAGTAAATCGAGTGAAAATTGTTGAAGTTATTTGTCACGCCAATTGGAAAAATGTTGTTTCGAGAAATTTCGAGTAGTTCGCATTTTGCACATCGAAAAAAAAAAAATATTTTCTAACAGCTTGATATTCATACTAAATAGATGTGTAATTAATTTTATCAGTGAATCACTTTTTCATACGAAACAAAATTGTGAAATTCGCACATGATTTTGTACCCGTTACTGTGGCCTAAGGCCTTAAGGTCAAATTATATGTGAAAGTCGGTAATATTTATTTTTTACGAAAAAGGAATCCTCTGGCATGTAGACTCTGATACACACAAACGTATATACGTGCATACGCATGCATTTATCATTCCGTAGTTTCCTCAGTAGATAACGAAGACTCGGGGGAAGCAAATTGAGCGAAGATCAGTTTCCAACATCGTTCACAAAATTCTCGTTCCCAATCGGTGTATCGTATATACGTATATATATATACATATATATATATATATATATATATATACATATAGATCCTGCAATCCTGGGAACTTTTTTGTCGGCCTGCATACGTACAATTTATATATATATATATATATATATATATATATATATATATATATATATATATATACACACATATATATACATATATATATATGCAATACCTGATGTACCGTAGTGCAAGGTAAAACCAGAATTTACGGATGTCGCGTCGGATTCAATCGGACAACGAGCGAGATTCCGAGTTTGGAAGAGTCAGAAGTCGAGATGCATCACTGTATAGTTACAATGAGAACTCTCAGTGGCCATCGATCCACATCCACCCATAGCAAAAGCTCAGCTCCGTTGCGCCGATCGAATTATCGAAACTCACCGTAAGCACAATTCTTCTCCGTTCGCCTTGTACAAGACACAGATGTGTACAGGCTCGTTCAGAACATTGTTCACGAACGTGACGCGCAAAGACCTTCGTGCAGCTCGATGAGAAATCATCAGGCATTGAAAACAAAATGTAGAGAGACTGGAAACAAATGCCCAGTCGGTTTGGGAATGAAAAATAAAAAAGTAGAACGGTTGGACGAGAAAGAAAATTGGAAATTCGCGACCAACAATTTCGTCGATGTTTGCATTGTCCTGTAATACAGATCGGGATCCAGAGGTCCCCGGACAATCCAAAATCCTACCGTCAGGCTATCAGCGACGAGTTACCGTCCTCTCCTTCTCCTTCTCGAATCATAGAACCGCAGTCCTTAGTCAAAGTTGGAACATTGGGTTTCCAAGCCACTCGATTGATAACCACGGATTTTTAGCTGTTGCATCCTTGGTCGGAAACCCCGAATGGACAACCTATCAAGCGTTTGAAACACGGCATCCAATGGAGTCTAATTTGTTGCCCTTGGTTGAGGGGCCATTCATAAAACACGTGACGCAAATTTTATAAATATTCGACCCCCATTCCCACCTCTGTGACATTTCGTAACGGGTGCCGGTGCCCCCACCCTCCTTTCTGCTCTCGTTTTTTTTTCAACAGTAAGGAGCAAGTAAAATACTAAAATCATTTTAATAGAATATTTCAGAACGAACAATTTATATTTTTTACTTTAAGGGGTTAGGCCACAGTAACGAGTATAAAATCATGTGCGAATTTAACAATTTTGTTTCGTATGAAAAAGTGATTCACCCATAAAATTAATAACACATCTGTTTGGTATGAATATCAAGCTGTTAGAAAATATATATATTTATTTTTTCGATGTACAAAATGGCCGACAACTAATATTTTCTTTTGTTATCTTTTTTTAGGCGCTCCGCGGCGTGACATTTAGCATCCACAATTTTTTACCTGGAACAAAAAAAAACAAAAATTCTCGTCAATCTACATTAGAATATCTAGAGAAGTACGTACGGAATCTAAAAAATATTGTTTCATTCCAAAGTTGTAGGTATTTGAATTGATTTGTAGGTATTTGAATTAATTTTTAGTGAAAAATTTTGTATAAAACTGCTCATAAAATGAAAAGTTTTCGTTTAATCAGAAATTCCGTACGTGCTTCTCTGCGATATGCAATAAGGGACATAACTTTTAAATTTGAACTAATTCGAGTGAAAATTGTTGAAGTTATTTGTCACGCCAATTGAAAATAAGCTGTTTCGAGAAAAACGCGATGAAACCCGTGCAGAAATTTTGACAGGGATACCCTATGCCCGATCAAATCCCGATCAGGATTTGTCATGGATTCCCCAAAACCGGTATCCCGGTTAGAATCCAACTTGCATCCGTATCGAAATATGTATGACGACGATGGCATACCTTTGAAAATTTTGGCGTCACGTGTATTTTCGGTATTACTATGAAATTCCTATCTATAGATAGGAATTTCCATCTAGAGATTTCTATCTCTAAAATTCCTATATATAGATAGGAATTTCATAGTACTACCGAAAAATACACGTGACGCCGAAATTTTCAAAATTATGCCACCGTCGTCGTACATATTCCGATACTGATGCAAGTTGGATTCTAACCGGGATACCGGTTTTGGGGAATAAGTCTCTGTTTATACCCTCCGACGTTCGCGGGGTGTAGATGGCGCTTTGGAACCACATGTATTTCTGGCGTACATATCGGATTCCTATCTGAGTCTGTTTTGATTTATCATTCATTTATTAAACGATATTCAGTTTAAAGGGGTTATATGGAAAGTGAAGAGAGAAACATTTGAATATCCTACTTCATCCAGGGATTTCGAGATGTGGGAATTGCATTCTGCCGTTTCGAGCCGAACGATAATTTTTTCTTTAGACGATATTAAACAAAAAATAGTAAAATTAGCGGTTGGAATACACCCAGATGCAGAACAATTGCGAGTTTTCGCAATACCGATGCTGCGGTATCTAAATAGAAATAAAAAATACAAAAAAATGTTAATTGTCACAACAACTTATTAACCCTTCATTCCCGCTTATCAATATTGAAATAGATATTTGTATGTACAGCAGTGATGTAATAAAAATATTACAAAATGTTCAAGTTATCGGTGAGAAACCCCGGTGACAATGTATGCGGGACTGCGCGCACTGATACACTCTCACGAAAATTAGAATATGTAGTCATGTACAAGTATGTAATATACATAGACACGACCATGAGAATATATTAGTGTGTTCGGTCCCTATGCCGAAAGAACGGCATAAAATCACGTGACTCCGCTCATCGATGTATATAAAGTCGTAGCGGTCGTTGTGTACGTGTGTGGTCAGGTTTGGTCGAGCTCTCTAGTGTTGGTGCCATGTGCCATCCCAATTCCCGCGCATTAGCCGGCATTTTACGCGTGGACTTGTTTCGATTCGTATGTGCCTCATACGAATCGGATCAAGTGATCAGACCATCATGTGATTAAGAATAAACATTAAAAATGGTTGGAAAGCAAGCTAAGGACAACAAGATTGAAACGTCTGGTATGCACTGCACATCATGCATGATTCATGTTCGTGTCTCTTTTGAGGTTATAATTACAATTTTGTTTCTTTGATTTGTAGATTTACCGAATGACGATGCCGAATTCAAATTTCAACTTATACAATTTTGTAAAGGTAAAAAAAGGCCTTGTGAACCTTGAAATTGTACCGGCATCGTGGTTATGAGACGAGACAAAACAGAAATGCGGCACGAGATATCTATATCCACCGTATAACGCCAAAGTTTGTATGCAGCTACAACGCCTAGTTGAAACGGAAAATCTCCCTTAAATTCTTGGCCATGGTGGGAGATCAACATAAGAGGCGGTGCAAGTAAGTATTATTTCGATAGAACTTTAAAAAATTCAATATATTTTTATCAATTTTTCTTCAGTCTTTTCATTTTTTTCATAAAACTCGTTTCCGTATAGTCGAAAGATCATAATATACCTATATAGTTTTTCAGTCTCTCAGTAGACCTCTGCATAGAGTCAAAAGTTCATACGCAGACCGCAGCGTCAACTCGTTGTAAACTTATATGTCTGTAGAGATAAGTTAGCGTAGCTTAACATTTTATTTTAATGAAAAAAATGCAAGCTGCGCCAAGCATTATTGATAAAATTGAAGAAATTTTAATTTCATTAAAAAATGTAGCGTAGAGTCTACAGGCTATATACAGACTGCTGCGTCAACTCTGTAAATTTCTCAGCTTTGGTCTCCGCTAAGAAATTTCTCAGCTTTTTTCTGCGCTGAGAAATTTCTCAGCTTATGTCAGCGCTGAGAAATTTTACAGCTTTTTTCTACACTGAGAAATTTCTCAGCTTTTTGTCTACGCTGAAAAGTTTCTCAACGTACCTTGAATATTTCATTCCGATGGACTCCGCTGGACTCAAGCTGCGTAGAGAAATTTTTCTGAGCATACAATTTTACAGAGTTGATGCAGCAGCATATGGATTCTAGACTCTACACTAAGTTTTTGAATAGAATTAAAATTAGAAATAAAATAGAAATAGGATAGAAATAGAATAAAATAGAAACGAAATGTTCATGCTACGTTGAGAAACTTTTCAGCGTAGAAAAAAGCTGATAAATTTCTTAGCGTAGGAAAAAAGCTGAAAAATTTTTTAGCAGAGACAACAGCTGAGATATTTCTTAGCGGAGACAAAAGCTGAGAAATTTACAGAGTTGACGCAGCAGTCTGCATATGGACTCTAGACTCTACACTACATTTTTGAATGAAATTAAAATTTGTTCAACTTTATAAAAAATACTTGGCGCAGCTTAAATATTTTCATTCAAATAAGACGTCATGCTACGCTGACTAATCTCTACGGACATAAAAGTTTACTAAGAGTTAATGCAGCGATCAGCATATGAACTTTTGACTCTACGCAGATGTCTACCGAGAGACTGTAAAACTATCATCTTTAGACTATATAGAAACAAATTTTATAAAGAAAAAGAAACGACTGTACAAATTATCAGGAATTTTTCAATTCAAATTTTTATTTAATCTCGTAACGTCTATATTTTTTGGTATGCTATACGTCCAGTTAACTTGATTCTTTTTTCTGTACGGTATGTTTTTTATGAACAAAAGAAATCGAATCTATTGAATGTCTATCTTAAAAACATTTTATACGTTACGAAATTAAATGAACATTTGGGTTGTACAATTACTGGTTACTATTAAAAAAAAAAAAGAAAACGATAAATTTAATCGAAACACAATCAAATACGAAGATTATTAGGGAACTGCAAATTGGTCGTTATCAAATTTTTATACATTCTGGAATGTTTTATAGATCCCATCGTTAAAGCAACTTCTGAATCGCAACAACAACGAAACGAAGAGCGTGACAAATATTCTAAGGAGATTTTTTACGCGGGACTTGGTGCTCACCACTAAAACCACCACTTGCTGGTTTACCACTAAAAAAAATTGAAGGAACGGTGTTGCTGAAAACAACAAATTTCGGAAGTTGCATGATAGGTATGTTTTTCAAGCTGTTCAAAATATTTTTTGCTGTGTTTCTCTGATATAATATAAATATAGATAGATATATTACAATTTTTCGATTTATTTACAGCTGCGCTCACAAACTGCTAAACGCAGCAGGATGGAACTCCGATTAACGCAGATGCTGTGTTAAAAGCTGCAGGAATGCCATATCCAACGCAAAAGTCTGAGATGGACGCAAAGGACGCCAAGTAGTCCAAAAAACGATAACCCAGTCGTAGTTTTCCATTTTTATGGTGTTCTTATCTTTCATTTTTTTAATTGATATTTTAATTCATCAAAAATGTATAAATGTTAATTATTTTTATAATTAATTTAACATGCAATAATTCCATTTTTGCCATTTTATTTCAGCCTGTATTTACCCGTAATCCTTCCAAGATTCCTCAATGATTCCATGGGGAATCTATTTAGAGTCATTAAAGGATCCGGTTCTGGATCCCTAATGGAATCCAGTTTACGGATCTTACATTTAGCCTTAGAATCTGATCCGATATCGGACTAGATCCCGACTGGGAGCCCGGGATACAAGTCAGAATCCAGCTGTATCCCTGCCAAAATTTCTGCATGGGAAGTTCTAGGTACTCTATGGCCGTGCCAGAGGTGGGCGCTTCCCATGTAGGGTGATCGGTAGTGGCCAACGATTGGCCGATGCGCGACGCCGAGCCTGCCAACATTGGCACTCGAGCTTGGCCCGATCATCGACCGAGCCTCGGATGATAAGAGCGGCCCGATATTCGCAATCAATATTGGCCCTAGAATGGCTTATGAGAATCGGCCGAGCATCGCGTAGGAGTTCATTCGAGAATCGGCCAACAATCAGTCCCCGTCAAGATTGCCATCATTGGCACTCGAGCTTGGCCCGATTATCGACCGAGTCTTGGCGGATAATTGTGACCCGATATAGATCACCAAAATTGGTCCTGCACTGCCAAAAAAAAAAATTGATTCTTTTTGTATTGTAATTCGTCATTACCTGGTCTTTCGAAACGATTAGTTCGAAGAAAATATTTCACCTATATGAGACTCGAACCTTGAACCTACCTACTCATAGCCAAGCACGCTGCCCCTATGCTACCGAGTGCTCGTAACATTTGAATCGCAGATATGCCATAAGAGACCAAATGGATTCTCATCATTATTAGTATCGCATAAACTATATCAATTAGTTAATATCATCGTGATAATTAGAGAGTGTTATCGACTGACATGTTGGAGAATTTCCAAACCTAAACTATATATATATATATATATATATATATATATATATATATATATATATATAATTCCTCTCGCTCCACCCTCTCTACCCTCACAACCCTTTAATATGTGTGTTCCAATAAAGACAGACCATTTGTTCATTAGTTCAAGTTTAATTTGAATAAATAAACACATTTAAAATGAATAATTCCAATAATAGAATGCAATAGGAAAAATTTGATTTCACAAAAAATCTAGTTAATTCAAATAAAGAATAAATAAATAGACGTGGTTAGTTAATATTAATAGAATTTTTCTGTCAGTGTAGGATGGTTCATAAAAATGGGCAGAGTATCGCGTATGAGCTCGTTCGAGAATCAGCCAACAATGAGTGCATTGATTTGGTAGTATGGTTGTTAAGAATAATGTCCAATGGACTCGTAAAAAGTATTCATCTCGTCTCTCAATGACTTCGACGCGAAACAATGAATCGTCAATATACGAATTGCGGTTTGATCATGCGTTACTCGGCCGAACATTGGCCTCGTATCGGCAAAAACATGATTGGCGAGTCTATACTTCGCCAAACATCGACCTCGTATCGATAAGCCAATGATTAGAGAGCCTATATTTGGCCGAACATTGGCCTCGTATCGGCAAACCAATGATTGGCGAGTCTATACTTCGTCAAACATCGGCCTCATATCGATTACCCAATAATGTACGAGTCTATACTTGGCCGAACATTGGCCTCGTATTGACAAACCAATGATTGGCCAGTCTATACTTCGTCAAACATCGGCCTCGTATCGACAAGCCAATGATTAGCAAGTCTATGTTTGGCCGAACATTGGCCGCGTATCGGCAACCCAATGATTGGCGAGTCTATACTTCGCCAAACATCGGCCTCGTATCGACAAGCCAATGATTAGCGAGTCTATATTTGGCCGAACATTGGCCTCGTATTGGCAAACCAATGTTGGCTAGTCAATACTCAGCCGAGCATTGGCGTACAATTGGGTAATCGATCATCGCCCCGCCAACATTGGTCCAAGTATTGGCCGTTACGGTTCGATTGGCGAAACCTACATGGGTTACGTTATGCGCTCAAAGTCGATGAAAGAAAAATGTCTTGCTATAAATCGAATAGTAACTTAGTAATAGTATAATAGTATAATAATAGTAAATAGTAAAATTTGGTTTTTCGCGTGCCATTCATACAAATGATATGAATCGACAATAAGTCCGCAACTTTTTTAAGTAATTGGCACGATATGCGGTAGTGCATTTTTCTACACCGCAAGCTATCAAAGTCAGATGTTCGAATTGGTTTGTATTAAAATTCTGCATAAGATCTTTTTTCACAACGTATCCTTAACATTTAAGGTTGAAAAGAAGACGTTTCTACATAAGCAAAATAAGCACGAGTATTTTTTTAAACACCGGGTCAAAAAAGTTATCATTTATAGAAATGGCATGTGAAGAACCAAAAGCAGATGATTTTTACCTCGAAAACCGTGGGGCTTTTACTAAACTGAAATTCCAGCATATAGTATTAGGTGTACAACTTAGTTCGGTCCGTTTTCAAAAGATGGCTCTAGGTGCTGTAAATGGTTGACGGCAACAGCTGATTTTTGCTGTATCGTGAAGTATCAACATCTGTTAACCGAATATCGTTTACAGACCTTTAAGTTTTGCGCATCAAGTCTAATTTTTACTGCGGTGAAAATGTCGAATTTCGTCCCAAATAAGCACCATTCGCGGGAAGTGTTGATTTTCTGTTTGTATTGGAAGAAAAGTGCAGCTGAAGCCCACCGAATGCTGGTCAAACCATCACGGGAGACTTCTGCAGGCAACAATTGATCCATTTAAAGCGAGCTATAGCCGAAAAACGTCCAGAATATGCGACCAGACACGAGTCCATAAACTTTCAACATGACAACGCTCGGCCTCACGTTGCTATTGTGGTTAAAAACTATTTGGAAAATAGCGGGTGGGAAATTCTGGCTCACCCGCCTTATAGCCCAGACCTTGCCCCTTTCCACCACCATTTGTCTCGATCGATGCAGAACTCTTTGACTGGAATACGCTTCACGTCACAACAGGGTATCAAAAATTGGCTCGATTCATTATTGGCTTCAAAAGATGAACGCTTCTTTCGCGACGGAATTCATAAATTACCAGAAAGATGGGGAAAAGGAGTGACTAGCGATGGACAATATTTTCATTAAGGCGGTCCTCTAGTTTCTCGGGTCGAAAAAATCGATTTTTTTCATAAATCACATCTACAACACGTGTAGAAAATGTGTGCCAAAGGATTTTTCGATATTCGAAGTGGTTCACAAGTTACGGCCCTGGAACGGAGCAGGTATACGGAGCAGGTATACTTTCAAACGCGTTTTTCTCGAAACACCATTTTTCGAAACGGTGACCACGATATTTCAGAAACTACTGCACCGACCTTGTTCAAATTCATACAGCATCTTTAATATGTTATAAGCCAGCGATTGAACTAGGATTATCATGATTGCTTCGATAGTTTTTTTTGTACGAGCGAAAAACTCAAGAAAAAATGAGTAAAAAATAGAATGTAATTTTCAAAAGTGCATAAAAAAGTCAATTTTTGTAATTTAGAATTCACTCTAGTTCAATCGCTAGTCTTAAATATGAAGATTAAAATGCCGTTTGGTTTTTTGATTTCAGATAAGCAGAACAGCCGCAATCTTGGTCACCGTCAAGCACCTCTTTTACTTGATGTCTTCCTGTCGGCCACTATAACTTTTATTCTATTATATATTTTGACTTCAAAAAATTTGTAACGCTTATTTAAATGTTAATAAAGATTATGCAAAAACAATGAGATCGATTATTTCGATGCTTTGCCCGTAAAAAAATATTGAAAAAGCCGTAAAAAAACAGCCGAGAAACTGGAGGACCGCCTTAATGTATTAATTCATTTTATCATTCGAATAAGTGCGTATTTTAGGCAAAACACGGACCGAATGAAGTTGTACACCCAATAGGACATGATCTGACCTATGGACAGTTGCAGGAATATCCATTAATCGCAGGACACCGTGTATACAGGGGTGACCATTTAACGTGACCACCTCAAATATCTCCGCTACCTTTAGAGTGACGAAAAAAATGTCGGGAGGTAATTTGATGGATTTCGAAGGGCTGATACAATGGTGCAAAATTCATTTTTGTCAAGGTCATAGTTTTTCAGTTCTCAAGGTCATCAATGGTTTTTCAAATGGGAACACGTTTTTTTTACTAAGACGTTGTAGCTGATATTCAGACGAATCCAACGACCTATGATATCGTGACCTTGAATTGATTTTTCACCAAAATACACGTGTAATTTGAAATCAATCAAATTACCTCCTGACATTTATTTCGTCACTCTACCCTGTATTATTATTTCGTCCACCCTGTATATAACGATAATATTGAAAAGAAGCCGCTGATCGATTGTGGGCGTGCGAAAAAGTGCGAAGACGCGACTGTCGGAAGATGCATATCTCGGTCTTCGAAATGCAAAACCATGTATCGGTGAAATATGTGCCGAGGGTTGAAAACGAGCTGGGGCTGTTTACGCCAATGCGACGCGGTCTCGGGATATTCTTTGAAAACACGACGGCACGCAGAGCGCGTCTAAGTACGTGCGCGTAATGCAGAAGTACAATATACTGAAGGAGCCATGAATAACGAGGGTAAAATATCAACGTTAGGGTATCATATGTCGTGCACTGCAACGCGACGGCGTATTAGAATGCACGCTCTATATAGCACGCGTGTACCTCAGTATACAGGCGCATACACATGTTGATCAGTAGACATGGGAAAGAAATATATCAAAAGAACTTTTAGTTGCGACGACGCTCAACCCAAACCTCGATCTAGCGACGAGAAACAAGTCACCGTTCGCCACTCTCCGAAATAGGCCTCTCGTAGCTATGTCTCACAAGGAAAGATTGCGACATGGATCTCTCCGATTTCGGTGAAATTTGGCATGCTTGTAAAATGCGTAAAAACAGGCGACACGTTTTTTTTTTTTCATATCTGCGGAACCCAATTTTTAAGGGGTGGAACGCACCCTCGAAAATAGGGGTGTTTTTCGTTTTTCGTCGATAACGTTCTCGTTCTCATCTCCAATGTATACGAAAAAATAAACATTGTTGCAATTTGAATTTTTTTCATTCTTTGCATTGTCCTGTGATACAGACCGGGATCCAGAGGTCCCCAGACAATCCAAAATCCTACCGTCAGACTATCAGCGACGAGTTACCGTCCTCTCCTCCGGCGGATCGTTCCGGATCAATCGTAAGTATTTCTTGTAATATTACACTTATACAAATTTTCTGTTGATTTCTCTATTATTTCATGTTTCTATGATCTTAAATATTTGAATGAGCTATCGTGGTCTAAATATTTTTTATTTTGATTTTTCTACGTACGTAGTCGACGGGTATTAAGGCCTACCAAATTTAACCATAGGCCTTATTATTCTCTCTCTTCTTGTAACAAGGTTGGTTGTTTTTTTAATGCATCTTTGATTACTTTAAAAATGCTACAAATGTAAACAAGGTGTGAATTTGGTTCTTAATTGAATAATCTCCATTTTTGGTGCCTACGGGAAGGTTTGGGGCCTACGGTAATGAAGACAATGTGCCGCTCACTCGGCTCAGAGTGGCATTTCGTCTACTTATGCCCTCACCAGTTACAGTTACAGAAAAAAAATCTACGGTTAGGCGAAAAGCCATAAATTGCAAAGGAACCCCGGTCACGAAACCTCTGCTCAATAAAAATAATAAAGATAAGAAAAAATAATAAAAGACCTCCACGACAAAAGGCAACCGCGGTTCACAAAAGCAAGCGAGATGGTACTGTCATGGCTGTGAAGAGGGCAGGACAGCTGACATGATACAGTGCATAAAATGCGGAACGTGGTACCGTGAGGAGTGCATCGATTTGTCGATTGAAGATCCCGCGTAGAAATTTTGGTAGGGCCCAAATCAGGGCCCGTTCAGGTTGCCTGACTGCCCTGGTAGGGCACTAATTAGGAAGCCTGAAAGGGCCCTACTGGGAAATGTAACGTTGTGTCACATATGGGCCTGACCTGGTTGCCTGACCAGACCCCTGTCAGGTTGCCTGATCAGAAAGAAATGCATGTAATTTTTCAAAAATCCAAAATGGAATGAACCACTTAATTTAGAGTTCCACTACAATGAATTCGTATCATAATTCGTCATTCCCTGGCCTGCTGAAATGTTTTTGTTCGAAGAAAAGATTTCGCCTATATGGGAATCGAACCTCGTACCTACCTACTTATTAGTAGGATCTTATCAGGGACGGCCTTAGTAGGGCCATTTAGGGCCTAAATACTTCCGGCCCGATCGGGGCCGGATCAGGATGTCCGTAATAGGTGTTACCCGTATCACACCCAGATCGGGGCCTGATCCTGGGCAGGCTAACCCTAAGAAATTTCTACTCGGGTAAGTCCCTGATGGCTGTTAAATGTGCGAATGTATAATTTATATGCGAAAATACCAAATGTATAACATGCAGATTAATTATTTAAGGCGTTACCCCCACTTGTAGCGCAAAAAAAGGCCTTTTTCATGAATTTTTTTAAAGAAAACTACAAAACTTTTTTAATCGATCAATATACCATCTTAAAGAACACATTTTGAAGAACTTTCAGTAATTTTCTTATTGAAAAATATTACATTGTATAGTAGCAAATGGCCGTCAATGAAATAATGTTTTTTTATACACGGTTTGCGGTGACCAACATTGCGGCGAAGTGGATCATCTGGAAAAAAAATGCGGATGGATTTAGTCAAATATAAAGATAAACTAGTCTTTAATCGAAGGATTTTAAAAAATATTCATTTTTCACAAAATGGCGGACAGTCAAAGTTAATGGTTCGATTTTAACGAAAAAAAACGGCCTTTTTTTTGCTATAAAACGGCCATTTTTTTCGAAAAAAAAATCGAACGATTAAAGACTACATTTTTATGCATTAAATAAGCCTGCAAAATTTCAAGAAGATCGGTTCATTAGTGTTCGAGTAATCTTGGTCACCGACTTCAGAAATGCCATTTTGAGAAAAACGCGTTTAAAGTTTCTCTTTTAACGCTCTTTCAACGCGGATTCTTCTCTTTCAACGCTCATATCTCAGTCAATTTTGTTCGGATCGACTTGAAATTTTCAGGACATATTCTCAGATACTTGCACTTCAAAAAATGCAATAAAAAAAATCGATTTTTTCAAAATCGCAAGTGGGGGTAACCCCTTAAGTACGTTAAAGCCGTAGGCCTTGTTATTCTACCATAGTAAAATAAGGCCTATTGACGAGGTTTTTAAAAACATTTAATTTTGTTTTTGTTTATGGTGGAAGTTGCCATTTTTTGTTTATATTTTATAATAATTGATATAAAGGTTCGATTATCATTAAAAACCGTTCATTAATTTAAATATTTTTCATTTTTATCGCAAATCTCGCTCAGCTAGGCCCTATTACCCGCAGGTACCTTATATATCTTTTAATGGGAATTTTGTTCTTGCAATGCATTATCATTTCCACGTATACGCACGAATTTCGAAGAACCGTAGTTAGATTTTTCTCGTATCAGTTTTGGTAAAGGTTAGTCCCGAAATGTATAACTCATTGTTGATACGTGGTTGATTTAACATGTATGAACGCACGGAGTGCATCGTACATGTATATCTACGCATAAACTTTTGTACATTTTTACGTATGATATCATGATTATGAGATTTTTTATTCGGGGCCGGCTCGACGATTGTCGCCGTAGAAAATAAGAGGATAAAATAAGGGAAGAAAAAAGGACTTGGAAACGACGAGGAACGATACGAGTAATCTCGAGAAGCGTAAATCTCCCGTAAAATCGATAATCCAATAATGATCGTTAATGTTTCCATGCAAATATCGGGGAAGAGATGAGCAAAAAAGACACTGTTCTCGCGATGTTGGGTAAGCTCCATCGAACAATCTACAAACGTTGCTTCATGAAAATCCATGAAACAAAACCTTTCATATCGCATCCC
Source organism: Ophion ellenae (assembly GCA_963210295.1). Lineage (NCBI taxonomy): Eukaryota > Metazoa > Arthropoda > Insecta > Hymenoptera > Ichneumonidae > Ophion > Ophion ellenae. Next base: position 51,089,144 of record OY723386.1, on the reverse strand, counting down.
CGAAGGATGTAAAACTTGCGGCTAGACTCTCATCTCTCGAGAGGAAAGATAAGGGAGAACACATTTTCTCTTGAAAGGCAACTTTGCGGACGAACAAACTTCGTATGCGTCACGAGAATAGCGCAACATGGATAACGATACAATGTGATCGAAATATATATAATTTAAAAACAAGAAGAAGGACGAAGCATTAAAACGCTGTGGGTCTCATAAATTTCCGCATTGTTGCTTCTACAAGAAATCCTAATCCAAGATACCTTAATTTCGACGTGTACCGGATGCTGCAAATCAGAATTGTTTATGAAGGAGCTTATTTCCAAAATGACACTTCGTCCATATTCGTGAAATTCAACCAAGCGAAATTCGATGTGCAATCATTTTATGTTGAGGCAGTATTGTTGTCGAGAAATTTCAAAGAATGGTTTTTTTAAATTAAATTTAATAATCTACGGACCTTTCTGAATACGTCTGTGAAAGCGGTTAATGATACTCATAAAATTAGTCGAGTTGTAGAAATTATAACGGGTACGCTCGGGGAGTAGCATGGTTAAGACGCAGCAACTTTAAGGCGGTCCTCTAGTTTCTCGGCTGTTTTTTTACGGCTTTTTCAATAATTTTTTACGGGCAAAGCATCGAAATAATCAATCTCATTGCTTTTGCATAATCTTTATTAACATTTAAATAAGCTTTACAAATTTTTTTAAGTCAGAATATATAATAGAATAAAGGTTATAGTGGTCGACAGGAAGACATCAAGTAAAAGAGGTGCTTGACGGTGACCAAGATTGCGGCTGTTCTGCTTATCTGAAATCAAAAAACCAAACGGCATTTTAATCTTCATATTTAAGACTAGCGATCGAACTAGAGTGAATTCTAAATTACAAAAATTGACTTTTTTATACACTTTTGAAAATTACATTCTATTTTTTACTCATTTTTTCTTAAGTTTTTCGCTCGTACAAAAAAAAACTATCGAAGCAATCATGATAATCCTAGTTCAATCGCTGGCTTATAACATATTAAAGATGCTGTATAAATTTGAACAAGATCGGTGCAGTAGTTTCTGAAATATCGTGGTCACCGTTTCGAAAAATGGTGTTTCGAGAAAAACGCGTTTGAAAGCATACCTGCTCCGTATACCTGCTCCGTTCCAGGGCCGTAACTTGTGAACCACTTCGAATATGGAAAAATCCTTTGGCACACATTTTCTACACATGTTGTAGATGTGATTTATGAAAAGAAAAAAAATCGATTTTTTCTACCCCAGAAACTAGAGGACCGCCTTAAGGGAGGAGATGACTTTAGGCGAGAAAAATATTGCTGAGGTTCGTTACTTTTTTTTTTAAAGGAAAGATTTATTCACCATTTTTAAGACTAAGGGTATGTTTTATTACTACTTTTGGCTGTTACACGTAGCGTGAGCGGAATTAATTTGAAAAGAAAAACCAACAAAGATTTTTCTTTCATTGACACTTATACGCAGAATATGAACCAAGAAAAAGTGACAAAGGTGGTAAATTGATTAAGGCGGGGTATACATTTAGACAGGAATAAATAAGCAATATTGAGGGATTTTTTAAAGTAAGAAATAATTATTCTACAAATATCAAACTTTAGGTATATTTTAATAGTATATTCAAGTACACAAAACAATTTTTCAAAATGAATTGATCATCAAAATGATGGAGCTGTGGCAGAGTGTTACAGCAAGATAGCCACGTGCAGTCAAGCTTCCCGTAGACTTTGATTTGCAAAAAATTTCAAACATTTTTTCAGTTAGAACATGTATAGTTTCTATGTGACGGTAATTAAAATGAAGAAACTGCAAATTTAAGAAAATGGCACGCATTTACAAAAAAATCAACATTTCACGTAATATATCTGTAAAATGTGGATTTAAAAAGTAGTTTTTGTCCAATTTTTCAAGAACATTCTCGTCAGGTAGAAGGTACCAATATTATCAATATTTCTACCAAGTTTCAACTCAATCGGCTTAATAGTTTTTGAGTAATCCTGCACGCCAATTTCGATAATGCAGTTTTGAGAAGAAAAAAAAATCGTTTCAACAGCACAGCGTTCACGGGCTGTAACGTTTGAAGTTTTTCGAATTTCGCTTTAAAACTTTAGGAAAATATTCTACATATATAGTTCTATCGTTTAAGGAAAAAAAAAATAAATCCATTTTTTGATCGTTGTAAATGTATATCCCGTCTAAAATGGTACGCTTTCAAACAGATGGATTGAATTTTCGGACATAAATGGCTACATTTTGCAGTAAAAAAAATACTTTTTTAAAAAATAGTCAAAAACATCTAGGCGGGTCATGTTTTAAACCTTGCCTATTTTGTAGGCAAAATAATAACTAATTCTTGGCCCAAAAATCACTATTTATGTTCAAACGTCCGCCATTTTGTCATAAATCGATATATTCAACATCGGCTATGACAAGTACTAGACTATCGTATCTAATTTAATTATCTTTTTGGTTTTTTTTTAATTATTTTTGAAGAAACGCCAGTGGGTACCGTATACGCAGATTTTCTTACGACGCTTTAAGGATCATACAATATCCTTGTATATTTTTGATATTTTTGAATAAAGAAAATTAAACATATTTTTGAATGTATATACTTTTAGATAATTAAAACCCCAATCCGAAATTAAACATAGTTTTCCTTGAAAAAATTCACAAAAATGACCTTTTTCCGGCCCCTAGGTGTATATCTCCCCTTACGATTAAAGTATGTTTCTTCTACATTTAAAGTTAATTTATTTATACTAACATGGAGTCGTCGATTCCAGGGCCATACAGTAATCCTTTTGCATTCTCTGCAGCCTCTAGAACATTGATTTGATACTGCCTACGAGCCATTCTTCCTTCTCTTGTTGCTACTTGCGCTTGCTGCTTGGCAAGCGTAACACGCGACTTGCGCGGTCGTGCGGTTGAAATACCTATAACTGCGAATCTAATGCTCCGATCTTTATGAAATTTAGTGAGAATATTCTTGAGATATTGTACTTGAAGAATATGCAATCAAAAAATTGTCCATTTTTCCGACCATCACAAGTGTGTATAAGGGGCCGTCCATTAATCACGTGAGGCTCAAATAGGGGGAGGGGGGGTTTGGATAACATCACGATTGATCACGCTGGGGGGGGGGGGGGTGTTGGGACATATCACGTGTATTTTTTTGTGTAACTGCGTGAACCGGAGAGCATCCGCTGTGAGCCATTGAACAGGCAAGTTGTGCCCAGGGGGCTGGCACCTTTTGGAATTTTTGCTACGCAAATTGACCGCATTTTTAGTGTCGTACTCTGCCACTCGCAGCGCTAGTTATACTCTTACAACCTGATGCGTGCGCAGGGGCTATGTATACAATACGGTCGCTATGTACGCCGTGCGGGCCTCGCGCCTACGCAATAAGAATATTGTAAGATAACTGCTAGCGCCGTGGGGAGAGGTAGAACTAAAAAAAGCGGTCATAAAGAGCAGCATTTGTATACCGATAGGGGATAGAAGGTTTCAACCCCCTGGTTGTGCCGAAAAAGTAATCTAAACAACAGTTTTTAGTTCTATTCAATTTCGACTGGCCACCTACTTAAAGTGAAGTGCCTACATCTGATCCACAAAAGGCTTGTCCACTTGTTACTGTAGAAAACACGCAAATGAGCCCATGGCCCTAGAACAATGCCATTTAAATAGATTGACAATATAAATTATTTCGTTTTTGACAACCAAATACCGTACTCCCTATCGGTCGTGTCTGACATTTCTTAACACAAAAAAATACACGTGATGTATGCGGGAGAGGGGGGGGGGGCTGTAAACCTCACCACATATCACCACGGGGGAGGGGGGCTTAGAAAGTGGCCTAAAAAACCTCACGTGATTAATGGACGACCCCTAAGGCCTTAAAGGTTGTCATAAGATATAATGTCAAAATTTTTAAATGATGCGATTGTTTTATCAGCTTTAAAAAAATAATGAAAAATGACTCATTTTCGGGCGTCTAAAGTCTCCCCTTACGGCAGGAAAGGAAGCTGATGAAGAGCAAAAAAATCAAGCAAACTAATTACCAGATTAGCAGATCTCACTGGCAACCTGGCACAGATATTACAATGAAGAATGCAATTCCCACGATTTTGATGCCCACGTATTCGTTTCATCCAAAAACGTTCCGACGTGCGCAAGCATTGTGACGGAATAAAGTTGATACGTGAATAAAAAAAAAAGGAATGAAGATGGAAGTAAATAGAGAGACGGTCTGAGAAAAAAGGATACATCACCGAGTGGGCTCTCAGGAGATTTACAAATCGCCACAGGGCCCAATATGTGTAGTAGAATAAGAGTTGCGACAGTTGAACGTTCACGCGAAACGTTTTGGAAAACTTGTCGTCCTTGTCGTCGTCGTTCTTCCGGTGATACTTTGCGGATGATACATGACCCCGGAAGGAAGCTCATGGAACGAGAAAGGGATGCTGCCTCTCCGGCGCCCATCATCTCTCGTATTGCCGGGAAAAGCGTCGCGTTTGTGACCCAGGACGGGCGCTATCTTACGCAAGAAAGCAGAACAGCCAGGCCGATATACGGAAGATCCCGGATCAGCCATGAAGAACCGCTGGTTGTCCTTCTCGAAGCCGGCGTCGCGAGACGCTCGAGGTAAATGTTTCAAACTACGTGTAAACCCCTTGACGCACATCCGGAAAACGAATCCCTCAAGGCTAATTTTGAGATTTTTTTAACGAGTGCAATGAAAGCGGTGGAAAATTGAATTGGAAAATTTTGTTGTACATATAGTTTTAAGGCGTTACCCCCATTTGCAGCGCAAAAAAGGCCTTTTTCATTAATTTTTTTAAAGAAAACTACAAAACTTTTTTAATCGATCAATATACCATCTTAAAGAACACATCTTGAAGAACTTTCGGTAATTTTTTTATTGAAAAATATTACATTGTTTAGTGGCAAATGGCCGTCAATGAAATAATGTTTTTATACACACGGTTTGCGGTGACCAACATTGTGGCGAAGTGGATCATCTGAAAAAAAAAATGCGGATGGATTTCGTCAAATATAAGTATAAACTAGACTTTAATCGAAGGATTTTAAAAAATATTTATTTTTCACAAAATGGCGGACAGTCAAAGTTAATGATTCGATTTTAACGAAAAAACGGCCGCTTTTTGGCTATAAAACGGCCATTTTTTCGAAAAAAAAAAAATCGAACGATTAAAGACTACATTTTTATGTATTAAATAAGCCTGCAAAATTTCAAGAAGAAATTTTGATCATTAGTGTTCGAGTAATCTTGGTCACCGACTTCAGAAATGTCATTTTGAGAAAAACGCGTTTAAAGTTTCTCTTTCAACGCTCTTTCAACGCGAATTCTTCTCTTTCAACGTTCATATCTCAGTCAATTTTGTTCGGATCGACTTGAAATTTTCAGGACATATTCTCAGATACTTATACTTAAAAAAAATGCAATAAAAAAATCGATTTTTTCAAAATCGCAAGTGGGGGTAACCCCTTAAAACCAATTATTGACCATAAAATCAACTATCTTTAAGTTTCTACGTTTTTGAGTTATGAAGGCTTAAGCCATTCACCTGACGAGAAAAAGTCTGATCGTGGTATTACGTAGAAAAGCCCATTGATAATGGAGGAAAATCTGAATAATTGTTCAGATTCCAAATTTATGACAATATGTCCGATGCGACTGTAGACATTAAGTTAAACGAGTAAAAAATACTGTGAAGTAAATTTTTGGGCTCAGATCCAATTTAGTTGTTACAGTAAACATTTGAGAATTCATCTGAAACTTAATTTCAGCTTCGACCTTAGTTTGCGACCTTACAAGATACCCTTTACTGCCTGTTTGTGGATCGATCAACGTTTCGTCTCGAAAAACTAAAACCAGTATTTTTTTAATGAAGGCTATTTTGATAAGCTGAAAGCTTGATCAAACTGCAATACTTACAAGGAACATCACTAAAGTGTCGGCCTTTGATTTTGTTGAAACTCGAATATGGGATAAAGCATTAAAAACTATCAGACACGTATTTTTTTTAATTGGTGGAAAACGGTTTAAAGAGGGACACCGTCTCTGAAAGAAAGGCGCGTCACTCTTTAATTAATTTTTTTCTCGATACTTGTATAGTGGATTTGTCATGCCTTTACATTGGAAGAATTTTGGTTTTCGTTTCATTCGCCCATGTAGATATTGACCGATGGGCCTGGGACGGGCCTTCACAGTTAGCCTTTCTAGAATATTGGGCCGTGAGTATTTACCAATGAGGTGCCTTTGTAGAAATTATAAGAACGGCCCGATATCGGCCAACAGAGCCAACAATTATTAGGCCAATGATTTAATTCATTGTAGCGGCAATGTTGGTGATTGCACTTGGCCCTATGTGGGCCCTCTTAAAGGGCCTATGTAGAAATTTACCACTGGCTCTATGATGGGCTTCCACAGTTGGTCTATCTAAAAGTTAGTCTATCTAGAATATTGGGCCGTGAGTTTGTTTGGGTTTGTTTGAGTGCGTCATAAATATTCAACCTATATTGGGCCAAGATTGGCCCGAGATTGGCCCTTATGAATACATATTTCATGGAATAACCTTGAAATGAACTGTGATTTGCGTATATGACAGGTTAAAAAATTGACATATTTTATTTACTTATGTTGGTTATTTACAAATGCCAATAATAGGCCAAGACTTGATTACAAAAACTGAACTACAAAATACAGACGATTAATATATGACGTGCCAGTTATTCGCCTATTCTGGCACAATATACAGATAATGAATAACCCAAGGCTTAAATAAAATAAAAGCAGGTAAGGTCTGACCCAATTAGGCAATAAAGGGCTTAGATTAATTAAATGTAATTTCCAGTATTTTAGCATTGCCAGTTTTTGAAATTGGCAAATTTTGATGAACTATCACGGCTGTTTATTGGTTTTAACAGATGGGCGCGGATAGGTTTTAGTAATGGGGTGATATTGTGCCAGTTCTCAATTTATAACGGAACAATAATGAGCCAATGTAATTGGCAGTACTTCAGCTCTACCAGTTAAAAAATTGGCAAATATTGTTTATCTATCATGACTGTTTAATGAATTTAGAAGATGGGCCATGATAGGTTTTAACTATGGGCCGATATTGTGTCGGTTTTCAATTTAGAACGAGACAATAATGAGCCAATGTAATAGCCAGTATTTTGGGATTGCCAGCTTTAGAATTGGCAAATTTAGTTTAACTATCACTGCTGTTTATTGGTTTTGAAAGATGCGCCAGGATAATCTTTAGTAATGGGCCGATATTGTGCCGGTTCTCAATTTATAACAGGACAATAATGGGCCAATGTAATTGCTTGTATTTTAGCATTACCAGTTTTTAAATTGGCAAATATAGTTCAACCATCACGACTATTTATTGGTTTTCAACGATGGGCTGATATTGTGCCGGTTTTCAATTTATAACGGAATTGTCAGTATTTTAGTATCCCCAGTTTTTAAATTGGGGAATTTAGTTTAACTATCACGGCTGTTTATTAGTTTTTAAAGATGGGCCAGGACAGGCTTTAGGGATGGGCCGATATTGTGCCAGTTTTCAGTTTAGAGCGGATCAGTAATGGGCCAATATTATTTCGCTTTTGTTGGCTTATAGGATGGTCCCAATATTGGCCTGATCGTAACATTGGGCAACTCATGGCAACCTCTACATGGGCGGACCTGTCGACTGCTTGTGGGTAAACTGCAAAATTATCCCTCAACACGCCTTTCTTTGAAGGGTTGTTTCCCCCTTAAAACCGTTTTTCCGGCGATAAAAAAAAACTTGTCCAATAGGTTTCAATGCTGCATTAAATAATATGAGTTTTAACAACATCGAAGGCGGGCACTCAACTGATCTTCCCTGTTACTATACAAATTTGAAGAAATTTTTGAAAATATGTCTTCAAATTTGTGAAAAAATAGCCCTCTGTACCGCAATACTCCTTCTGTTTTATCATAATTTTTTTAAGCTAAAACAACCCTAAATGACAGACATTTGTCAAAAGTAATACTTATTTTCGGTATTTCTCAATTGTTGACCTGAGCATAAGTCTTTTCTTTGAGAGAACTTTTTTATTATATGACGTTATAATGAATACCCCCAAAAAGAAAAAAGTTTTATACTTATTTTCGACTTTGCCATGAATAATTAAACGCAGATGAATTTTTTTTTATTTCAAACCCCGCTGGTTACTTTGATCCAGTCCGCCGATAAATCGGGAAAACAATTCCGATTTTGCATTATTTATCAGGGGCTGCGAAGCCAAAACATCGTTAGAGAAGAACCGCGGAAGAAAAGTGGACGATGATAAAATTGGTGTCGATGAAAAACACTGCTGTAGCGATACACGGATACAAAGAGCAGCCGAAATCCATTAAACTTACTTTAACAAGATTTTCATGTGACAGGAGAAATGGTCGGGACGTTCTCGGTTACACGGAGTCACGCTTTTCCGATACTTGGTGGTGGGTCGAGAGCGAGCGACAAAGTATGAAAAAGAAGGAATGTACCGAGAAAGAGGAAAAAGAAGGGTCGAGGACATAAATGAGTTTGTGGAGACATAAATGGCGTGTAACGATGTTAACGTGGTTAACAACGAGGATGTTACTAAAAGGATTGATAGAGGGAAAATGGCCACTTTTCGTTTTTTTCCCCCAAACTTTATTCCTTAAGTTTGTTAACTATGGTTAAGGTGGTGTGGAATACATTCTCTGCCTATCTTTATCACTCTTCCGTAAAAGCGACCATTGCTGTCTCACCGGTACATCCATATATCTGTTTTACATCCCCTTAAGGGGTTAGGCCACGGTAACGGGTATAAAATCATGTGCGAATTCAAAAAAAATTTCCGTATGAAGAAGTGATTCACTCATAAAATTAATTACACATCTATTTAGTATGAATATCAAGCTGTTAGCATTTTTATTTTTCGATCTACAAAATGGCCGACTGCGAATATTTTCTTTCGTTATCTTTTTTTTAGGCACTCCGCGGCGTTACATTTAGCATCCACAATTTTTTACCTAGAACAAAAAATACAAATTCTCATCAATCTACATTAAAATACCTAGAGAAGTACGTACGGAATTTAACAAATATTGTTTTATTCAAAAGTATTAAGAATTTGAAATTAAGAAATGAATTTTCAGTGTAAAATTTCGTTATAACTGCTCATAAACTGTTCATAAAATGAAAAGTTTTCGATTAATCGGAAATTCCGTACGTACTTCTCTGCAAAATGCTATTAGGAACATGACTTTTAAATTTGAAGTAAATCCAATGAAAATTATTGAAGTTATTTGTCACGCCAATTGGAAAAAAGCTGTTTCGAGAAGTTTCGAGTAGTCGGCCATTTTGTACATCGAAAAAAAACATTCTTTCTAACAGCTTGATATTCATACTTTATAGATGTGTAATTAATTTTATGAGTGAATCACTTTTTCATACGAAAAAAATTGTTAAATTCGCACCTGATTTTATACCCGTTAATGTGGCCTAACCCCTTAATCGCAGATATTGTTGGCGAGTGAGCTGTCTTCAGCCCAATTCTCCTGGACACAATGCTATGCTTTGCGTAACTATCCGCGGTTAATTGCTTTCGACCTAAATTAAACTCCGCTTAACCGAATCGGATGAAATATTCATTTGAATGGATCAAGTATCGGAAGATCATTCGCAGATGTTCTTAATTGCTCGTTGCCCGGGTGAACTCTAGTCTTCAATAATGACGGAGCAGATTATACCTTTTCCATTCAGTGTAAAAAGAGTTCATCTTCGCGAGTCTACTTCGCCATGGTTTGAACCCAGATCACAAGGCGTAGAGAGTCGAACGAAACGGTGATTCTTACCCTGCAAGGGAATTAATTCCTCGGATATAAGCAAAGCCTTGCCACCCGTTTATCCAGGATCTAGAAGTAGACGCACGAGAGCCCTCAGAGATTTGCGAACTCTTTCAAGGAGCTCGACGGCACAGAGGTTATGCGGATGAGAGAGAAGTAGATAAAGGATAAAGTGATGCACGGAGAAGCGCTGAAAGGAGAGTGAGAGAGAGGAAGCAGAATCCCGCGATAAATGGGATGAGAGATTCCGCGGTTGAGAAAACTCTTAAGATCTTGTGTGCAAGTGAAGTCGACTGTGTTGCGCTTGACACTATCAGTAAAGCGTACAACTTGGAAGATCCTAGTATACTTCGTACATCGCTCGAAGAATGACAGGTGATATCCTGTAGAAGGATATGCACATCTTTCATGCTACAAAGGAAAATCTATTCTGATGGTATATGAGAGAGGGAGGGGGAGAGGTCGCTGCAACATAGAAAATGCGAAATGAATTTGTTTGAAGGATTGTCCAAAGAAAAGTCCCTGAAGCTGCAACGTTTTTGTGTGATCCCCGAAACTGGAATTCCCTCAGCTTTGGAAGAGCCGGTCATTGTTGAAGTAGCAATCTTTTGGCTCGAGCAGAATGGATTGCCGAAAGTTCTATTGTATATCTATTTCCATTCGGATCAGTAAGCCAACGGGAATAGCTACCTTTAGGTCCGTTACTCTCGGCTCAAAGGAAGTTTGGAAATGGATGAGTTTAACTAACATCTTAACCACACGAAAAGCGTCGTGGAAAACGACTGGAGAGACAGTGTTGTTGAGCGTTGCTTGTTTTTTTCAACTGTGCGCAATCGCCATTTGAGGACAGCACTTCTTAACGCGGTCCTCTAGTTTCTCGGCTGTTTTTTTACGGCTTTTTCAATAATTTTTCACGGGCAAAGCATCGAAATAATCAGTCTCATTGTTTTTGCATAATCTTTATTAACATTTAAATAAGCTTTACAAATTTTTTGAAGTCAGAATATATAATAGAATAAAGGTTATAGTGGCCGACAGGAAGACATCAAGTAAAAGAGGTGCTTGACAGTGACCAAGATTGCGGCTGTTCTGCTTATCTGAAATCAAAAAACCAAACGGCATTTCAATCTTCATATTTAAGACTAGCGATTGAACTAGAGTGAATTCTAAATTACAAAAATTGACTTTTTATGCACTTTTGAAAATTACATTCTATTTTTTACTCATTTCTTCTTAAGTTTTTCGCTCGTACAAAAAAAACTATCGAAGCAATCATGATAATCCTAGTTCAATCGCTGGCTTATAACATATTAAAGATGCTGCATAAATTTGAACAAGATCGGTGCAGTAGTTTCTGAAATATCGTGGTCACCGTTTCGAAAAATGGTGTTTCGAGAAAAACGCGTTTGAAAATTCGCGCATGTGATTTATACTAAAAATTTCATCTCACCGTCAATCTGCTATGCCTGGACCATACAATAGGCCTTCCTCTTCTTCTTGGAAGTCATGCAGAGCTGCTCCGTCTTCCCTTTTCGCGATTCGGGCCTGTTTTACATCACTCGTGCGCCTTTCTGAACGGTCGATCCGAGAGCTATCACGCTGTTGAACATATCCTTTAGCTTGTGGGCCGATTTTCACTCCCATGGTTTCCAAGGTCTTCAGGATAGATTTGAATCCTTCGTTGAAGATTATGACAGCGAGAAACGTGGCGATTTCAACCACTTTTGGCCCAAAATGGAGGTGCTTCGGAGCAAAAGTCCAGATTAACGAATTGAGCGACTCGTTATTATTTTGAGTTTCCGCTCCCAGGCATCTGCTTAACAATTCTTCTTTGGAAAAATTCTCATAAATTGGCTCTATAACTTTTTGAACTGCTTCAGAAAGAGGCGGTTTATTGTGTTTGAATTGCTCAGCCTCTTCGAGAAGCTCATACCTGCTCCGTTCCAGGGCCGTAACTTGTGAACCACTTCGAATATCGAAAAATCCTTTGGCACACATTCTCTACACATGGTGTAGATGTGATTTATGAAAGAAAAAAAATCGATTTTTTCGACCCGAGAAACTAGAGGACTGCCTTAACGTTCCTCATTACAAGATCGGTGTGAGTTACGCTGTTTGATTTTCATACTTCAAGATCGTTTCATCGGCAGAAATGACGGGCATGGAACGAACTATGAGATCGAATTTGGAAATGGATGATCGACTATATGCCAGGAGCTGCTAGTGAAAAAAAGCGAAACGAAATGATTTGAAGACACTTATTGATCAACTATCCATGGACACGTACCAGTTGAGGCCAAGGACGAATTTCTTGAAATGTCGGGCCAGAAAATCTTATCACGTTTTGCCGTTTCCAAAACTGTACTGCAATTATTAGAACATCAACCTCTGGTAGCGAAGTATAATACTCAACCGTCCCTCATCCAGTTCCACTACGAACTCGGAATTATGGAACATATCCAATTGCAAAGTAAATACCAGTGCACTAAACGACTCGGAACAGCGAATCTGTTGGCCTGCGACTGGAAACGAGAGGGAATACAATGTGACCTTGAGTTTGAGTCAATTTAGAAGAGCGTGTCCCCAAAATTGGAATGTGGTCGCACTGCTACCGCTGCGCCTGATACGTATCTTCGGCAGGACGATGAACGCGCCGTAGAGAGAACGGGGGGCACCACAAGGGCCACCACAAGCATCTCTGAGGGTTCACATATCGCCAAACAGATCGTGAATTTCGCACCAGTGGTACAAATAGCTCACTAACAGAATCAGCCAAAAGTTGCCAAGTATTATTGCTCAACGCTCGTATGAGCTCTGACCGCTAGCAAACGTGGCATCATATATTACCCAGCCGTACGGTATCACACCGTATTAGATCGTAGTCCATGCTTCTGTAAAAGGTCAGGACATGAAGATTCCAAATGCTTAAGAGTAAGAAAGTGTGTCGCTCAAGAGTGATGCTGAATTTGGACTCTTTCATTATCCTCAACCCGGTCGCATACGTTCAGGATCGCTATGTGGAAGCGTTAAGAGCCTTGCCAATGCCGGCCGAGGACCAAAGCTACTTTTCCAATTGCACCAGAGCTATGATGGATACCACGGACGCTGAATCCGCGCACAAAGTTAGAACTCGAGCGAATTAAAGTAGACCTGTAAGAGTTGCACTACGAGAGGTTACTTCTCGTAATTTGGGATTCGGCTGGTCTGTTTGAATTTTGTAACTTGCCAAGATTTCCGCACTGATTACTTCATCATAGGCGCTCAAGTAATGAATCATCAGCATTTTGTCAGAGAACGCAACTAACAATAATCTTCTGCAATTCTGCTAATTTAGTCAGGTCCTGCTTACTGTACGACCACGTATGTGGACAACTCTATCCACATACATGGAACCACTTCGTTTGGTACGTTTA
>OY723386.1:50965838-51070838 GCA_963210295.1 Ophion ellenae | reverse complement strand
TCGCTATCAATTCACTGACGGCTTGAAGGCAATAAAGATCTTAATATATCTAACGAGATAAAAGACGAGCGGAGACAAAAAGAAATCGATAATGCGCAAACGGTTTTTAGTGATAAAGCCTCGCTGTCAGCTGGCCCCCGCGACTAAATTGATGTGAAAACATTACGTTTCGTGAATTATTTAAATTTTTCAATAAAACCATTCCCATTTTCACCGTGGAGTGGTGAAGTATATAGGGCGGAAAAGTACGGAGGGGAAGAAAAAAAGGACATATATTGCAGGGCGACAGAGAAAAGGAGAGAAAGAGAGAGCGAGAGAGAGAGAGAGAGAGAGAGAGAGAGAGAGAGAGAGGGAGGGAGATGGAATGGAATAGAGAAGAAAATAAAAGTTTTTGAAGTATATCTCAAACGGATGTCCGACTCAGTCCCCATCATCTCCACTCGTTTCTCTTCTTCGTGTTATCTCACCTCCGTCGTATTTTACAACCTACTCTATTTCTCACTGTTCTTCTTGTTCTTCACTCTCTCGTGCGTACCGTGTATATGAATCTTCTTTCTCTTTCTTGATCTGCCTTGCCATCCCTACTGCACCAAAAACGGTTCTCCTCTCTCTCTCTCTCTCTCTCTCTCTCTCTCTCTCTCTCTCTCTCTCTCTCTCTCTCTCTCCTCTCCCCCCCACTCTCTCTCTATCTTCACCACTCAGTCTTCCTAAACTTGAGACAAGAGTTACACAAACTTAGACCAACTTCAATTTACTCCTACTAACATTTCTCTTTCGTAACAGGGTTGTCCTCTCTACATGTGCCTACTGCGGTCGTAGATTTTCATGAAAGTATACATCCTTTACCACACTCATACGTAATCTCATCTGGTTTCGTGCTTCAGCCGAACGCACGCTTGAACCTGATCAATTAAGGGGTTATGTCTAGTTATGAGAGTCGAAGAAACACTTTTTTCAAACCAATATATTTTGACAATATTTCATCATATAAATGTTTCCTCATAATTTCAAGGTGATCGGATCAAGATTGAAAGATTTAGAGGCTGTTATGTTGACGCCTGTCGGAACGCTTGGAGCGTCAATCGAAACTTTGAACGCTTTTTTTTCGAAAGTACGTTTTCAAAGTCGGTGAGCAAAATATCAACAAAAAGTACTGAATCGATCTTTTAAAAATATTTAGGGCTTTTTCTATAAGTAAAAATAGAGTATTTGATGAAAGGATTTTTTTCCGATGCATACTTTCGATTTGATCAACGGAAAATGCCAATTTTTGCAAAAATCTACACTCGCACTTTGAACACGCACCATTTTTTATTTTATTTGATATTTCGGATATTTTTTGTATTAATCCTTCGACTGCACACTTCTGCCACGAACCTCTGACTGCATATGGGGTAAATCGGAGCCCAGACGTTTTTCAGATCGTTGTATTTCGGTAAATGTGCATTTTCTTTTTGTAGAAACGTTTTTGTAGTAAACGATCCTTATTTTATGGCCACAAAATTGATTTTTTAAGAAAAACAAAAATTAAGTGCCCAAGCATTCGTTCAAGTGGGAGATGCGTTGAAAAATGCGTACTTGCATGAAAAACATAATAATTTTTTTTTTTGTTCAAAATATAAAAAAGAATCCTTCAAAGTTTATGAAGAAGAAGGTTTGTAGATACGAAAAAAGACAGTGTTGACCGTCTTTCCAAAAAGTATATTTATTCGGAGGTTTGAATTTGAGTACCTTCGGGATAGTAATCAAATGGACAAAATCGACTCCTTCGGCAGATTAATTGTTGAAAACGTATATTTTCCGCATTTTTTTACTTTAATGACTTATTATTATTGACATTTACCGCAATCGACGCATAAGTACATTCGGTGCTCGTTACACATAGCCCTCCTGCATAACGGACACTTGCTTTTAGTTTTATTATCGGCATTCTAAATACATCATTTAATATAGTAATGCAAAATAAAAAATGTCTATGAGCATTTTTTGTCGTAACTCACTTATACGTGTAGTAAAAAAAACACCAAATTTCACAAAACAACAATTTTCACTTCTATCGCACTACTGCACAAACGGGGTCGTTTCGACCCCAGTTCCTTTTTCGACAGCTATCCTGAGTACAAGGGCAGGATGTAGAATGAGAGCGAGTGTCCACCCACCCATAGAGTAAGAGTGGAGGAACATTCGCGCACCGTAAACGGATTATAAATGAATATTGTTTCTCCAAAAAAATCCAGAGTGTCCTGCAGATGATATTTTTTTCAAATAATTAAATTTAATTTTATATTAAAAAATCTCAAAAATTGAGTGTTTTCAACTGTTACAACTAGGCATAACTCGTTAAACGAGTTTCCGCCCGCCTTGATACACACAAGGAATACAATTTTCCATACAAACTTTTGCACCCTATATAACCCCCTCAAGAGTTGACTTCACGAAAAATTCTTTCTTAGTGCACCTCTACACCTTTTAAGGAACACATCTTCCAAATTTCATGTTTCTATTTTCAGCGATTGAGGGTGTGCGATGTCTATATGTCAGTTAGTCATTCAGTCATTCACTCACGGAACCGTTTTATATTTATTGATATTCGTTCGCGATTGCACGTGCAACTTTAGCAATTTCTGGCTGACAGTGAAAACAAAAAGGTTTGATTTTTTTTCAAGCATGTAGTATACAATCGATGTATGCATTCAATTTCGTGGGTTTGTAGGTTTTTTGTCGAAAATTCGTGCTTCATATGCAATAATACTTAAAAGTTATACAATTTTATTTTATTTTTAATTTGTTTATATATCGATATGTATTTATGTTTTTTGTAAAACATTTGCATAACTTGTATAAATTAGTAACGTCGACTTGTCAATCGTCACAGATCGGTGTGAAGAATTACCACGACGTCGACGTCTCCTTCACTTATCGGAAAAAGGATTGTACCGGCTTAAGGTGAGGTTACCATTTCCGAGAAATAAAATATCTATCGATAAAAGGTGGGTTTATTAATTTTTTTTCTATGATGCGATTTTTTATTTGATCCTTCTTTTTCCATTATTTTTTATGTCTAATAAGCTTTTTATCGAAGTATACAAATAATTGTTTTTTTTTCTTTCGATTGTAGACACGTTGGAGCTTTCGAGCTTTTACGAAGAAACATGATAGAGTCGAACGAGATATGCGAGGAGCAGATAAGCAGCGTTGCAGTGCAGAAGTTACTCATGTAATGCATTCGAGTAGGATACATTTTTTCCCACAAAAACCGTGGTTATGAACATCCTAGATATTTTAAATGGAAAATCTCAGTCAAACTTATTTACGCAACTTTTCAATCTTTATATTAAAGGGGGAGATACCTTTAGGCGAGGAAAAAATTTACTGATTTTTATAATTTTTTTGTTAGAGGGGAAATTTCGTTCCCATTTTTGACATTTAGGGTATGTTTTATTACCACTTTTGGCTGTTTCATGGTATTTTTTTTATTAATCTTTAAAAATGGCGGAGGTATGGTACGATCTTCTAAACTGCATTTTCAAAACCAGCTTGACGGATGGCCCAAAAACTAATCGACCGATTCTGATGAAATTCGGTATAAATCTTTCGAACCTTATTGTCTAAAACATGACCCTAAATGTTATTGAAAATAAAAATAAAAAGTATTTTATTGTTGCAAAATGTTGCAATTTTTTGGACAATTAATATTTTTGTTTCAAAGCGTACCATTTCATCGATTTTCAACATTTGTCACTTGGTTCATATTCTGCGTATGAGTGTGAATGAATGAAAAATGTTCGTTAATTTTTTTCCAAATTAATCCTGCCGATACCATGTGTCACGCCGTCTGACAACATCCGCCGCAACCCGGATAGAAAACTGTGCCATACCTCCGCCATTTTTTTAATACGATGTAACAGTCATACCTCCGCCATTTTTTTTAAATACGATGTAACATCAAAGATTCCATCTAGGTGTAACCCCTTAAATATTTTCATTTTTACGTTTTGGGAAAGAAAAAAACTTTTTTTCCCACGCTGACAGTTTTTTTTATTAAATGTTGGTTAAAACAAAAAAAAGTGTCATAGAATGGAGAGGAAGAGCGAGAGAGAGAGAGAGAGAGAGAGAGAGAGAGAGAGAGAGATAGCAATCAAACGAATGCAATAAATGTATGGAGTGACTTCGGGTTTGAATTCCCGAATTACGTCGATTTTCTACACAGGTCAAACGAGAGCTTCGATGCGATTGTTATCGAGCAACTGTGGTTCCAGTGTTACTATTCTCTCGTCAAACATTACAATTTTCCTGTGCTCATTGGCTTCCTCAGCGTTGGAAATTTGCCCTACGTCATGGACTCTGTTGGTGAGTTAAAAAATGAGAAGGAAAAAGCAGGGTGTGACAGAGAGAAAGTAAAAACGCACAATAATGAAAAGTTGGAGCTAAAATATTACCACGTTGTTACATACCACAAAAACTAAGTAAATCATAGAACCCCTCTGGTGATTATCAACACTACCTATATCTTTAGT
Organism: Ophion ellenae; assembly: GCA_963210295.1. Taxonomy (NCBI): domain Eukaryota; kingdom Metazoa; phylum Arthropoda; class Insecta; order Hymenoptera; family Ichneumonidae; genus Ophion; species Ophion ellenae. The sequence continues at coordinate 51,066,321 of OY723386.1, read as the reverse complement.
ATGTATACCATTTCCCGCATTATTTATTCAAATCGACAGTCGACAGTGAGTGAATCGACATTCACTCACAGTCGGAACAGTCGTTTCTTCACGTTTAGCTCTCAAACCGACGGATCTAATGGACGGTTTACTTCCGTAGTCGTTGTTTTTATTTCCTTTTCTTTCGCTCCCTGCTTCCTAGGACAAGGCGAGTAAGAATTGTGCCAGAATTGCAATGTATTCTTTGTTATTGGAAATTAGAGCAAGGGCCCTCTAAGATATGACGAGCTACAAGATTCACAATCGCCATCAAATTACTTCCCTTAAATAATGAGTGGATCGTCTGTTATGATTATTTTCTTTATTTATATTTGTCTAAATAATTACTCGACCACCCCTTTTTTTATCGGTGGAGGCGCTGAAGCTACGTCAAGGTCAACTCCGCTTTTTTAAATGGAATGGTACATTTTTTCAACCATCTTGTGGAGCACCTCAAGCTGCAATAAAAACATTGGGCGGTCAAAGTCGTTCAAGGTCATTCAAGGTCACCTATTAAAATGAAATACAAATCTAAATATCTCGGATCACTGCCAAATATTTGGTAGTGATCCGAGATATTTAGATTTGTATAATCGACTCTGACCTTGAATGACCTTGAACGACTTTGAGCCCCTGATGTTTTTTATGCGGCTTGAGGTGCTCCACAAGATGGTTGAAAAAAAATGTACCATTCCATTTTAAAAAGTGGAGTTGACCTTGACGTAGCTTCAGCGCCTCCACCGATAAAAAAAATAGGGTGGTTCAGCATGATGGCCTTCTCAAACACTGAAACTTTTGTCTAAAACATTTTTGGATATGATCAATAGTTTGAGTGCTCTTGCTCTGTAACGCTTTATGTGTATATATATGAGAAAAAGAAAGATCTCGAGAAAACTCAGAAATAAAGTGAGGTGAGTCACTTTAATAAAGTGAGTCACCTCACTTTATTTCTCGAGTTTTCTCGAGATTTTTCTTTTTCTTATATGTATATATATATATATATATATATATATATATATATATATATATATATATATATATATATATATATATATATATATATATATATATATATATATATATATATATATATATATATATATATATATATATATATATATATATATATATATATATATATATATATAAGAGTAGTTTAAAATAGTATTGACTCACCTCACTTTATTTATGAGTTTTCTCAAGATTTTCATAAAAATACATGATTAACTCTCAAACTAAAAACCGGGGTAGATATCTACTCCAGGTTTTTTTGCCAAATGACGTTTCGGCCGTTTTTTAGCACTTTCAGGTACTTGAATCGATTTTTTCACCGACTATACTTCAATGAAATTGAATTTGCTTTACACCATTCTCTTCTGCATGAAAAAACGAAGAGATCTGTGTACTTACGAGTCACATTAGTGCTTCCATAACGATTTTACGGGGCCGGGTTGAAATTCGGAACTTTGAATGCTCCGACGGCTTAAAATTGCTAATTTTAATATTCCCAAATCACAAGTTTCGTCAAGATCATGCCAACGAAAGTCTACACAGTTCACTGTAAATTATGTAGAACGTATAACTTTGTCTGGACAAATTTCAAAATTTACGCAACATGACTTCTTAATTAAAATAAACTCTTGAAACAATTCGTCGATTTATTGAAAATTTTGAAACTTAAATCTTTTCTTTGAAACCATAGCCGAATTTTATTGACGGTGTTTAGATTTTCGGAATTTTGGTCTTTCGTGTAAAATCCTTTCGGAGTTTTGATCTTTCGGGGCAGTATTCTTTCGGAGTATTGAGCGTCCTGATCATTCAAAGTTCGGAATTTCAACCCGACCCCGATTTTACGAACAAGAAAAGCGTGTGGTATTTACCCCGGTTTGTAGTTTAAAGGTAGAAAAATGGGCTGGTAGTTCTAGGGTTAATATTACCATTATCATACTGTGTTTATATTTGAGTCGAGGTATCGAATAAAATAATCTTGAAAAATATCCATCTATTCATCGAAGAATTATTTTTCAAACGTGAGGTCCCCAGATACTTTTTTACCCGTTCGTATATATATATATGGTGGTCCGAAAAGTGACGTACGAAAGGAATATCTAGATGCCTCGTATCAATTTCAATCCGAATAACCCCCATATATGTTCCACGATCTTTTTGAGTTTATGAGAAAAAAGTTTTCTACTTATTTTCTCTTTTCTGTACGTACATAAACCTTCATTTTTTACTTGTGATATCGTTATAAAGCACACTGTCCAGCAATAAATAAATCACCGACTGAACCCTAAGATGTATATGAAAAGTTAAAAAAAAATAGGTTCGAGAGGATCAGTCGCTGGAGTTTAGACGTAAAAAAAATACTCCACAAGTCTGAATAACTCCCAATTACTTCAAAGAATTCTGAAGAGGAAAGTATGCACACAAAGACAAAGCAAAAAACTATGCTAAAATAAAACTCGAGAAAAAAATTACAAAATCCTTTTTTCTCGAAAAAAAAGTAGCACATAGATGGGGCTGCTTCGGATGGGATAGATTCCAATTTGGACGTCACTTTTCGGGCCACCCTGTACATAGGTAGCTGAAATAAAAGGTATGCTATCATGTGAGGTACGAAAGGGATAATTCGTTTCCTTCGTACGTATTATTTCAGCCACGTTTATTCATCGATGTTTTATTCATCGATATGCGGAGCAAATCCATGTTGAATTCATATATATGCAAGAGATGCAGAATATAGAGAAGAAGAGAACGAAAGACGACCAGAGATATGAACTTTTGGTTGGCTGAATTTGGAGACAAGTATACAGCCGCAGTCGAAATTAGCACGAAGCCTAGTACCCCTTCTGCACGTAGCACTTGCCAATTGGAACTTTGCAACAACTAGCTTCCGTTGTTAGGCTCTTTATTGCTCTCGCTTGCGCAGTCTTTATCCTCACCCAGCCTCCTTCTGCATCTCCTCACGAGCACCGGTGCGCGCCCATCAGATCGCGTCTCATTTCATTGTCTTCTGCATTCTCGTCGTTGGCGCTCTCTTGCCCCTATCTCCGGAGCGTTCGTTGGACCAACGTTTACCGTAGCGAAAATTGAGCTCTGAGCCAAGGTACATCAAGTGTTTTTCTATTGGATCTTCGGTCTTCTGACGATTCAACAATGCCCCGAATCAATACGATATTCATTACTCTTGATGCAATACAGAGTGCATTTACTTGTACAGATGATCCGGAAACCATCGGGTAAGCCCCCCCACCGATCGGGCTCAAATTTTGCACAAACCTTTTAAGGGGGAATATACCTTTGTAAATTGTTTTTTGCATTTTTGTCCTACATCTTCCAGAAAAGAAGAAGAGCAAGAGAATGTTGAATTAGAAGGACAATTGTATGGTCCAGGCATCGCCGATTGAAGGTAAACGTGAAGTTTCGAGGATTTTGCAGTATTTAAGGGGTTAGGTCACAGTAACGGGTATAAAATCATGTGCGAATTTACCAATTTTTTTTTGTATGGAAAAGTGATTCACTCATAAAATTAATTACACATCTATTTAGTATGAATATCAAGCTGGTAGAAAATATATGGGGCGGTCCATACCATTTCGAACGGTCAAAAAGTTGGCCACTCTCAAAAAAATTGAAATTTTGTCAAATTACTGAATTATATGAAAAAAAAACAGTGTAAATTTTTTCAACATTTTTGCGTCGCATTTTCTCGAGTTTTTCTAAATTTCAAAATTTTCAAAATTTTACTTTGTATCACAATTTTCATATTGGATGACGAACGCCATACAAAGTAATTGTATGGCAAGGTTAACTTTGTATACCTTACCGATAATTTATGATTAAGCTCAAAAAAATTATTACTGTTATGGATGTTTATTACCTGACAAAAGTGAGAAAAATTTGGGAGAGAATAATTTTTAATAATAATTGATTTGTCTAAAAAAAAATGTCTCATGATAATTTAAGAAAAACAAAGCACAGCTTTGGAACAACGAATCGAGCCACTCTTAAAAAAATAGGTTTTACTGTACACACTTCAGAGTATTTTCTGGAATTTTTTGAGAAAAATCGAAAGTAACATACCGACCGAAAAAATATATTTTTATATAATTTTGGGGAAAACGGGCATCTTTTAAACTCGAAAAATGCAAAACAAAATTTTTTCACAAAGTTTATGTAGAATTGCAACTTTTTTGTCTTGAACATTTTTCTGTTAAATCAAATGCTCACGAGATATAACGGTATTTGGAAAATTCTGAATTTTTGAAAAACTCGAGAAAATGCGATCCAAAAATTAAAAAAAAATTTACTCTGTTTTTTCATGTAATTAAATAATTTGACAAAATTTCAATTTTTTTTGAGAGTGGATAACTTTTTGACCGTTCGAAATGGTATGGAACGCCCTATATATTTTTTTTTTTCGATGTACAAAATAGCCGACTACTAATATTTTCTTTTGTTATCTTTTTTAGGCGCTCCGCGGCGTGACATTTAGCATCCACAATTTTTTGCCTAGAACAAAAAACAAAAATTCTCGTCAATCTACATTAGAATACCTAGAGAAGTACGCACAGAATTTAAAAAATATTATTTTATTCAAAAGTTGTGGGTATTTGAACCTAGGAAATGAATTTTCAGTGAAAAATTTCGTCATAACTGCTCATAAACTGCCCATAAAATGAAGTTTTCGATCAATCAGAAATTCCGTACGTACTTCTCTGCGAAATGCAATTAGGAACATAACTTTTAAATTTGAAGTAAATCGAGTGAAAATTGTTGAAGTTGTTTGTCACGCCAATTGGAAAAAAGCTGTTTCGAGAAGTTTCGAGTAGTCGGCCACTTCGTACGTCGAAAAAAATATAAATATTTTCTAACAGCTTGATATTCATACTGAATACATGTGTAATTAATTTTATGAGTGAATCACTTTTTCATACGAAAATTTTTTTTGTTAAATTCGCACATGATTTTATACCCGTTACTGTGGCCTAACCCCTTAAAACTCTAAACGCGTTTTTCTCGAAACTGTGTTTTTAGACACGGGCGTATGCGTAGCGCCTCGAGTTTTCAATCGATTGACTTGAAATTTTGACTGCAGCTTCTTAACAACATGTTCTAGTCCCGTACGTAGGATTTTTGTGATAAGTTGAAATTTAAAAATTCTATGATCGATATTCGAACGATTTTTTTTCATTATAACGCCATTTCTTTTAATCAATATTTAAAAAAAAAACCCCTACGTACTCGACTAGTTTTTTATATCTACTTTCCAAATATTTTTCGTTTTTTTTTTCTAGCTTGAAAATTATGACCTGTACGAATACGCCCGTAAAGGACTATGAAAAAAGGAGTTTTCTTTCATCGACCGCTGGGCCGCCATTTTGTTTCAAAATAATTTTAAAAAAAATTCCTTTACTATAAAAAACCGAATTTAAAAATATTGTTTTTTTCTTCTTAAATAAATTGTCAAAAATGACCCTTGATTTTGCCCTCACAAAGGTATATTCCCCCGTAATATTTTAATACAACCCCTAAAGACATTTTTGGCAATAGTTTTTGGGTTTGGGTTTGGGTTATCTCAATATCTCAAAAACTATTGCGAGTCGCCAAAAATTCATTTAGGGGTTGTCTTAAATTATTAAAAGGAAGGTTTGTGCAAAACTTGAGCTCGATTGGAGGGGTTTGGAATCTTGCCCTTAAAAAAAACTAAAGATTCAATACCTCGAAAACTATTGCGAGTCGCCAAAAATCCCTTTAGGGGTTGCTTTAAAATATTAAAAGGAAGGTATGTGCAAAGTTCCCGATCGATCTAACCTTATCCAATTTAAAGTACAATCGAAGTACAATACGAAGTACAATCGTACTTCGCTACACGTTTGGTAAAATTTAATTTTTATTTTTGGTAAAAAAAATTCATCAAAAGTTTTTGTAAACTTTGACTTTTTTCAATTTTTTATTACGCTTAATTTTGAAAGAAACTGTTTTTTGTAAGCCTAATAACCCTAATAATAAGTAGTACAGGGTTTCGAAAAACACTAAAGAAATTTAAGACATTTTCTGTTCCTTTAATTTTTTGGAGTAGCGTGTGTATATATGTGTATATATATATATATATAAAATCATCAGTTTTATGAAGTACCTCAATCAATGGAGACTGAGTGAAGATATAATATGATTTAATTACCACACTCAAACAATTTTTCAATAGACTCTCTCTCCCCGTCCCTCTCTCTCTCTCTCCAGATATATATATATATATATATATATATATATATATATATATATATATATATATATATATATATATATATATATATATATATATTAAATTATTAGAGTCGATGAAAAAAATTGTTTGAGCGTGGTAATTAAACCATATTATATCGTCACTCAGTCTCCATTGATTGAGGTACTTCATAAAACTGATGATTTTACACAAATAAAAAGAACAAACAAACCTACCAAGTGTGTGCCGATTCACACAAATTATAATTCAGCAATCATATTAATGATGTAGATCATGTTTGTTAACGTTGAATCAATGTATAGTGTTTATCATGTACGTTGTGCGACCACCAATTAAAGTGAAATCTAACGAAGTTGTTTCGCGGGATAAAAAGGGGGGAGGCTTTGTTTGATGTTTGATATTTTATTATGAGGCTCCAAACAACATGCAACAAAGTTATTTTCGCAGTCCTCTTAGGCAGTTTCCATGAAGTCAACTCAGCGACAAAGTGGTTATCTATATCTTCTGAATTTGTTGACGTAACTAACAGCAATAATTTTGATCATAAGTTACAATCAAATGTTAAAAACTGGAATGTTTCAATATTTTTCAAATTAACAGTTGAAAAAGTAAGGGTCGGGAGGGGGCGCATTGCAAATAACTTTAAAGCTTCATTTATTGCAAATAGGGCTTGAAAGTGAAAAATCGTCAATAAAACCACAATTCCCTTTTATGAACGTCCAGTGACCCTCCACCCGATGGCCACAGCGAAATGAAAAGTTTCACCTCATTATAAATATAGGGGAAAATGCCTAAAAAATATTTTAGGTCAAGCTGTTGCTACATCTTAAAGAATGTCTTGCAGCTTGCAAAATTTCATACACTTGGATTTAAAAATGTAGTGACTGCGAGCCTGGGCAGGGCCGGATTTAGAGGTCTGGAGGCCTTGGGGCAACAAAGGAGTGGAGCCCCCCCCCTCCAAATTATTTTCCAAATAAAATGAACAATTTTTTTCACTCGAGTTTTTCAATAAATAATTTATTGTGAAGACAAGTAGATTCTCTTAGCATTTAACAAACATATATAAATATAATCGAAAACGTGAATTATCTGAAATCAAATTTTAGTCTTAACGAACGGAATCTGGCGAGCTTTTTTCGCCGAAAAATCGTTGATGATTTCGCTGAAATCCAGCACCCGAAGTAAATCACTTCAATGCTTAGGAGCGATAGCGTTGATAGATGGTTTTGTCCCATCGTGTTTCGCAGCCTATTTTTTATAATTTTCATTTTTGAAAATGAGCTCTCTCCAGTGCAATTCGACACCATTAAAACCAAATACATTCTCAATGCAATTTGGAGGTTTGGGGATGTAGCTCTGAAATTTTGGTCTTCGAGAATTTGGTAGTAAAATAGCTCCGGAGATTGGTCTTTTCCATAGTCCTCTTTGTACACGTCGATCAAAGATACAAATTGAACCAACTCATTACCAAGACTAGGTTCTAAATCAACGGTTCTAAAACAGCGAAAAAAAATATCAAAGGAAAAGTTGTTTCCTAGTGTTTACTCGTCGGAATTTGAAAGATTTTTTTTCAGAAGTCTTTATTGTGGGGGCCCCTCTTTTGTGGAGGCCCCGGGGCTGTAGTCCCGGATGCCCTCCCCTAAATCCGGCCCTGAGCCTGGGACAGACGGGCAGACAGAAAGACACGACGAAGTTTGAAGGCTTCCTTATTTGACTACGGAACCCTTAAAATTAGACTAGAATGAAGAAGGAAAATAGGTTATTAAGATTAGACACAATTGATTCGACGATGACACAACGATGAGTAAAATTTGACGAAATGTAATTGAACAGGAAATCCCGACGATCCTATGCTGAATCCGGACATGGCTTTTCACTTCAACAACCGTATGAACACGATCGAGGGTGTGATCAATCTACTGTACACTACTGCAACGAGATTGTACTACAGACATTGGCATTTACCGAGGGCGCAACAGATTGCTTCCAAAATCGTGCCTGGCACACCTGTGAACGAGATCGATAGGAATTTCAGTCTCGTTATACTTGGAAACAATCACGTCTTCGGCTATCCCAAGCCTCTCTTACCGAACGTGGTCGAAGTTCACAGTTTGCAGATCGGCGAAAAGCCTGACAGTTTGCCCGAAGTACGTTCACGCTCGCAGGCTTGATTAAAATTATTCGCCCGGATTTTCCATTCACGAATTTCACAGGAGTTCCTCGTAGACATTTTCCAGATGACAGTTCGACAACGACCGTAGATTGTGTTGAAGGAGGGAAATCCCTTTAAACGCCCGAAAATGAGTCATTTTTTACAATTTTTTACAGGTTATAAAATAATCGCGTCATTTTGAAATTTTGACATTATCTTATTACAAAATTTAAGGGTTGCAATTTTTTTTTGTTTTAATCAAAATGGCGGTGTTATAGGGTATTCCTTCAGGCGGCTTTTGAAAAGCTGCTTATGTTATAGCTCAGAAAGTTATTTATCGATCTGGGTGAAATTTTGGAAGATTTCTCACTATAATATTATTGTAAGGACATACCTAAAATTTTGAGGTTGTCGCGTAAATGAATTACTTTATTGGGGTAAGAATTGTCGAGAATATGGTCAAAAATATGAAAATTTGATTACGAAGCCTACTTAATTTTTAATTTTGTACTTTTTAAATATTTTTAAAGGTATATCCTTCCAATAATGTTAGAGAAAGAAACCTCCACAAATTTCAGCCAGATCGATCAATAACTGTTTGACATATAACATGAGCAGTTTTTCAAAAGACGCCTAAAGGAATACCTTCTAACGCCGCGATTTTGTTAAAACCAAACAAAAATTAACACTTAAAAGTTCTAATAAGATAATGTCAAAATTTTAAAATGATGCAATTATTTTAGCACCTTTAAAAAATTCATACAAAATTACTCATTTTCGGGCGTCTAAAGGGATTTCCTCCCTTAAGGGAGAATACCACTGTGACAAGCCGAAAGAAGTCGTTTATTCAAATTTGTTTCGTCTACCAGATTATTTATTTGCGATTTGGAAGAAAGGAATATTAAGCATATATTGAACTTATTTCGTGTAAATTTTTATTTGAAAAAATAAAAAAATAAACACGTTATTGATTTTTATAATCTATTTTTATAATCGATCAAGTTTTATGATCTATGAATGAATTTATATGAAAAAAAAAATGTCACAATATTACGGGTGGTCACAAAAAAAAGTGTAATTTCGCCGAAATTTTTACTTATATTTGCGGGGCCTCAAAAACTACTAAATGTGAAGGAAATACTACGTAAAACGATGACTACTGCAATTACGGAAACTTCGATTATTTTTAATTGACCAATCGGACAATTTAGCTAGAGTAATGATTGCGGCCAGGTCGAGAAAAATCATTTACAAAAAAAAAGCGATTAAATGTTTTAACCCTAGGGCCCTACACATGGGTACCGTCAACCCCACATTATTAGTGAGAAATGCTAACATCATTTTTCTTGCTTTGCTCAATCGCATTTTTCACGATGATAAATTTATATTAGGTTTTTCTCGCAAAGCCTATTCCTTTCGTCAATTCTCGAGAGTTTGTTAAAAAAAAATCTCTCTACGACAATAAGTTCGTTAGCAGCGTTGATTTGACGTGCTGGGGTGTGCGTAACCCCAGTATAGGTTATTCGTTTCGTACAGATGGTATAGGGTCCTAGCGTTAATATACGTAAATAATTACGTTACCTGTCCTCACTAAATCGTCTGTAACCTGGTCAATTTTCAATATTTTTACTTGAACCTTTTTTCAAATATCATGAATATGTATACTTCGAGAAAATGCCAAAAAGATCGATTCTTTTACCCGTCACAGTGGTGTCTCGCCTTAACTGCTTTTGAGATGGGGAATCGTATTGTGGCAGATTCCTCGACCCAATGCTTTCATGTTTCGAAAATTATGGAAAATTGTTATCAAATCCGGACTAAATACGAAATATTTTGCTCAAGCGAGTATTTTGTGTAAAAAAAAGGATGTATCGAATTTCACGATGATTGCGATACGGACGCAATTTTAACATTTTTTGTCCAGTGGGGTTTTTTTTTTTCATTACACATAACTCAATTATACTACGCCTGCTGAACGCTCGATATTGAATTCCTCACGCATTTTACGGAGCCGAATGCTTTGACGCAAATTTATCTAGACATTAATATCTAGAACAAATCGAATATTTCTATAATTATCAAATATTCACTCTAACGGAAATTGCAAAAGCGAATCGTTCGTGCTTTTGGGAGAGTAGCGCTTTTTTCATTTCTCTCGTACTTGTGTGGGTGTTTCGAAATATTCGTTCATTTTGTCAGATTGGAAATTAAACGCTGGGGGGGGGGGGGGGTGTTTAGTAAAATGCCTTTCAACGACCAAGCGAATGCCGATGCAGAAAAATTGGTAGAACGGGTGGAACTATTTAGAGGGACACAAGCCCCGAATGGGGAACTTCAATATGTCAATATTAGAAAATGATATTTCAGTATATTTTTTAAATAAAAAATCAGCGAATAACTACGTTAGCAATAAATATTTTTTTATTATCGGAAATCACGCAACTACGTTGGCGATAAAATATTTGGCGATCTTGAAATCCACGGAAGAAAATTCAATGCTCGTCCTACATGTATTTATTCGGAGCTGTGAAATAACTTTGCCTTTTTTGAGACGGTCTCGATTGAAGCGTTAATTTTTTTCATTGGAACGATGTTTAACGACTCCACTTTTGACTTTGTGGTAGTAGTTGCAGTACCCTCGTCGTTTCGGTGGCGTGCCGAAGTAGAGCAAAGTATCCATGACTAAAAAGCGGACGTAAAAGCACGATGAAATGCGTTAAAATACTAGCAATTCAGAGTGCCAAAAGCAAATCAAGCTCCAGCATTCCTATCTCTTTAAAATTTAACGCGCACAAATGCACCACCAGAAAGTAAAAGCCGCAAACAGTAATTTTTTCTATTCATACAAATATATAAATTATGAACAAATTTACAGAAGCTTTGGATATTAAATCCTTCTGCAAATGAATATTCAACGTTTTTAAAACCTCTGTACATAAATATTTCTCCTGCATGACCATCGCTTCGCTGTTTGCCTTTCAACTCTCCGGTGAATCGATCAAGACAGGCACAGAAAAATACTAGTAGGGTAAATCGACCAGTAAATGGACGGGGACCAGCAAATGAACAAGTAAAGAATATGAATTGTCGATAAAAACTCGAATTAGTACAATTTGGAAAAAAAATCACAGATTTTGGGGATATTACGATATCTGTGGCCTCTAATTCCGACCACGCAGGCTTTATATTTGACCTGCTATAATATTTTTTTCAAAAGTGGTAAAAATTGAAATTCAACCCTTAAGGGACCAAAACAGGGGTTGTGAAGTTTGGGTTTGTTTGGATGTTTTTTATGCTCCCGTATGTGTGGCATACACAGTTAAGGAGTCAAGAGTACTACTTGACTGTCTACACGCACCGAACACCGAGGAAAACATGGTATAGTATTATATATAAAATAAACTTGGTAAGTTTCAAGTAAATCTGGTCAAAAAATAGGCTTTTTCATACAAACCTTAACACTCCCGTTTAACCCCCTTAAAAGTTACATTTTGGAAATTTCTGAAATACATGTTTCACTGTTTGTATTGGAGTGTATTTATACCAAGTTCCAAGCAAATATAACCAAAAAATGTGTTATCTCGTATAAACATTAAAACCCTCGTTTGACCCCCTTAAGGGTCGATCTTCGATGTTAACCACACTTGAAAAAAGTCTTTTTTGGGGTCAAATATAAGGACTGCGTGGTCAAAATTAGGGGCCACTGATATCGTAATACTGCCCAGATGCTAAAACCGATTTCCCAGTTTTATATCGAATTTTGACGCCACACGAAAATGTTCTGGTCCTTGCACACCGCGCAACTCTCTTACGATACGGCTGTGCACAGTAGGTGTTCCAAAGGCGAAAACAATAGTTTTTATGTTTTTTAGGGTTAGTATTACTTTCATTAGTTAAGGTAGTACGAGTGCGCAATCTTGATTTCTATAGATTTTGTTCAAATTTTAACCAGGTATTGTTCATACCATTATGCATGTTTGAGTGAAATTTCAGAACAGTCGACTATTCAGATTGGGAGATAATGGGTTTTAAAATTGCAACTTTTAACACTGCAGGGTCTGCATTGAAATTTAGACAGAATAATTTTCCCTAAAAAAATGTTATTTAAAATAATACTGCAGCACAAATTTTCATTTGGAAGTAATTTTTTATCGAACAAAGTTTTTAATTAGTTATGAATGAGCCAACACTTTTATTTGCTAATGAAGATAACATAAACAATATAAAATATTAACATTTATAATGCAAATATTTTTTTATGACATGTTTAACTTTAGGAACACGATGATTATTTTTTTTCTCGAAATATTGAACGATACTGTTCTGTGGTGTTGGCATATGTCTTCTTATTATAGGGGACAAATATTTTTGTACGGAAAATTATTCTGTCTAAATTTCAATGCAGACCCTGCAGTGTTAAAAGTTGCAATTTTAAAACCCATTATCTCCCAATCTAAATAGTTGACTGTTCTGAAATTTCACTCAAACATGCATAATGATATGAACAATGTCTGGTCAAAATTTGAACAAAATCTATAAAAAAAACAAGATTGCGCGCTCGTACTACCTTAAGATAGAATCAATCTTTGATTGTTTGCAAAATTTTCAAATAAATTCGTAATAATAGATCAGAATTATACATGTTTATTCGCTGGTGCTGAATTCTAACCTCTTTCCAATGAATGGGCATATGGGATTCGTTCCGATAGTTCTCGAAGCAGAGTAAAAAATGTAGCTCCTTTGCTGAAAAGTGCAAAATTAATTACTGTTAAGAGATAACAATGTACATCTCCTTAAATGTTGTCATAAAATCATTTCATTATTTTTTTGTTTATTTTGATAAAATTGTTTTTCTATTTACCGGTCGAAACGAACTTTGGTAATTTTTTGAAAATGTCACGGTGAGATGCGAAAAACTTTTTATATTTTCTACAAAATCGTAATGACGAATATAATTCTCATATGTATGAGAATATAATAACTTTGTGCAACACAGCGATATCCAAAGCTAGCATTTAGTGAAAATAAATAATGAATCCTCGTCCTTTACAGCGTTCATCTACACTGCACGTCCATTTACTGGCGGTGAACTGTCCATTTACTGGTAAATTCGTCCATTCGCTGACGATTCAGCCATTTTGCTACTTATTTATCAATTCCTCCAACATTATTTGTTGCAATTACTTTGAATATTTTCGGAACAATATCTTTTGTTATCTATAGCAGTCAAAAAACAAGTTTTCATAATATTTTCAATTTACAGTCCATCTGAATCCTACGGTGTCGTTATTCGGCCACTCACTGGTCGGTTTGCCCTAGAATCATTGACCCAAACGATCGAAAAACGCCACAAATACGTGGCATAAAAAAAAATTATTAAATGTATCATGTGTATTTATTTTTCTATTAAGGGGTTGGGCCACTCTAGAGGCCGAAAAATAGGCTTTTTGGGGATTTTTTGTTCAGAAAAACTACAAAATAAATCGAGTATATAAAAAAGGGTCTTTATCATACATATCAGTGACTGTATACAATAATTTTTTTGAAGCAATTAATTTCTAAATGGCGGCTCTGGAGCGTTTATCTCAAAACTGCATTTTTTAAGTTGGCCGGAAACATAACTCAGACAATTTTCATCTGATTCACTTGGAATGTTAAATTTATCTCGAAAAATACATTGTCTATGGGAAGTACGGAGGACTTTTTTTTATATTGCATTGTTCATTTGTTATCAACAATAATCTGACGATTTTTTAGGCAAATTTTTCACATTCCAAAAATTTTCCTAAAAAATCGTGAATAACAAATGACCTATGCAATGTAACAAAAAATCCTACGTACTTCCATAGACAATGTATTTTTCAAGATATATTCAACATTTCAAGTGAATCGGTTGAAAATTGTCTGAGTTTTGTTTCCGGCCAACTTAAAAAATGCAGTTTTGAGATAAACGCTGCACAGTCGCCATTTTTAAATTAATCACTTCAAAAAAATTATTGTATACAGTCACTGATATGTATGATAAACACCCTCTTTTGTACTCTCGATTTATTTTGTAGTTTTTCTGAAAAAAAAAAAAAATCCCCAAAAAGCCTATTTTGTTGGCCTCCAGAGTGACCTAAGGCCTTAAAATATACACAAATTATATTTTTATTAAATGTGATTTCTGTTTTTTTTTATTGTTTTTATTTTTTTTATACGCCTAAGGATATTCGGGAGTTTTTAGATGGTTCGAAGGATGGAGCGGTTTACTTTTCGTTGGGTTCGAATTTGCAAAGTCACCAGTTACCCGCGGATTCTTTGACCGCGCTGCTGGATGCTTTTGGCTCGTTGAAGCAAAGAATTCTGTGGAAACATCGGGGCAATAGTAGCAACGAGGACAAGCTCGCTCAAGCGATGAACATCAAATTTGCGAAATGGGTGCCCCAGCAGGCGGTCCTCGGTAAGACAAACGCCGAGTCCTTTGCTCGCTCGCGCGCGCGGCTTTTATCGTACCAAAAGGAGACTCGGGGGTATAAAGACGCTTTTTCCACGAGATTTTCTTCCCCGTCTTACCCGACTTTCTCGTCTGTCTGCGCGTCCGCTTCTTCTTGAACTTACGACAATGACCGCATGTATCCCGCAAGAATGGAAGAACAGAGACTCGTATACAAAATCTCAAAAACACGAAATCTTCATTGAACAAAAAATAATCATTAATAACTCTGGAATAGCAGGTAGATTTTGCGTGGTGATTTGTTTTGAAGATTTTATTATAGCGAGGGTGAAGTTTAAGGGGCTGTACCAGTGTGAACGCTGAAAATTTCGGTGATTTTCGGGAATTTTTAAAAGAAAAGTACTCAATTAAATGTTTCGGAAAATTAAGAATATATTTGGCTATATTTGACCTATATTACATAATTTTTTCATAGAAAAATATTGAGATCCAAGCGACTTATGCGCTGCCTTCGGAGGAGCCAAAAAAAGTTCCTCCACTGCCGACATGATTCCGGCCGATTGAGTAGCTGAAACCGAAAAAGAAAAAAATGTCGTTATACTGGAAGGTATTTTCTGTACAATGACGTAGGATTTTCGAAAAACATCAAAATCTAACAAAATGGCGTAGTTATGAATAAAAAGTCTGTTTTCTTGCCTATAAAATGGTCGTTTTTTTCAATGCCAAATCGTCAATTTTCGTCCAATCAAAAATAGCCCACGTCATTGTAGAGTAAATATATTCAAGAGTACTCAGTTCAAATTTCAAGTCAATCGGATAATTGCTCTTTGAGTTACAATGTCAGCGAATTTGACAAATCTCATTTCATATTCTTGAAAGTATAAAAATCTCATCTCATATTCTTGAAAGTATAAACTGTCGAAAAAGGCAAAAAAATCGATTTTTTGGAAGTGTTACACTGCCCCTTAAGTAATATTCAAGGCGCCGCTGTTCGAAAAAAAAAACAATTCACAAGATGGCAAGTGTTCTAAAAAAGTGTAATTTTAGCGAAATTGATACTTTGGGGTCTTAAAAATACTAAATAAAAAACACAGCAACGTAAAACGATAGCTACTGCAATTACGGAATTTTTTATTTTATTTTTTAATTGAAAATCGGAAAATTACAGCTAGAGTTATGATTCCGGCAAGGTCGAGAAAAACGCAATTGAATGTTTTTGTATACCTACGTAAATCGTTGCGCTGACTACTCTCATTAAATCGTCTTTAACTTGCTCAATCATCAATATTTTGACTTGAATATTTTTCCACAAATTCATGAATACCTATACTTTGACAAAATGGAAAAAATCGATTTTTACCCTTTACAGAGGTGTCCTGCCTTAAAATATTCTGAGCAAGTAACTTTCCTCCTCGGCCTCGTGTTAACTGGACATCGTGAAACTCGTCTTTGACGTATTATTTCAACTTAGAATGTAGCAATAGATCCATTTATACAGTAAGACGTATTTTTTTTTTCGATCGCACAAATTTCGAAAAATTTGATAAGAAAGGTTATTTTTTTTATGTTTCGAAAAATAAGAAGATTCCTTTCAAAAAGGAATAATGAATTAATAATATTCCATACACCAATTAATCAAAGATTGTGCTTTTCTGAAAATTCAATATTTTCGTACACAGCTCATCCGAAAGTCTTAGCGTACATGATGCAGGGTGGCCTGCAATCGCTCCAGGAAGCTGTATACTACGCCGTACCCGTGATAGCCATACCATTTTTCGGTGATCAAAACTTCAATGCGAGAAAAATTCTCGATTCTGAAATAGGCCTTACCCTCGACGTTGATACGATGACGAACGAGACGATCATACGCGCAATCACGGAAGTAATGGATAATGAAAAGTAAGTTGAGCATTTTTTTTCACCGGTTTCGAACACAAAAATCAAGAACCTAGCTTTTTATGGACAGGTTTCGTGTAATTTCCGTAAGAAGAACTTACGCTTATATTCAGCTTATTCCAGTTAGGCTATACGAGTTCGAGGTTTATATTTCTTATACGATTATTATAAATATATAAACAAAATAATGTACTTTAAATTCAACAGAATTATTTCCTTTCAAATAAAAAAAATGTAATTAAATAAAATGCATTAAAGTTTTTACCAATCTGATTTGTTTTAATAAATCTTAAAAGATAAAATTTAGTACTATTTGACCACACTGAAATCAAATTTGATGAATTTTGATAAAATAACATTTATGAAAATGTATTCAATTTTTATTAACCATAAAATATATTTTTAAACTAAATAAATAATTGATAAAATAATTAAATTTAACAAAATGATTTACTCCGAAGGCTTTGAACAATTTAATAAAATTTAATTCCCGTTAATAAATCAATTTAACTCATTCAAATTTGATCAAATTTTTATTTAATTCAATATAACTTTATAATTCTTTCAATTTTATAAAATTATTTACTTCCAAAGCTGTGAACAATCAATATTTATATTTGTTGTCCGCGATTTATTCGGGAACGAAAAAATTACTTTTTATATTGAATTTCACAAACTTGTCAATTTTAAGAAAAAAATGTACGTTCTCAATTTCAGATATCGCCGAAACATCAAGAGGATGTCGGATATAACGAAGGACGAACTTGTTAAGCCCATAGATCGTGCAGTGTGGAGTGTCGAGCACGTTTTGAAATTTCCCAACGCCGAACATCTCAAATATCCCGGAAGAGACGTCACGTCCTTACAGTATTACTCCCCATTCGTCGTTCTTCTCGTTCTGTCCGCGCTGTCACTGAAAATTTTATCGATACTGGTGCAACGAAGCCGCTTGCTAGCAAATGCATACACCAATCAACAAAATTTACGGAATATTTTCTGCCCGAAAAACAAATCGGATTAATTTGAATCTGGATTATGTTTGTTCACTAAATTCGGAGCTCTCATCGACTGCGGGAGAAGAAAAAAGCGTGGTCGATTTTATAGATAGGTAAATTACCTACTGAACTAATGAAGATAAAGTAGAAAGTAAAATGTTCCGCGTCGATAATTTACCGACAGATAACAGAAAGAATTCCTTCCGTCGCGACGGCCAATACCAGATGCACACTATGCAGGAGATTTTGCGAGCAGTTGTTGATAGAGTAGAAAGACTTCTGTCCAGCCGTCGATCGCCGTTTTCATATTCGCCCCGCCACTCAAGCAAGTTCCAACGTTTGGTTCTTGTTTTTTTATACTTTTAATTTTTTATGTGACAAATAATATTATAAATGTCCAAAGTGTTATATATAATTTTATATTCCATTTTCCACTTCAGACGAAACGTCGTGAGACATTGTTATTAAAAATACACTTACGTCAGTAATTATTTTACTTTTCTGTATTTCTTCGAACGTCGTGACTGATTTTAAATTGAAATGGATTTTAACGCTGCCTGAAATAGATTTTCGGACACAAACAAATCCGAGAAAAATAGGTGGGTAAAAATTCTGTCTTTTTTACAACATCAGTACATTAATTACAAATCAATTTTCTGATTTTTATATGTTATACTATATTTATGAGAAGGAGAGAGAGGGATATATATATATATATATATATATATATATATATATATATATATATATATATATATATATATATATATATATATATATATATATATATATATATATATATAATTTTTCGTAATACATAAGCTATCCCTTTTAAAGAAAAATGTGTCCAGGAAATGATTTTTTCAATTTAAGGGACTACATCTACCTAGAGGCCCGAAGAAAATAGCTAGATTACGCATTTTTCTCTGGAAAACAATTGGTCAAAAATACACGCACTTTTTTAACACAAAGGCATATCAAGAGCGTTTGAAAAAAAATCAACAAAAAATATAGAAAAACAACAAAAACAAGACGGCCGGCAGATGATACTGTTTTCCACGTCGGTGGACATGATATCTCGAGAACCACCCGATGAATTATTTCCAAATGTACAGTAGATACGATGAGAAAAATTTCAAGGTCGTTGACGATCTCACTTTTGAAAAATCGATCGCCATTTTTTTATAGTTACGAAAAAATGACGACTTTTTTCATAGATTTTGTACGCTCGCGTGTCACATCGTCGCCACTTTGTTAAAAAAAGTTTTTTTAAAAGGTCTCAATTGATGTACCTTTGTGTTTAAAAAAATGCTTTTCTTTTGTACCAACAGTTCCCCAAAAAAAAAATCGGAATTTTGCCATTTTTTCGGGCTCCTAGGTAGATGTAGCCCCTTTGTTGATCTTGCTTACTTTTTCAATACGTAAATAATTAGTGCACTGAAAACGCCGTACCTTCAGGATCAAAAATATATTATAAAAGTAAATTTTACATCACAGTTTGAATCAAGTGAATATCGATTATAAATTTTATATATATATAATATATATGTATTTAAAATAAAAAACGATTATAGTTAATTAGAAAAAAAGAATCTTAATTATTTATATATATAATTTATAATTGATATGTGATTAATTAAAAACGGTCCGTATCATTTATTTTTAGAGAATACTTTAACCGACATTAAAGCTATGATCATACGCTCCGACCACTTCGAAATTTTGAAATTCCACGATCAAATTTATTGTGTACATGCGATATTGTTGCAGAAAGAGTCTAGCGGTCGACATTTTTCCAAATTGTGGAAGAAGCTTTGCAGATTATACTTACCATACGATGAATGGTGAATTACTAATTAATGCACTAATGAACTCATGCACACTTCAAGAAGAAAAAACACATTCTGTGCGATGTTTCAACTGGTTTTATAACGTAGAAATTGGTGTTCAGAGTTTTTTTACCTAAAACTAGCAAAATTGTTCCAACCAAGTCAAAATATTGTCGACAATCCTGAAAATCTAGTGCATCAGTTTGCCCACTGGCGGCGATCCCGCACGGTAAGCGTGCACACATATACCCGAATCGCACATGGCTTGCAGCAACCATCGCCTATTGGGCCTCTGCTCTTTGCTATCGTGTGAGTAGCAGACGGTTGCGCGACATCTGATGGTAGCTTGCGGCGGCTCGTAGCCGAAAACTACGAATTCTGCAATACCGTTAGGACCGCGTCGAAATTTCGCAGCGTGTGATACATTGCTTTACGGAGGTTCGAGCGTTAGCCACAATCCAAGATTAAGGAAAAATATATATTTTTTTATTTTCATAACTAAACGGAGCTTTTTACGATTTTTTTGAAAAATGTTCACCACAAAACACCGGAGTTACAAAATAGTTTAATGTAAGTAATTTTACGTGCGGTTAGGTGGGCAAGACGTTCACGCTACGGGTGATGTAATTTTTTTGGCTATTCAGCACCAAGATAAACCATTGCTAGCAACGGATTAACGCAAACTAAACCTTCGTAAACAATTAAAGAAAAAACCCATCTTGCCCATCGTAAATCATATGTATTCAATATTGAACCATCGAGGTTTGATGAAAGATTACCAATTTTTGCGGGTGAACGAAGAGCATTGCTGCCAACCTCAATGTCCGTGAAGTTGCCGTATGTCGGCAACACTCAATATTAATTAATTGTAATAATAAATAATCTCGTGACATATATATAAACAGGCTTAATTATAAATTAATAAAAATTTCATCGTCAGCTGTATAAAACATCCACTGATGCGGGTTTTCATGATAATCATAGATAATCTTTGACTTTTTCGAGTTAGTAGGAACACAAAAGTTTTTCTTATTCACGTATTGAAAATATGAAATGCACAATTTTGCCCTTTAATTGTATATTTTATGAAGAATTAGCATCTACAGAATAAATCAAAATACCGTATGCATTTTTTTGAGAATCATTGAAAAAAAAAAATTATGAACCGTCATTTGGCTCAACTGGACCGCTCCAACCCTAATGACCAATATCAAATTATCCCAACAGATACCGTGGAATGGCGTTACATTGAACAGGTTTTGGAAGTTTTTTGTGGGTAACTTTTTTTGCGATCCTGAATTCCAACTTTCTTGCTCCAATAGAAGAATGCGTCCTTTGGCTGTCAAATGTATAAGAAGGTCAAGCCCCACCACCCGCCTACAATTTTACATCTATATTTTTTTAAGGTCATAGTAACCCCGAGTGTGGGGTTTCTTTGACAAGGCATTGAAATGCAACTTATGTCAAAGATTAAGGGTTACTTCGACATCATTTTTATTTGAAAATTATTATTTTATACATTACAAATGGAATTAAATGAAAAACAACGATTTTTTTTACAATCAAATTGTCATCTTTATTAAGGAGTAAGGCCACAGTAGAATTTTCAAAAAATCGATTTCTTTCGCTGAATCGGTGCTGTATCATCATAAGAATAAGTTATTATTCGTTTTATAGCAAGAGAATTTATTTTTCACCGTCTTTGACCGTATAACGTAAGCCCACCTCTGGCACGGCCATAGAGTACCTGGAACTTCAAACGGGTTTTTCTCGAAACAGCTTTTTTCCAATTGGCATGACAAATAACTTCAACAATGTTCACTCGATTTACTTCAAATTTGAAAGTAATGTTCTTAATTGCATTTCGCAGAGAAGTACGTGCGGAATTTCTGATTAATCGAAAAATTTTCAATTTATTAGCAGTTTTATACGAAATTTTTCACTGAAAATTCAAAAACACTGACTAAAACAATATTTTTCAAATTCCGCACGTACTTCTCGTACTCTCGTAACAGCTTGATATTCATACTAAATACATGTGTAATGAATTTTATGAGTGAATCACTTTTTCATAAAAAAAATGGTTAAATTCGCACGTGATTTTATACCCGTTTCTGTGGCCTAACCCCTTAAGTATTTATTTTACATAAAAATATCAAGTACCTGGGTACTATTATAGGCACTTAATCAGTCTTATAATTACCAATTAGATCAAAATCAACTTGAGCAACATTACAATCAACTTTAGCAACCTTATAATAAACTTGGGCAACAAATTTCAACACATTCAAATAAGTAGCCCCAAAAACTGTGACACTTACCCGTAATGTCAATTTGAGTGGCTATGCTACTGTGACGGGATGAAAAAATCGAATTCCGATTTTTTGCATTTTTCAGCTCTAGTTCATCATAGAATTGATATCCAACTGCTGGTAAAGTCGATTTTCACTTTGTCGACTCAGTACAGCGCTCCAAAGTAGAAGCGCTCGGTGCGCGCGCTCTAGTACGGCTACCCGCTGCGTGTCCCTGGCAGTTGTTGGGATCAGCTATTTTGAGTTTATACCTGAGTATACACATATACACGTGTACTTCTGAATGTTTACTTCATAGTAGTAGTCTCTCTTCTCACTGTGTGAGAAAAAGAACGTTCTACCGGTTAGTATTGTATAGAATAGTATGGTAAACTTTAAACGCGTTTTTCTCGGAACGACCTTTTTTCACCTGGCGTTGGCGATTTCCGAAAAACGGCTCAACCAAACGGGCTGAAATTTTGACTGCATATTCACCATATCCATGGCTATCTCCCGAACTAGAAGTATTTAAAAATATAAATTTTAACCTATACTTTCGCCCGAATCGTGACGAAAAAAACGATTTTCGAACATTTTTGCCAAAAACAACGCCATTTTGTTATTTTGCAATATAAAATAATAATCCTAGTTCGGGCGATAGCGACACTCATACATATTAAGAATCTTCTTGAATGTTTTGTTTCCGATTACTTGGAGAGCGCAAATCATCGCGACCGCAACATACTTTTTGTCATTCCTTTACACGGATAGAAATTGTTAACTAAATATACATTTATATGCAAGAACAAAAAATTGTTTTTTATTCTGTAAGAGTGTACCTTCAAGCGAAAAAAACGTTTCTACCGATAGCTGCAACAGTTTTCCCAAAAAAATGATTAAAAATGGCTTATTTTTATAGCCGTCACAGTACACCAATAATTCGGCAAAAATTAACCAAAGCTTAAATTCCCAAGAATAATCGGTAAATATTTACAATTGGGGCTCCAGTCCTAATCGGATCCAAAGAAATTTTTCACGTGTTCGGGGCTATTGTGCAATATGAAAATATATTTTTTATGATGGGGGAGGGGTATTTTATTAAGCAAAAAATATATCTTCGGAAAATATTCGATTTTTTAAATAAGTTTTCTGCATGCTTACTCTAATTTGACGTAAAGGGAGATATACAGCTAGGAGCCGGAAAAAAGGTCGTTTTTGTGAACTTTTTCAAGGAAAACTATTTGAAATTTCGGGTTGGGGTTTTAATTACCCAAAAGTATATACATTCAAAAATATGTGTAATTTTCTTTATTTAGAAATATGAAAAATATACAAGGATATTGTATGATCCTTGGAGCGTCGTAAAAAAATCTGCGTATACGATACCCACTGGCGTTTCTTCAAAAATCATCTGAAAAGAAAACCAAAAAGATTATTAAATTAGATACTATAATCTAGTACTTGTCATAGCCGATCTTGAAAATATCTATTTATGACAAAATGGCGGACGTTTGAACATAGTGATTTTTGGGTCAAAAATTAGTTATTATTTTGCCTATAAAACAAAAATTAAGTAACGGGAAAAAATCCTAGGACAAATACCAGATAATGGTGTATAGAATAACCACAAAAAACCTCAAGGCAATCGGTTGATCGGTTCACGAGAAATTTTGGGTACCGATTTGAAAAACGTGGTTTTGAGAAAAAGGCGTTTGAAAATTTGGGAATGAATAAATCATGAAATTTGTCAACTTACATGGAATCATCGATACCAGGCCCATAGTGTAGGTCTTCTACGGTCGACGGAATGTTCATAGCTTCCAAATCCTCGACCTCGACCATCTAGGTGTATATCTCTCCTTAAATTGTTTGTATGGGTTTCGGTAAGGGTTGAAATAAGGGTTGAAATTGTTTTCCCCCGACTTAAATATTATAACCACCGTGCCCTGAAATACATCGACTCGGACCAAAATTTCTCAACCCCTTTTCTAGCTGGAGCCCCACTTGTAAATATTTACCGAATAATCATCTCGACACCCATTTTCGAAAAATGCTCCGGTATCCTGCGGATTCAAAAAACGTCTGCAATTTTGAAAGAAGCACCTGCCCCGATCTGCCAGGGCAGATCGAATGAGAAAGCCGTAAAAAGAAGTAAAGAGGAGACTGGAGGAGGTTGATGAAAATCACTGGGACAAAATGAAAGTGGTGGGGTCGTAGGCGCGCGCCGGTCTCACACCTGTGGTAGCCGAAGTGTACGCGAGGTCGTGTACAAACACACGGCAAGCCTCGCTGACTGTATAATCGGCAGCCACGCGAGAGGGGGGTGCGTAGCGGCGAAGGTGGAGGAGCAGCCAGCGAGGAGGCTTTCATTCACAGCAGCGGCATTCCCTCGCGGGACGTCGATGCGTGAGGACCGTCGAGAGACTTTTCGCTCCGCGAACGATTTCCGTACATCTACGACTCATCGAATATCGAATATCATCCGCAAAGTCAACACATCGTCCAACAGCAAATAAAAAAAAAGCAATAACCTTACCCAATAATATCAATTAAAAAAATAATAATAATAATGCCTATAATGGTTGCAAGAGGAGAGGAATTCCACATGTCCGCGAATCAATTAATTCGATGAGACGAAAAGTCCAATCGAATGAAGGAAAAAATTAACGTGTGACCGGCAGGGCGCGAGCAATTTTATTTTTCTTCATTTTCGAGCTACCATAAAACGCTCGAGTAAAAAAAAACGGGACAAAATTTTGGTAATTTTTATTCGGAAGAAAATTTCTCGAGGGTGGCGATTTTTTTTGACGCCGCGACGAGAGGAAAAAGTGAGGCAGCGAAGCGAGGGTGCAAACGAGGAGCACCGAAACAAGGGTTGCGACGAACCCCCTCCCCTGCTTGGCCACCACGTCGCGGTCGTTTTGAGCGCAGCTCGACCCGACGCATTTCCTTTTTCCATGACACGCCGGCGAGTCGCGAGGAGCCCAGCACCAGCCGAGACCTGAGAGCCCCACAAGAGCACAGTCGCACCCACGTGGTCGCTCAGCACGGTCGCGCGCAAAAGTACTCCGCGCTGATGTCACATCGCGAAAGCTCAGCTCCTCATCACCGCGACAATTCGTTCGACGATAGAAAAGTGTCATCGTCGACGAATCGATCGATCTGAATATTGCGTTTTTTATAGTTGCTGGACAAGGGACTCGGTTGGGTGTGCGTGTTTGTGAGTGCTCGAAACATTGAGGAAAAAAGAAGAAGTGCATTGCGAAACAATGGAGAAGTGTCAGCCGATGAAAATGATGAGGTGGATCTTTCTTATCGCGACTCTGACCGTGGCGAACACCGAGTGCCAGAGTGAGTTATTCTGTCACTTCATTATCATAACGCTGCTTTGAAGAAGCTCGTAACGACTTGTGTTGAAGGATTTTTTACATGTGATTTTTGAATTTTCGAATATTAAATTTGATGCTTGGAAGGTTTTTTTTGGATAAGGTTGCGAACTCCCACCCCCCTCTGATCGAACTGAAATTTTGTACAAACCTTCCTTTCAATATTTTAAGACAACCCCTAAAGGGATTTTTTGTGACGAGCAATAGTTTTCGAGACAGTGAATTTTTTAATTTTTTTTTAAGGTTAAGGCTCCAAACACCCCCCCCCCTTCCCTCCACCGATCGAGCTGACATTTTTCCTTTGTACAAATCCAATTTTGTACAATTTCCTTTGTACAAATCCTTTTGTACAAACCTTTATTTTAATATTTTAAGACAACCCCTAAGAGGATTTCCGGCGACTCACAATAGTTTTCGAGATATTGAATTTTAAAGTTTTTTTTAAGTTAAGGTTCCGCCCCCCCCCTTCACCGATCGAGCTGACATTTTTCCTTTGTACAAATCCAATTTTGTACAATTTCCTTTGTACAAATCCTTTTGTACAAATCCAATTTTGTACAATTCCCTTTGTACAAATCCTTTTACACAAATCCGATTTTGTACAATTTCCTTTGTACAAATCGTTTTGTACAAATCCAATTTTGTACAATTCCCTTTGTACAAATCCTTTTATACAAATCCAATTTTGTACAATTTCCTTTGTACAAATCCTTTTGTACAATTTCCTTTGTACAAATCCTTTTGTACAAATCCAATTTTGTACAATTTCCTTTGTACAAATCCTTATGTAGAAACCTTTATTTTAATATTTTAAGACATCCCCTAAGAGGATTTCTGGCGACTCGCAATAGTTTTCCAGATATTGAATTTTAAAGTTTTTTTAAGGTTAACCCCCCCCCCCCCCCCCGCCCCTTTGATCGAGCTGACATTTTGTACAAACCTTTCTTTTAGTGTTGTAAGACAACCCCTAAAGGAATTTGTGGTGACTCGAGTAATGGTTTTCGAGAATTCACCCAAATAAACACAAACAAACCCAAACCCAAAAACTATTGCGCGTCGCCAAAAATCCATTTAGGATTTGTCTTAAAATATTAAAAGGAAGGTTTGTGCAAAATTTCAGATCAATCGGGGCGGGGTGGGGGGGTTCAGAAACTGACCCATTTTTTTTATTCTAAATTTTCATTTCAAACAGCTACGTCCAAAAAATTCTGCTCCAACGTTGTCGGGAGTTCGTCGACATCGCTTTCAAGAAAAAAATTATCAAAATCTCGACTATTTGAGGGAGGACATGTGGTCGAAAAAATGTCGTTTTCCGATTTTTTTCCCCTCCTAGATTGTTTATTTTGGATTTGGAAAAATTGTTCGTTATTGAGCACACTTTGAACTTGTATAGTGGAAATTTTTATTTGAAAAAATAAAAAATTAACAACGTTATAGAGCCTGTGTAGAAAAAATATGGTCCTAAGGCCGGTTTAATAACCTGACAACGGTTGGTCTGGAAAATAAAAATAAAAAAGTTTCACGATGTATGTAAATGTAGTTATTGTTGAGCAATTCGTTTTTTCGAAAAAAAATTGACGAAACGGCGGGTGGTAAAACAAAAAGTTAATTAGGGCGAAATTTTTATTTATATTCGGGGGCTTAAAACATACTAAATTCCAAACAAAGAATAAACGGCTACATACAACGATAGCTACTGCGATTATGGAAAATTTGGTTTTTGAAAATTTAAAATGAGACAATTATATAGTCAGAGTTATGATTCCGACCAGGACGAGTAGAGTCGCTTCGAGAAAAACGCAATTGAAAAATTTAGTATGCGTACATCGTTGCGCTACCGCTCCCACTAAATCGTCTGTAACTTGGTCAATTTTCGATATTCTACGTTGAAACTTTTTTCACATATTCTTGAATATGTATACTTTGAAAAAATGCAAAAAAATCCATTTTCTAACCCGTCACTGTGTTATCCCGTCTCAAATAGTTTCTTGTGAAGAATCCCAAATTAAGGTGAAATTTTATTATTCACGAGCATAGTAAATATGTCAGGAAGAGATATCATCTCAGGTTTAATTCACAATTTGCCATAAGAAACTGTGTTAATTGGCTGAGATATCGTTTATCGTAAACCGTGGGGTAGAACTTTTTGAAACTTCGAAGTTGAACTTCCGTTGGACGTATGTACGTGTAAAAAGATCCTTAAATTATTGCTCGACTCTTCAATTTTAAATGTCATATTTAAGTTACTTTGCATTGTTTTTCGTACTTATACAACAATAACTCGAAGTGATAAATGTTTTTTCGATTCTCTCATAAAATTTTATCATTTTGCATAATTGAATGTGATGGAAAGTATTGTTGAATTTTTAAATTAATTTTCCATAATATATGACAATAGACTTAATTGAATTACAGATCGCGTTCAATCTGCTCAGCAGTTTTTAATGGACGTCGAATGAACGTGTGATGGATTCGATTTCTGTCAATAACAATAAAATTTTTATCAACATCGAATAACTACTCTTGTTTTTATTATATTTGAATTAATTTGGTAGTTCGCCGTCAAATATTTCGATCAATTTTGCGTTATCTTCGGCACCGAATCATTCAAATGAATTTTTTTATCGTTTACATTTTTTTATTCGCTTGAGCGTTTCTCTCTAACCAACATCGACCCACTTAGCAATTTATTTACGTACAGGATTGTGCCTTTTCGACAGTCTGTCGCCCCATTCGTGATTACGTGGGATTATTACATACATTCTCGATATGAACTCCACCTTAATTTTTTTCTGCAAATCATCGCCTATTGTATTACGGTGGAATGGTGAATAATCGTTTACGACGATTATGGACTAGGCGAAAATTCCCCACGCTATCCAGGGAGAATTCGCTATTGTTTCAAAAATGGTTGAGGTTGAATGATAATTCAGGGCGTGATTCAAGAAACGATAAACGTCATTGTTTTCACGTGGCCGCTGAATTTCGAAATGTTGCCTTTTTGTTTTACATAAATTGGACATTTTGAAATATACGAAAATTTCAATGTACCCAAATTTGCAATAACCACACGGCAAACAAAATATATTCAATGTATAAATACTTTTCGATGTTCTCTCTTTGTGTCGAAATTCTGTCATACATATATATATTACAAACCTCGATGAGACGAAAATTATATATATATATATATATATATATATATATATATATATATATATATATATATATATATATACAAGCACACACCCACATATATAATTTTATATTGAACGAAAACTTGCAACCATTGTCGGGTTCCAGATCCATTTACTCTAGTCATTTTGTTCTCAATCCATCCTCGAATCAATTTACGAAACGAAACAAGTATTTATCATCGTAGGACAAGTCCTCCAAACTTCCGAGCAAAAATGTTACGAATAAGAAGTTCGAAGATTTTCAATTTTCATATAATTCGAAACCACCCGAAAATCATCCAATCTTAACAAAGAATCGTCGCATTCACACCGTATTGGAAGAACTCTAATTAAAATGTATCCTAATAGGCTTAATTTTTTCTATAATGAAAAATATCATTGGCCTCGGTAAAAAACGACGTTGAATTTTCCGTCGTTAGAATGTAACGGTAATTTAAAAAAAAATATTTTTTTCATCATTATCCAAGAGCTTTTTCTGCAAATTGAGGTCGTAAATCTCGAATAAGAATACGTGAAAACGTTTCAGCGATTTTCACAGCCTGAATCGAACAAAAGAACAATTAGGTAATTTAAAAAAAATCCAACGATGCAAACTTCAATGTTACGGGTAAAAAATATTCGTTTCACCACTACTATTGTCAAAAATGCAAGTTGAAAACTCAAATTGTCAAGCAAGTGAAAGAGTACTTTGAAGTCGTCTCCGTGGTTCCCTCAATTGATCAAACATCGTTATACATATATATACATATATATTTAAAAAATAATATATGCACACACACACACACACACGCACGCACACGCACACACACACATGTATATGTGTATGAGACGTCTCCACAAACGCAATATAATATCTTTCTACCATTTCGTGCGTGTAAATCAATTCGATCTCTATACGTATTAAATCTTCGGTATAAGCTCATACACCGCGATAAGAATATCGACCAACTTTATTCTCTCGTACAAACTATCTCACGATAAAACTGTACGAGTTTGCAAAAAATAAGAGAGAGAGAGAGAGAGAGAGAGAGAGAGAGAGAGAGAGAGAGAGAGAGAGAGAGAGAAAGAGAGAGAGAGAAAGAATAAAAAGAGCGAGAGGAAGGGTGACGGAGGGAACGAAATCCCAACGAACGGGAAAAAGTTTTAATCACGATAATGGAAGACTTGGTCTTCCCCGATATATAAATATATACGGCGATCGTATAATTTTCCTTTCCGCACGCGGTAAGAAACTTCTTCATAATATCGTATTCACGATCGCATAAACCGTTCTCCTTCGTATCGACGAAGCATCTAATTGCAACGAACTCTCAATGCTTAGATTGCGATATGAATTTAAATTTGAACATTTCTCACGGATTATTGCCTCGTCTGTATCGCCAAAGGTCAGTACCAGCGTAAAAAATGGGACTGAAGTTTGCATCATTGGAATGTAACGAAATTGAACATTTTCGAATTGCTTTCTTGTGACTGATTTTGCCAGCCAAAATTCTTCAAGCATTTTTTTCAGAGAGTTATTTAGACGTCTAGAATACAAATCTGCAAAAAAGGCTTCTTTATATCAATAAAAATGAGAAATTAAAACGAAATGCATAAAAGAGATATTTTGTTGTTTCCCAACGATACAAACTACAACACTGTGAAAAAAATATCTCGTTTCGATTATCATCGCTGACATTAAATGCGAATTGAAAAAATAGTACGTGATGAAAAATAAACGACAACGAAACCATTGAAACTTGGACACTGTTGTTCGTTGTAAAAAGTCGAATGTCGAATGAGTGAATTCTTCTGAATTCTTCTGAAAAATACGAATATTTAGTGACGAGAATAATGCATAATGCACGAAGGGATGAGAGAAAGCCTCGAGGATTTTTAAACTCGCAACGTCAAAGGGAAACTGTAACTCGGAAAACTTTGGCGGATTTTTTTCTCCTCCGGGAAATGTGACCGAAAAATACACAAAATATGCGCACGGTCAAAGGTCCGCTTGAATGATGCTTGAACATCACCTCGACAAATTTTCCACCATTTTATCCCCCCTGCCCTCGCTTTTCCCCTTTTTCCTCACTCGCGTTTTTTCCCCGAGACGAAACTTGGGATGCATCCCACTGAGTTTGCTGTACTACCTGTGCCAAGAGTAACGAGCGCGAGAGAGGTAATATAAAGAGGAAGAACCCGAGCCAGAGCGAGAGAGAAAGAGAGAGAGAGAGAGAGAGAGAGAGAGAGAGAGAGAGAGAGAGAAAGAGATGTCGAGTCTCGAAAATCCGTACGTAAGAAACGCCCGACGAATTTCTAAAGAGGTCCGGATCGAGATAAGGTCTAGGGATGAAACAGCGTCCAACAATGCCCGCCGCAAATTCTTCAAAGTACCTTTTTAAGCACAGGAAAAAGAAAGAGAAAGAGAGATAACCGCATGTCAAATGCTGCGAAACAAAAAGGCGTAACGCACAACGATTGTCTCCTCGTGTCACAGGACTTCCGCCCTTTTCTCTGGGGACATTCAGGATGTGTTGTATACGGTCGTAAAGAGCGATTGTCCGGAAAATTTTTACTCACTCGTTTCCCCTTGACGTTATTGTCAAACTTTACGACAATGAGGAGAAACACGAACAAACATTTTTCTTTGTGTGCATGCGGAATCGAAGAACGAGAGAGAGAGAGAGAGAGAGAGAAAGAGAGAGGAAGAGAGATTACTTTACATTCTCTCTCATCCATTCACACGCCACCAAAAATCTCCTGATCCCGTTCAGTATTGGAACTTACACATACTTGTGAGCATATCGTATCTTCGGTACCAAGTTTTTTCCCCATTGAGCTTAATCTGCGTGAATAAGGAAACTTCCGAGGATTTTCATAAACACGCTTAAAGCCGTTCGAGTTTTCGCTTTACTTGCCAAACTGCCAAATCCCCATCTTTGCCTCGAACTTTTCCGCCGAAAACATTTCCGGGTGCACAATTTTTGTGGATTTTTTTGCGTAAAAAAAAAGAAGAAACGGCTTAGAGAAAATTGAAGTTACGAGGCGGAAATTTGGATAAAGAAGAATCTGCCTGACAATGAGTGAGCAATCCTATCAGATTGCCGCCTCAGAGCAGTGGATCAATGCGAATCGGATTGTCCGATTTTTTTCGTCGATTATGTAGATGGGAGAATGATTTTTCGGAATTTTTCGGCATTATCTGTGCGATTCTACTTTTTGGTATGGACTGTAAACACTAAATAAATTTATATATAACTTCATTTAGTGATAATTAATTATCACTAAATACTTTATTTAGTGATAATTAATTATCACTAAATAAAGTGATTAGTGAATTACTAATTTTATATATAAATTTATTAATGACTGAGTAAATTTGGCTTCGTACAATATAAATAGTTTTTATAATTGCAATAATGAGGTGTTTTTTTATTACAATTTTACGATGCAATTTTTTCGAATTTTCTGGGGGCCGGGTTGAAATTTCGAACTTTGAATGGTCAGAACGCTTAAAACTCCGAAAGAATAGTACCCCGAAATATCAAAACTCCGAAAGAATTTTACACGAAAGACGAAAACTCCGAAAATCTTAACGCCGTCGAAATAATTCGGCTATGGAAGTTTAAAAAGTTTCAAAATTTTCAATAAATCGACAAATTGTTTGAAGAATATTAAAAATTAAGAAGTGATTTTGCGTCGAAATTTCGAACTTTGAATGTGCCGACGGTTTAAAATTCCCAATTTTAATGTTCCAAAATTACAAGGTTCGTCAAGATTATGTCAGCGAAAGTCTACACAGTTGACTGTAAATGATGTAGGACGTATAACATTGTCCAGACAAATTAAAAAATTGACGTACTTAATAAAAAAAAATTCTTGAAATAATTCGTCGATTTATTGAAAATTTTGAAACTTTCGGAACTTCCATAGCCGAATTATTTTGACGGTGTTCAGGTTTCCGTAGTTTTGGTCTTTCGTGTAAAATTATTTCGGAGTTTTGAGCGTTCTGATAGTTCGAAGTTCGGAATTTCAACCCGGTTGTGCGTACTTTCGGTGTGAACCAAAACTCAGGAATGAAAAAAAATAGCGCAATTAAAAATGGATTAAAATTAAAACTATGCAAAGAAATGTTACAGGATTGTTAACAAATTAAATTAATTGGATAGCTGTGAATTAGAGAGAAAAAATCGAGAAAATAGAAATTCTCCAAAATTTTCAAAAATCTACAGTTTTATGGTACTCGTTTTTACAATTTTACGATACTATTTTTTCAAATATTATTCGTTCCGTCAGTGTACCCCGAAGCTGCGGGAAAAAATTGAAAAATTGCGAAAACAAAGTGGTTTAAAGTTAAAAGTACACAAAGGAATGCACACAATTTTTGGCAATTGAAAATAATTTGAGAGCTGTGGATTAGCGAAAAAAAATTAAAGGTTTTTGAATTTTCGCGTCTTTCACAATATAAATATATTAATTACAATAAATTGCGTCTCTCTTCTGATCGGCACTTTCTCTTACGTCCGGAATTCCCGTCTCTGATATCGCATTCCTCTCGTCTCTCGACAAGAGATGAGTAAAAAAATGTATGACTCAAGAATTGAAAGGCCCCGCAGGATTTTTCTTTCCCCGGAAATTAATCGCCGATTCTATTGCAGTCAAAATTGCCTCGCAACATTAATTTCTTTTTAATGCGATTGCAATATACCCCTTTTTATTTTCCCTCTCACATCTCCCAAGTTTTCGGATCAGCGCAAGATTCTCGATTATTCCCATGAGTAATCTGCGCAAATACCTCAAGGCCTTTCTCACTCTCTTTTCTATCTCTCGGTCTGGTCACGTGAGTCACTCGCGATCGGAATATAATGTATGAATGTAGATATATATATATAAACACGTCTTCCGTGTATCGTTGAGCATGATCGTGAGAATATTCGTACACTTCCGGTATGAAGTTTCGAATTCCACATATTCGATCATTGTTTCTAAATTATCACAATATATGTACAATAACGTTTCACCATTCACGAATGATCCCGTTATTGGATCGATAAGAGCCGAAATAATTGCTTAATTTTCTTTTATTAACAATTACATTCATTTAAACCGTGACTATTATAATGATAAATCAGGTTGCAATCGAATTAAATACCAGTTTGACATAGTAAAAGTGAATACAAAATTAAAAATACACAAAAAACATCTATACCCAGCCATAACGACTGCTATTATTTTTCCGATTAAGATTAACATGACAATAATACTTACTTCGTATCAATATTATTATATTATTAATAATAACAATAATGTTTTTATACTAATATACATTGAAAATCGAGTCATCATTCACCTGTGAAGTCTCACATTATTTTTAATATTTATTTTAACTTGAACCCTAGCTATAATAATAGTCATAACAATGTAATTATTTACACCAATTTACTATCATGAGATTGAATATCGGAATACTACAAAAACGTCCATACGTTGATACCGGTAATAAGAATTATTACAATTTTTCTTATTAGTATCAATATCATAAGAATAACAATCGTAATAAAGATCATTGACATATTTGTGTACCAATTGAAATCACAGAAGCAAGCCGCATTACACTGGCAGTCTTTTTACTATTTTTAACATTTATATGAATTTGCACACTACATATTGTGATTTGAATATTTATTTTTATAGTTTTGCTTATTATTGTTATATTTTATATTAGTTTAGTATCATGAAATATAATAGAAAATTGAATTTAAATGGTACAAGAAACATTCATACATCACCACCAACAATACCAATTATTATTATTTTAATATGGATTTGAATGTAATAGCAATATTATAATATGAAGGGAGGACGCCATTGTGACGGGCCGTGAAAAGGTCGGTTTTTTCCGATTTTCTTTCGCTTTGATTTTTTTATTAAACATACATTGAACTTATTTTGGGTAAATTTTTATTCGAACAAAATAAAAAATTAACAACGGTATTGAGGTATAATAGAGCCTCTGTATAAAAAATATGGCTAACAGCCTGATCGATAACTTGACAATGGTTTATCTGGAAAATAAAAATACAAATATTTTGTAATCTATTAAAATGTAGTCGTCGCTGTCCGTAGCCGATTTTTGATAAAAAGAATCACCTAATGGCGATTGTTAAAAAAAAAGTTAAATTGTGGCGAAATTTTTACCTACATTCGGGGTCATAAAAAATACTAAATGTTAAACGAAAAAAAACGGCTACGTACAACGATAGCTACAGCAATCATGGAAATTTTAATTTAAAGAAAATGAAAATCGGACAACTATAACTAGAGTTACGATTCCGGCCAGGTCGAGAAAAGTCGTTTCGAAAAAAATCGTTGCGCTGCCTGCTCTCACTAAATCGTCTGCAGCTTGATTAATCTTCAATATTCTAACCTGAACATTTTATCACATATTTTTGAATATGTGTACTTAGAAAATGCAAAAAAATGAATTTTTTCACCCGCCCCAGTGGTGTCCCGCCTCAATAGTATTTAATAATAATAATGTTTTCTCACCAATGCATACATCAACACCAACAATCGCATTTATTATTATAACCCAAACGATAATTATTATTTTTCATATGAACATATGAAAATATAATAGCAATATTATAACAGTATTATAATATTGTACAAATATTATATACTATTATATTATATATAAGTATAGTAATAATATTATAATACTTATAATAATAATAATAATAATAATAATAATAATGCTTTCATACCAATTTAAATTACAAAAACAAGTCGGGTTACACCTGCAAACTCTCGTGTTCATCGTCGCATCGTCTCTATATAGAACTGTACAATATATACGAGCAGGTAACACGCGTATCGCGTGTGTCGTGATAAAACGCCTAGCCGGAAACGAGTTGGATGTCTGGGAGGCCCACCGGAATATTCCAAGCTTCGCGGCAACGACCGAAAGGAATCCGTTCAACTCGTTATAAATGAGATAGACGGGAGAGAGCGGTGAAAAAAAAGCCGAGTGCAACCGCATGAATGACATCGAGTTAAAAGTAAAAAGTCGATCATCGAGTAGTGTAGGAAAAAGTGCAAGTGCAATATTATGGAACGAGACAATAAAAGTTAGACGGTTTTTTCGCAAGATCAGTAGGTACCGTAAAACGGGATCACTTTGAACAGGTTTTAGAAGTTTTTTATGGGTAACTTTTTTAACATTCTAAATACCACCTTTTTGCTCCAATAGAATAATGTGTCGTTTGGCTATCAAATATACAAGAAAGTCAAGCCACCCTCACAATTTTATATACATATGTATTTTTCTAATTGTCAAAGTAACCTCGAGTGTGGGGTTTCTTTGACCAGGCATTAAAATGCAACTTATGTGGAAGATTAAGGGTTACTTTGACATCATTTTGATTGAAAAATTAATATTTAATGCATTATACATGGAATTAAATTAAAAACAACGGTTTTTTACAATCAAATTGACATCTTTATTGAGGGAGGACCACTGTGACAGGACGAAAAAAAATTGTTTTCACCGATTTTTTGGCATACTGGATTATTTATTTGGGATTTGGAAAAAAGGTGTGGTATTAACCATAGATTGAACTTATTTCGTGTATATTTTTATTTAATAAATTTTACACGAAAATATTTAAAAAAAATGGTTTTCTCAAAACCATGTTTTTGAAATCGGCACGCAGCAGATCTCGAACAATTTTTGTCTAACCAACTTGAAATATTAAACGTAGCTTCTTAGATTGCTTCAACAGTCAAGTACGAGCGCTTTTTTCGATTAATTGAAAATTGTAAAAAAATACATCACTTTTGATATCAAAATTATGGTCGAAAAAACGAACTTTTGTTCAAACTCGCCTCTATATTTTATTATTATTTTCAAATGTATTCTTTTGACAAATAATTTTTTATTATAATAAAACCTAAAAGTTCTCTTGACCTGGTATTTTATTCCATACTTAAAAAAAAAATCCAAAGAGAACGGTCGAAAATGGGCAGTTACAGTGGTGTCCTCCCTTAAGCAAACATTTCACATAAAAATATCAAGTGCCTGGGGTACTATTATAGACACATAATCAGTCTTATAATTATCATTGAGATCAGAATCAATGTGAGCAACATTACAATCAACTTTAGCAACATTATAATAAACTTGAACAACAAATTGTTCTTCAAGTTCATTCCCCGCACCCGCCGTCCGCCACAGAAGGTCACGCGGGCTCGCTGCGCACTCATTTTAACTGTATTTTGGCGCTCTGTTAAAGTAGCTCCAAAAACTGTCGAAGTTACCCTTGATGTCAAAGTAACCCCGTTGCACGGTAATTTGCAAAAGTGACCTGAAATTTCGCACACGATCACGATCAATGGATTGACCGTATTATATTTGTCAGAATACTTTTCAGAATGAATGGGGCAATGCTGTTTCACGGACGATTAATTAATCAATTATTATTATTATTTCTATCATTTATCAATATTATTTCTTCATTTTTGCGAGGGGCCCACACGAAAGGCTAAACATCTTGACTCCATTACACAACGCGTTTTACCTTTGAAGCCTCTCTCTCTTACCCCCCCCCCCCCCCTCTCTCCCTCTGTGTGTGTGTTGATCCCTACTTTCCTCGGGTCTTCGAATCTCGATCCGAAAATTCCTAATCGATGAGCCAAGAAAAAGAACGAGAGCTAACAACATTAGCTCACTTCTTGAGACTCTATATTTGGAGAAAGAAAGAGAAGTCTACGCATACGCAATCTCGAGGACCTCGCGTGCGAATTCTCGATCACTCGATGTCGATGGAGCCTCCTCGACACGGGCTTTTTTCCAACAGCGTCAATAAATTTAGCACACTGATCGGCTCGCGAGAGCTTCGGGCACGCTCGCGTGACCGATTTAGAAAAAGCTGCGGAGGAAAAGAATCGAAAAACCGAATGAAAAAGGGATCAAATTGTTGCAGAACGGGTGGAGCGAAAGAGGAAGAAGAGAGGGAGAGAGAGAGAGAGAGAGAGAGAGAGAGATGTGGAAGGCTGCTACGTAGTTTTAAGGGGGAAGATACCTTTAAGCGAGGGAAAAATTGATCATTTTTATGATTTTCTTTTTAAGAAAGATTTCTTCGCCATTTTTTAAACTTGTGGTATGTTTTATTACCACTTTTGGCTATTACATGGTATTTTTAGGGTTCCTTACCCAAAGGGCAAAACGGCACCCTATTAATGTCACTCTGCTGTCTGTCATGGCATGTGAACTGAATGAGTTACAGATCTGAAAATTGGATATTTTGTGTAGAATGTCGACCGAAAGCCGAACATTGAATTAGGAATTCAATTCAGTCATTTTTCATAGGGGTCGCACATATGAAAAAGGAGCAAACCAATTTGTTTTTCTTAGCCTGGCATGTGGGGTGTCATTTTTGAAAGCTCATTATTCTTATAAAGCACAAATATACTTGTTCAATGGTTTTTCTTTAAAAATAAAAAAATGGGGGGCCTTCAAAGTTGTCAGCTTTAGACCAATTTTGGTACGGGGTCTATCTCAAAAACTAAACTCGCTAGAAATTTGGAATTTCTGTATATTATGTACCATATACTGTATTTAACCCACAAATACTGAAAACTCCGATTCATAATGCAGTATAAATATAACAGCTCATTGTATCATAATATTTGTATGAGTTGTATAAGTTGTCATAATATAATAAATTTATAATGAAAATATATTAATTTATTGTTATTTAAATATTTGCAATGATAAATGAGTTAATTTTGGAGTCGGTGCCAGGGAAGAGGGAGAGATTGACGCCACGGAAGAAACGGGATTGCAAATTTAAGAAAGACTGTAGATCGTATATTTCATTCATTTTTCTTCGCCTCCTCTTTTTCTGCGAAAAATGTGACAATATTGCCAATTGGCTGGTACTGACTCCAAAAATACGTAATTTGGTATTGTGAATATTTAAATAACAATAATTTTATATGTTTTTCATTATTAGCTTACACCAGTAGCATACAAAGCTTTCTTTAGCCATCATCACCCGATATGGTTTCAGTTTGGTAATACTAGGTGGTCTAGGTGGAAAAAAATTAATTGGTCATATATACCTTAATAGAGCGAGACTCGACTCGGACTTGTTTTTTTTATATTGATCTTTTAAATGGCGGAGGTATGGCACAGTATTCTAAACGAGTTGCGGTTGATGCTGTCAGACGGCGTGACACGTAGCGTCGGCCGGATTTATCTGAAAAAAAGCAGCGAAGATTTCTCTTTCATCAACACTCATGCGCAAAATATGAACCAAGAAAAAGTGCGAAATGTTGAAAATTGATGAAATGGTACGCTTTGATACAAAAATATTGAATTTTCCGAAAAACGGCTACATATCGCAGTCAAAAATATTTTTTTTTATTTTCAAAAACATTTGTCATCGTGTTTTAGACAATAAGGTTACAAAGATTTATACCAAATTTCATCAGAATCGTTCGATTGGTTTTTAGCTATTCGTCACTCCAGTTTAAAAAAATGCAGTTTGGAAGACCGTGCCATACGTCCGCCATTTTGAAAGGTTAATTGAATTAAAAAATGCCATGTAACAGCCAAAAGTAGTAATAAAAGATACCCTAAGTCTCAAAAGTGGTGGAGAAATCCTTCCTTTAAAAAAAAAAACATGAAAATCATCAAATTTTTTTCTCGCCCAAAGGTATCTTCCCCCTTAAAATGACACCGGAAACTTCTTCCCTCGTGCTCGAAATCATATTCGACTCTTCGTATTATCTATACATGGACTTTGGCAGAAGGCGTTACTCATCGCGAGATTCGTGCCAACTCATTGGTTTTCTATTGAATATATTATACGAGTTCCTGCTCCTGCGACTATCGAGGATCAGCTCGTGCTGTTGATCGAACCCACTATTTTTTTTTCCATTATCAAAAAATCTCAATCCTCCCATCATCCGAAAGCAGAAGAAAACTCATTTCAAAAATGCATTGGCCCCTACAACAATATATTCCAATTGGATTTGTGCAAAGTAGGGTAAAAAAATTGTTCAATTGCTCCCATGATTATTGTAATATGTCAATGGGAACGAAATCGATAAGCTCTCATTATGGCATCGCAATGATTACGAGTGAGTTTAGTGGCAGACGCTCACGGCATTTGTCAGTCTGGTAGATCTAGGCAATCAAAATTCCCCGAGCTATTAAGAACAATGTGAATATTTCACACGATAAAATTTAAAAAATGCGCACACACGTGTACATACACACCTGTGTATGCATGAAATTCCAAAGAAATTCAAAGTGTTTCCACGCTCACTCGTTCCGTTATTCGTTTCAGATATTTCGGACGATATTGTATTTTAAGGCGGGATATACATTTAGACAGGAAAAAATAAGCAATATTGAAAGATTTTTTTAACTAAGAAATAATTATTCTACAATTATCAAACTTTAGGTATACTTTCATAATATATTTAAGAATACAAAACAATTTTTTTTTAATTAATACATCATCAAAATGTCGGAGCTGTGGCAGAGTGTTACAGCAAGATCGCCGCGGGAGTTGCGAATCGGCGTGCAGTCTAGCTTCCCGTAGACTTTGATTTGCAAAAAAGTTCAAACATTTTTTCAGTTAGAACATGTATAGTTTATATGTGACGGTAATTAATATGAAGAAAATGCAAACGTAAACAAAATGACAAGCATTTACAAAAAAAAATCAACATTTCAGGCAACTTTTCTGTAAAATGTGGATTAAAAAAGTAGTTTTTTTCCTGTTTTTCAAAAACAATTCTCGTCAAGTAGAGGTTCCCAACATTATCAATATTTCTACTAAGTTTCAACTCAATCGGCTTAATAGTTTTTGAGTAATCCTGCACGCCAATTTCGATAATGCAGTTTTGAGAAAAACGCGTTCGAAGTTCACGCCCGCTCCGAATCCGAGCAGTGAGGCACAGCCGTGACGGGCTGTAACATTTTAAGTTTTTCGAATTTCGCTTTGAAACTTTAGAAAAATATTCTACATACATAGTTCTATCGTTTGAAGAAAAACAGAAGAAATCGATTTTTTTATCGTTGTGAATGTATATCCCGCCTTAACATTATATATTTTAATTTATATAAGGTTATTTTATCGTTAATTTATATAAGGATTTTAATTATATCCTTATATAAGGTTAATTTATGTAAGGATTTTTTTTTTCGTTGTGAATGTATATCCCTCCCTCAACCTTATATATTTTAATTTTAATTTTAATTAATTATAAGGTATTATATTTTAATGTTAATTTTGATTTTACGGAGATTGATCAATTAATTCAATGGAGAAAGGGAGATGTATCATTATTTCTTAACGGTTCCTCTCGGTTCTGTAATAATGGATTAAATATAAAAGATATAAAATATAAACGATCATATATTTTGTTTCAGTTTTTTTGGACGCGGAATATAGTGGGGAATAAGATAAGATGAAAGACTCTGTTTAATGGAATGTACGATAAAAAATCATATATATATATATATATATATATATATATATATATATATATATATATATATATATATATATATATACATATATATATACATATATATTATCATATAATAATTGAAAATATTGAACATCAAATATAAACGGTTCCTACAGCGAGCGGCTTTTTAAAAAGAAATGCTGCCATATTACTTGATTATGTATTATCTCACTTATATGTATTATTTTTGATCATTTCAAGTATTAAATCATGTATTGAATAAATAAAATAGTAAATGGATGTTTATTGAATACATCATTATTTAATTTAAAACATAATTAATAAATATCAGTAATGATGGTAACGATCTCACAGATCAATAGTCATCATTCGTCAACTATGGTAGAACATTTTTTTTATATAAAAACAATTGCCTGGGACAAAAAGGCTCAAATGGAGTTCAAAATGGCGCTCAATGTACTTCATTTATATTTATATATATATATATATATATATATATATATATATATATATATATATATATATATATATATGCGTGTGTGTGTGTGTGTAGACTCAGGTAAGAATGACGTGACGAATGGTCATTTTCCAAAGCGTTTAGTCATCTCTTATATCTCAAGCTTAATAATCTCGCGGATTCTCATCATAAAAGGAATTAACAACCACTCTAAATCATCATTTTTCGCACTTCTATGTACGTTCCTCCGTCTCTCTCTCTCTCTCTCTCTCTCTCTCTCTCTCTCTCTGTTGTCGCCTAGCTCTTTTCCTGTTCCCTTCGTGTTCGTCAATCTAACTTTTTTTCTTCCCACATTATTATCACGTTTTGTTTTTCCTGCCACTTGACACCAACGTAATCGTCCTCTTTACCTTTTCCGTAATTCTCAAGGCGCACACAAGTAAATTTGCAACTAGAACGAGTTTGTCACCTTGAGCATAATTAATCAGGACTTACACAACCGGCGATAAATATTAAAAGACCCCTCGTTACAAACTCGTGCGAATCGAATGTAATAAACACGCGCTATTCGTGACGAGGCTTCCAACATATCGGCCATGCAAAAATCTTCTTCGCAAAAATAATCGATGCTACACACACGTTTGTTGTTCGCGGTGAAGCTTCAACACTCTTGGGAGAACAAGAGAAAGTGTTCGTTTCATGAATTATTAAAAGTAATGTCGATTTTTAGCAATAATTATGTACCGAATGGTTTTATACGATATGCTCAATTGAATAAGGAATCGGTTGGAAAAATACTCAAATCTTTTTTTAAGCGGTTAGGCTACTGTGACGAGCCAAAAAGCAGGGTTATTAAAAAAAATAATTTCATACATTTCAAGAATCACTTTATCAAGTCCAAAAAGATTTACATCAATATCTTTTATAGGAATCATACAAAAAATGCCCACAAATTCCTAATTTTTCAGCCATCTACAGTGGGATGATCCCCTAAGAAGAAAAACGTCGGTCAAGACTAAACTGCTATTACATTGAATAAGTGCACCAAATTCAAAGTCAATCCGTTCGTTAGTTCTCGCCAAATCGTGTACACCGTTGTGAGAAACACAGCTTCAAGAAAAACACGTTTAAGGGGTTACGTGGGGTTCGAAGCCGAAAAAAGCGTATTTTCTCTATTAAAAAAAATATAATGTATCAATTATTTTATTCAAAATGTGAAGCACATAAAAGAGCAACATTTCAACAATATTTAAAAAAAATTTCATCCAAAAATTTGGGAAATTCAGCCGGTGGGGACTGGTTTCCGGAGACTCCTAAAAAAAAAACCTCGTAGTGGTCAGGATAACGCATAATAGCTTTATCTGAAATTGAAAAAACCATTTTTTTTGTTATTGAATATGTACAGCTCGTGATTGAACGAAGGATTTTTAAAAAAATTGAAATTGAAAATTTTACTAGAGTTGTATGGAAAATAGTTCAATTTTTGGTACAATTTACACTACGTATAGCCTTGTAAAATTAGTTCTAATCGAAAAAAACCTTCGTTCAATCACTAGTCAATGCTATTTTGAAGCAGTGTGCAAAATTTCAAGAAGGTCGGTGCATTAGTTCTTGAGAAATCGTGTCCACCGACTTTAAAAATAGTATTTTGAAAAAAATGCGATTACCTGCGTCGCTCCAGGCCGGTTTTTCCCAACGGGGGGAATTCCCGAAGGCTCTCTCTCCTAGACTTTTACTCCGATTGACTCAAAACTTTGTGAGAATATTCTAGACATATTGTACTATTAGATAATAAAATTTGAAAAAAATTAATTTTTTGTAATTTTCAAACCCACATAACCCCTTAAAGCTTGTCTAGCATTTCTGTCGTCATAATCAGGAGTTTAGCATCAATCTGCGATTCCTGCACCATATTCAGGACCTTCCTCTTCAATTCGAGTTGCTCCAAGTGACGAACGAGTGTTCGTTATTTTCACAGTAGCCTAGCCCCTTAAGGTACTTAGTAGCGGGAAAAGAAAATAGTTGTGCTCGAAAGTATATATTGTAAGAACAGATACGAAAGCCCTAATGACTTCTCATTAAGAACGGTTCCTCAAGTTAACTTATTTTCTTTATATACCTGTGTGTGTGTGTGTTCATTTTTCTTTTTCGTTTCACCCTCTCTATCTTACATTTGAAG
The DNA here is from genome assembly GCA_963210295.1 of Ophion ellenae. NCBI lineage: Eukaryota > Metazoa > Arthropoda > Insecta > Hymenoptera > Ichneumonidae > Ophion > Ophion ellenae. Next base: position 51,022,746 of record OY723386.1, on the reverse strand, counting down.
ATCTTTATCGCAACAGCTCTGCCGTGAACTTCCGGTTAAGAGATCGCCTCGCAAGATCAAAGTTCTCGGCGCCTCCGAGACTTCTCTGGCTCAGAGATTTTTCTAATCTCCCGAAACCATCTCCTCTTCCTCGTTCATCACCATACACTCGTAGGCTTTTCCCTCGCATCCGAGGGCGTTGAGTTAAACTTCGCGAGCTTTCGTCACCACAGCTTTTTAGGCAAACACGGCGAAACGTCCATTCAAACAATGTTCTTAATTTCGTTAACATCTGAAGAGAGTCTCGTCCCAGTGTTTCATTGATATTTTTGGACTGGAAAGATTGCCCAGTCAATTTTATGCAGAGATTTCCTTGACGAGGCTCGACGAACGAACACGCTGGAATGGTTAACTTATGAGTCTTTTGTTCCATTGGCCAGTTAAAATATTTTATTTGAGTATACGAGCTCTCGAAGTTTTTTTAGACTATGGGGACAACATTTTAATCATGGACGAATTCTGTATTTTTTACGAATACGTTGCAAATAGCCAATATTTGATTTTTCCACTTTTATAATAAAGTCCAGTATCGTTTTTTTTTCACACTGTGCACTGGGACTTAAAAAAAACGAAAAAATGCGTAGTTATTGTCTAAATTAATTAATTAACGGAGACTTTGTCCTTGGAATGCCATATTTCAGGTGTTTACATTTTATTTTTTTTAAAGGAAACGAGTAAAGCTTTTTGAGTGCGGTTTTTTCTTGCTTTTGTTCATGATATACAGAACGTTAAAAAAAAAAAATTCAAAAAAAAACCAAAATGGCGGCCGTTGCAGCTCCGCGAAAACAGGTCCTCAAATCGCGGGAGGTAAACGGCTGACATCACTGCCCCCTCTTTGTTGATCTGAAACACAAATGCAAAGCATATTATCAATCTGTGACCCTTTGGTCATGGAATGACGGATGGGCTTTTCGTTTAGTACAAATTTCGGAAAATGGCGGCAATTTAAAAAAAAATCGAATTTTCGCGTTTTTTTCGCATAAAAAGATAAATAATAAATGCAAAAATATATCGATCGAAAAAACGATCCGTCATTCCGTGAAGACATATTTTCTGAGTATGCTTTCCAAATTTCAGGTCGATATGTTAATTACAGCGGTCAGGAGAATGTCAGCCATTTTTAAAAACGTGTTTTCGAGAAAAACGTTAAAGTTTTGTAATGTGTTTACACAAATGTGTTTATAATTACCGCTAATCGGCAATGCCTGGTCCATAGACGCATCCCTCCTCTTCTTCTAGCTGCTCGTGTTGAGCCGCTAACATCTCCCGCCGATTTCAAGGACAAAGTCTCCCTTAACTTTTCTATGGAATGTTTCCTTACTGTTTAATTTCAGCTCCTTTTTTTATTTAATTCACTGCCCCCTTCGAAAATTTGCTCACAGATAATATTTCTTTCGCTCTACTTTTCATTCGACCCGTAAACATATCTCTTTTTATGTATTTCCTTCCACTCCACAATCTTAAATCCATCCACAAGTGTAGTCGAAAAATAGCTAATGGAATTAAATCCCGAAGTTTCGCTCTCTCGGATCGTGAGCTCTTGGTGCCGATATTGATAGTGCCTGTCATAATTCCGAAAAACATCGTCAGAATATATCGAGCCTGAAGATTTCGCGAACTTCGCGCATTAAGGTTGAACAAGCGCGCTCTTGATTTCTATACATTTTTTTCGAATTTTAACCAGACATTGTTCATATAATTATGCATGTTTGAGTGAAATTTCAGAACAGTCGACTATTTAGATTGGGAGATAATCGCATTTAAAATCGCAACTTTTTAACACTGCAGGGTCTGCATTGGCCGAAAGTCAGGTCATATAATTCGTCGTACCATTCTATTGTGTTCATAAATTTTGAAAAAAAAAAATTATATTTAGCTAGCAAACTAGTTAGGGAAAGAGTGAAAAAAGTTTGATATGCCTTTACTACTCATTTTTCCTAACAACGCTCAGTAAAGACAGAATAATTGTCCGTAAAAATATTTGTCCCCTATAATAAGAAGACATATGGCAACACCGCAGAACAGTATTGATCAATATTTCGAGAAAGAAAAATTATCGTGTCCTTAAAGTTTGAACTTTTATCATAAAAAGAATATTTGCGTTATAAATATTAATATTTTATACTGTTTGTGTTATCTTCATTAACAAATAAAAGTGTTGGTTAATTCATAACTAATTAAAAACTTTGTTCGATTAAAAATTACTTCCAAATAAATATTTGTGTTGCAGTATTATTTTAAATATGCCGCGTGAACTTACGTCATTGGATACGAGGAACGATGCGGTGTCTTATGTCTTCTTATTATAGGGGAGAAATATTTTTTACGGAAAATTATTCTGTCTAAATTTCAATGCAGGCTCTGCAGTGTTAAAAGTCGCAATTACAAAATCCATTATCCCCCAATCTAAGTAGTCGACTGTTCTGACATTTCACTCAAACATGCAAAATGATATGAACAATGTCTGGTTAAAATTTGAACGAAATCTATAGAAATAAGCAGCGCGCGCTCCTTCTATCTTAAAAAGATTTTCATTACACTTGTATCTCTCGCTCTCTCTTTCGTTTTCTTACTTCACTGCTTGTGCCACTCGACCAGATCTCTTCCCCCCTTCCCCCGCGATCAATCATGAATCAAGGTCTGAACTTCCAAACCCTATCAACGAAAATTCGACATCGTATGAAATTCATCATCCAACTCTACACTCGTGAATTTATCCAGCCAAAGATACCCAATTTTTTCGTGTTGATCGAGTGCCCCGCGTTTATTTTCGTAATTCGTTCGATAAATAAAAATACAATGGCCGATACTTTTTTGCCCTACAGAAGAAAAAAATGGCAGCGTCAGATAATTACAAGAGAAAATTATAACAACTCACGAGTATAATTGACATCTGCTATTTGAAGTCAAACACAAATATATGTAGATTTCAGTTGGGTTTCGATTTTTGCGAAATTCACCGAGCCACGAGGCCTTTCGTTCGCAATATTTTAAAGAGTAATGCGTACATATAGAAACAAAGACGAACGAAAAAGTGAACGCTTTAGGGGAAAAAATCCATGAATTGATGCGTAAACCTGAAGGGCAAAAAAAAGCACGAGAAAAAATAGAGAGTTGCCTCAAAATATATATATTTGCGAAAGAAGGAATTCCTCTGGCCTAAAAAGCTTCCTGCTTTTGGCCACAGTCCTAATGGACCCTTGGACATTTTGTGTTCCGTTCGAGTGCCACCCACCAAGCCAAAACGACGCAATTTTCGTTTCACTTTTTCCATATATATATATATATATTTGTCAAATGGTTGATGTCAGGGCTTTTTCAGTGCTGTAGTGGGTGATGGCAGGACAGTTGGTGCATATCGGGACTGTCCCGACAGTTTTCCCTTACTTACGTATGTTGTCAGGGCATGTCTCGATAACCACCATCCGCTACTTAGGTGTTTTTTCTCCCAGAGAAAGGTGTTTCTCAGGACATGTCTCGATGACCACCATCCGCTTCAAAATAAAGGCCTAACAATTGTACTAGGCAGTTTTAGTATTCTTCTGCCACGAACGTGTAATGTCAGGACGTGTCTCGACAACAACTTATCCTCATCAGAATACGCATACTACCTTTGGTGTCAGAACATTTTATGATTTTCAGAAGTATTGGGATTGTATTCATTAGTTCTACATATAGGTGAACTTGTAATAATTAGCACGATTATCAACAATACTGCCGTGTAAAGATACTTTGCACGCTTTCTCACTTCTCCAGATTTGTTGAAAATTGAATGTCGTTCGTGCCTTGTCACCATATCGTTTATTAACCATCTATGAACAATCGTTAAAGATATTTCGTCAGTGTTATAATGATGACGACTTGTACAAAGTATCGACAAAAGTGTGAAAACTTTTCATAATTTTTGTGTGAGCGTGCGGCGTGTGTTTGCTTCATGATCCGGGTCGACTAATTTAGCAAACGCATACAACTATTGCTACATCATCTGGCGTGGTCTTATTCCCTCTCCCAATACTATCGTGATTAAGAAAATAATTGTTATTTATTTAAACCATTTATCACGAATTCATTTTGCTGCTTCCCTGATACCGACTCACCAGCATAAGGAGGGCCCTTTTGAATCATTGATAAATTACAGTGGCACTTAATGAAAGTAAGTCGCAATCAATTATTATACCCCATAATAAACTGGAATAAATATTTCGCCCAAATTTAGCAGATTTAGACATTTTCACGTTTTCTTTGAAAAGTTGCTGCTACAAAAATTCTTCTACTAGTTAGATTTTCCCAATTTTTATCAATAATATTTTCTTTAAACATTTGGTGATCCCCGTTTTAATTGTTGTTACAGAACCTTTAGAACTTCTTACACGCGTGAGCGGTTTATGTCAGGCTTTCAGAGTTATGTAGTGTATACATTATTAGATAGAAATATGATAGGCGTATCATTTCCATAAAATGGCGTATAAATGAAACGATTCGTTTTTTTCGTCGTAATTTTTCTTTAAACGTTCGGTAACTTGGCTTGAAATTTTACCAGTGCGCTCGGATGTAGGTTTACTTCATTATAGACGAAATGGGTTAACTGTTAAATATTTGTGTTCGTGAAAGGAATACCTGTGTACAAAGCCATTCAGCTAAATAGCGAAGCATATCCGAGAAAAATGCCTTTTAGAAATCTTAAGCGACTTAAATAAAATAAATTTTCAAGCGAACCCGTAGCGCACTCGGTATCGTGCTTATCTAGTAATCGCGAAGGCGCTGAATTAAATCTCGCCGCACGCATTTTTTTTTCTTTTTCGTTTTTCTTTCCCTTTTTTGCTTCCTACGTATATTTCGATGCTTTGTGAATTTTTACGAATGTCAAATGTCTTTGTCAAATGAAGACGTCATGGTTGAGACAGAGGCGTATTTTGGAAAAATAGCGGGGACGTTGGGAAAAGTGTTTCACTAAAAGTAGACTAAGTTGAAAAACGAATTATTTGCTATTGAAAAAACTGTCGTCTTCATTACTAGCATAAGTACTTTTGAACCGCCTTCGTATATACATTGTATTCTGGTCACCTTTTCGGGCCTCCGCCAAGCATCGTATGAGCCGTCTTGTGTGTAAATACGTGGATGCTGAAACATAAACAATGTAAAGAGAAGAACCTTCGCCTTAGGATGAAAGAATAGAAGAAGAATCTATATTGAACCATCGAGAAAAATACGACACCATGCGTCTTTTTCGGCAAAGTCGATGGCGATAATGTTACGAGCGCTACGATAAAAAAGTTTTCCAAGTCTTACAATAGAAAATAATTTCTGGCAAAATGTTGGTGCTATCACAATTCGAAAACGAGTCGTATAGCATTTGTGCAAAAAATTATGTCACATAAGTGCAACGGTCGAGATGCATAGTAAAATACAAAGTGATGTAACGCGCAGATTATTGTAGAGGACGATAAGTACAACGGAACATAATTTATTTTTTTTCCTGATGAACACCGTCATCCCTATTTCATCGAGTTCGAACAACGTTTATTAGGAAGAGCTATTCTTTCAAATTAGAAAAGCATAGTTACCCACGCATACCTAAATAAACTTTTCTCCTTTGATAGAATTTCATAAGTAAATACTATCTCGTACTAAATAATAAACGATGATTGTATAATTAAAGGCATGGCAGTTTTTCAATAAACATGCACTAAGGATATTTCAAACATAAGACTACTTGCTGTTTTTGCGGGTGCAAAATCAACAAAGCGAATGTCAAAATGGAGAAAATTTATTCACGGGATTGTATAAGTAGATTGATTTTTACGAACTAGCATACGCTAGCAAAAACATGAAGCCTTCGCTGAATCCACCTACATCCACTATTTTTGGCGATGACATTGCCAAATAAGCCATTTTCAATTATTTAAAAAATTCCTTCAGTCTTTGTGATACAAGAAGATTTTTTCCATCACCGATATTATTATCTTTTCGGATACGTCTAATGGCAGTTGAGGGACCAAACAAACAAAGGGATAAATGTCCCAAAAATACGCGTTTCCTTTATGATAGATGCCCCAATAACAACCGTTGCTTCTATAAAAGATGTCCTGATAACAACCGTTTCCTCTGTGAAGATGTCCTGATAACAACTGTTACTTTAAAGAAAACTCAATAAAGAGCTTGAATTTTATTTAATAATTTGTTTTAAATAATTAACTCCCGTGACTCTCAGCACATTAACAGTGCTGTGAATCTTTATTTACACAGGTGGTACCTACACTATATGTAAAAAGGCATGCATTATTGTGAGGTTGTTATGGGCCTAGGTCCGAATGCTACTACTGGACTGAATTTGTTTTCTAGAAGTATATAACACCTTCGCTGATCGTCCTGTGCAGTTTGGGTACAGTCCAAAGAATCATTTTGTGGAAACAAATTCCAAATTCGTTGTATTTCGTGGGCTAATCACATTGCGCATATAGAAACCTCCCGATTATTTTTCATATCAGCTAAAAGAATGCTACTATACGGAGGTAAAAAGATAGGTATGGTTCAACTAATTATCGGAATAACACCCGGCACCGTGAAAATGTACCCGGCACGTGGCTTAATTATTTAAAACAGTTTATTAAGTAAAACTCAAGCTTGTTATTGAGCTTTCTGAAAAAGTAACAGTTGTTATCAGGATATTTCCTCAGAGGAAACGGTTGTTATCAGGACATCTTCACAGAGGAGACGGTTGTTATCAGGACATCTTCGCAGAGGAAACGGTTGTTATCAGGACATCTTCACAGAGGAGACGGTTGTTATCAGGACATCTTCGCAGGGGAGACGGTTGTTATCAGGACATCTTTTATAGAAGCAATGGTTGTTACTAGAACATCATTCACAAAGTAAACGCGTATTATTGGAACAGTTATACATTTTTCGTTTAGTCCCTTAACTGCCATTAGACATATCCGAAAAGATAATATGTAATATTGGTCTCGGAACAAACCTTCTCGTATTACAAAGACTGAAGGAATTGTGGAAATAATTGAAAATGGCATATTTAGTGATGTCATCGCCAAAAATAGTAGATGTAAGTGGATTTAGCGAAGGCTTTATATTGTTGGTAGCGTATGGTACTTCGTAAAAATCAATTTACTTATACAATCCCGTGAATACATTTTCCCCAAACTGACATTCTCTTTGTTGATTTTGCACCAGCAAAAACGGCAGGTAGTCTTATGTTTCAAATATCCTGAGGGCATGGTTGATGAAAAATTGCCATGCGTTTCATAATACAGCCTTCATTCATTATCTAGCATGCAATAGTATTTATTTATGAAATCAAAGGAGAAACATTCATTTAGGTATGCGCGGGCAACTATGCTTTTCTGAATTGAAAGAATAGCGGTTCCTAATAAACGTTGTTCGAACTCGATAAAATAGGGATGACGGTATTCATCGGGAAAAAGATAAATTATATTTCGTTTTTTCTATCGTTCTCTACAATAATCTGCGCATTACATCACTTACCGTTTTGACATTTCACAATGCAACTCGACCGTTGCACTTGTGGGACATTATTTTCTGGACAAATGTTATACGACTCGTCTTCGTATCGCAATAGCACAAACATTTTGCCAGAAATTATTTTCTACGGTAACACGTAAAAGACTCCTTTGTCGTAGCGCTGGTAACATTGTCATCGTCGACTTTGCCGACAGAGGCGCATGGTACCGTATTTTTCTCGACGGTTCAATATAGATTCTTCTTCTTTCATCCTAAGGCGAAAATTCTTCTCCTTCCATTGTTTATGTTTTAGTATCCACGTATTCACACACAAGACGGTTCATACGATGCTTGGCGGAGGCCGGAAATGGCGACCAGAATACCATGTATACACGAAGGCGGTTCAAAAGTACGTGACACCATTTTGACACCACGAAGACACCATTTTTTTCAATAGCAAATAATTCGTTTCTTAACATAGTCCACGTTCAGTGACACGTACTTCTCCTAAAGTCCCTGCCATTTTTCCAAAATACGCCTCAGTCTCAACGATGACGTCCTCATTTGACAAAAACATTTGACAATCATAAAAATTCATAAAGTATCGAAACATACGTCGGAAGCAAAAAAAAGAGAAAAACGAAAAAGAAAAAAAGACGCGTGCAGCGAGATTTGATCTCGCGCCCTCGCGATTACTAGGTATGCACGTTACCGAGTGCGCTACGGGTTGGCATAAACATTTAATATATTTAAGTCGCTTAAGATGTTCAAAAGGCATCTTTCTCGGATATGCTTCGCTATCTAGCCCAATGCCTTTGTACACTTAAGACGGAATGACACCTCATCGCGGTCGGTATGGTAGAACAATTATAGATACCCAAAAATCTCTGAAACGGCTCTTCAGATCCAGTCGAAACTTTGCCAAACGACGTCAAATAGATAGACGATTAGCTGTCTGCCCCGTAAATTTTCTGAATTTGAGAAAAAAAACGTAGATTGGCTTATGATAACCCAATCTACATTTTTTTTCTCAAATTCATAAAATTTGAGGGGCAGACAGCTGTTCGTCTATCTATTTGACGTCGTTTGGCAAAGTTTCGACGGGATCTGAAGAGCCGTTTCAGAGATTTTTGGGTATCTATAATTGTTCTACCATACCGACCGCGATGAGGTGTCATTCCGTCTTAAGGGGGCATTTTCTTTTTTTTTCGACAATAAAATCGATTTTTCGCTGACCGCTGTTTCATATTCTTCAAAGTGTTGAGAATATGTGTGCAAAATTTCAAATTAAAATTCTCAAAAATGGCAAAGTTATAAGCGATTTTATACCTGCGTGTCGACTCGCGGTGGCCGCGCGCTCGTTGTCACACGGCAGGGGTCGGCGTGCCCGGCAGCTGCCCGAATCTGTTGCTCGGCGGACCATAAAAATAACAGGACAGCATACAATAGGCATTAAATTCAATGAAGGACGAGTCCTAACGGTCGTGCGAGATCGAAATATTCGGTGGAGAGTCGCTCAGTCTCGAACGAGAGTTTACTGGTAACAGACGTATATATCATGGATCGAAAACAGGGAAGTGATACTCATAGTCGTGCTGCTAGACCGAAAAAAAAGGAAATTTGTTGGGAATATTCACACCCGAGAAACGGAAACGACGTTTGCAAGTACGTCGGCCCAGAAACTGTCGACAGCGGAAGACAAAGAAATAATTACGGACCCGGGTCATGGATATCGCATTATCGCGTTTCTATCGGCTTTCTCTGCAATCTCGCAACTCGTAATATGTCAGGAATGCAAAGGACCGATCAAATTTGGCGAATCCAGTTCTCGCGGCTTGGGTTTTAAAATAGTTGTGCAGTGCAAGTGTCGTGTGCAATATATTAATTCCTGTCCTCTCGTCGATGACAAATCGTGTGAGATAAACCGGAGAATGGTTTTTGTGATGAGACTATTGGGAGTAGGCAGAGAGGGTATAAATTTATTTTGTGGCTTGATGGATATATCCCAAGGTTTCAGCACAACCTTGTACTATGCCTCCTTGGAGAACATTTACAGTGGAGCCAAAGCTGTATGGGAGCTGTGTGCGAAAAAGGCAGTGAAAGAAGAGAAAGCGAAGAATGCTGAGCACGGAAATCCAGAGACAGATATTTCTGTGTCGGGAGACGGAACATGGAAAAAGCGAGGATATAGTTCCTTGTTTGGAATCACGACACTCATCGGTAAATATTCAAGCAAAGTGGTTGACCTTGTCGTGAAATCGGCTTACTGTCACGCTTGTAAATGGTGGCAATCAAAATCCGGTACCGAAGAATACGACGATTGTTTCGAAGAACACAGCAGTGAATGTACGGCAAATCACGATGGGTCAGCTGGAAAGATGGAAGTTGATGCGATCAAAGACATGTTCCGACGATCTTGGGAAATGCATTGTTGGAAGACAAACCTTACGGCGATGATTTGATCGTGAAGAAAAAGGAATGCGTCGAGCACGTTGAGAAGCGTATGGGCTCGCGACTGAGAAATGTGAAAAAAACGAAAAAACTTGGAGGAAAAGGAAAATTAACCGATAAATTGATAAAAGAATTAACAATTTTCTACGGTTTGGCTATCAGAAGACATCCAGACTCTGTTGATGAGATGTACAATGCTGTGTGGGCAACGTTCTACCACAAGATCTCGAAGAATGAAAATCCTCAGCATATGTACTGTCCCGCGGGGTCACAAAGCTGGTGCAAATGGCGCATTGCCGAAGCCGAAAAAACTCTGGACGAATTTGATCACGAAGCTCCACTGCATGAAGACGTCGCGAATGCTATTAAGCCGATTTACATTGATTTGTCATCGAGAGACTTGCTGGAAAGGTGTTTAGGTGGCGATACTCAAAACAACAACGAAAGCTTCAACGCAACCGTTTGGCGATTCGCACCTAAACACCTTCACTGTGGCGCGAAAACGATCGACATCGCGGCTTATTTGGCCGCAGGGATTTTTAACGAAGGCTTTACAGCAGTCCTTAAAACAATGACGACGATTGGAATCGTCGTTGGCCAGCAAGCATCAATATTCGTCGATGCGCGAGATAAGCATCCTGTATGGCCCTGGCATAGCAGATTAGATTAAAAATACTGTAAGTACTCGATATGTCCCATAAACTGTACTCACAACTTTAAACGCGTTCTTCTCGAAACAGCTTTTTCACAACTGGTGTGCACGATTTCTCAAAAACTACTCAACCGATTGCCTTCAAATTTGGACAGAATGCGCAGCTGACATGCTTTTATCGTTTGATGAAGCAAAAAAGCAATACGTTTAATAGTTTTTTATTTATAACAAAAAATCGATCAATTTTTTTCGAAAAATCGATACTTCAAGTTCAAAACGTCACCAAATCGTCAATTTTTTTTTCCCTTCATCGAACGATAGCTATATGTGTCTAAAGTAAAATGCTTTTTGGGTTTTTGTTGCAGGATGAACGTGAAGGCTGTAATCGTGCACACCATCAAAAAAGGACCATCGCGCGTCGAGGGGGGTGGGAGGCGGATTTTTTTATGAAATTGTTTAAAAAAATGTTTGTATGTAGTAAACAGATCAATAAAACTATATGCCAAGTTTCACAAGTTTTCCGTTGTATACTTTCTTCACAAAAAAATTCCCAAACAGCGGTGAATTTTGCGAAAAAAAAGACAATCCCCCCTTAACGTATTCCTTTCTGATGAACTCATTTCGTCTATACTGAAGTGAAAATACATCCCAGTATGTAGGTAAAATTTCAAGCCAAGTTATCGAACTTCTAATGAAAAATTACGCCGCAGCAAACGAATCGTTTCATTTATACGGCATTTAATGGAAATTATACGCTGACCACATTTCTATCTAATAATTTCTACACGAAATAACAAGTGTAAAAAGTTCTGTAACAACAATAAAAATGGGGGTCACCAAATGTTAAAAAAAAATATACCGAATTTATCTCTATGAACTCAGTAACTTTACGGTTGAATATAACATTCCTCAAATATTGGTATTGATGCTGTATGTGATTAGTGCGTTAATGCCGTTTATCCATGACGAAAGAATAAATACCCCAATAATAAGCGTTTCCCCTGTGGATGATGTCCTCATAACAACCATTTCTTCTGTGAACGATGTCCTGATAACAAACGTTTTCTCTGGGGAAGATGTACTGATAACAACTCTTACCTCTGGAAAAAAACTTATTAACAAGCTTCAATTTTACTTAATAATCTTTAAAAAATGAACTCATCATAAAAAAAGTCGTTATTTTTCGAAAAAAAAAATCGATAACTGTTTCAATGCGCAAAACGCGGTTCGTTGAGGTTACATATATTTTTAAAAATATATCGCTCGAATAACAGTATTATATGTGCATCTATTGATAGAAATATTGATTATAAAGGGTGTCTCAAAACGCCCTGGCATTTTAATTTATTAATAAAACGTATTATTTGTTTACAAAGTACGAATATTTTCATTTTAATGTAAGGTAAAAACATGGAGGTTATTTGTGGAACACAATATCCGATAAATAGCATAAACAGCATGGACTTGGAAGACATGTTCTTTCAACAAGATGGTTGAACCGCCACACTGCGGGCGAGACAATGCAGTTATTGCAGACGAAGTTTCATGGTCGTGTTATCTCACGCTGCAGCGCGAGGGTTTTACCGAATCAAATGTGTTTTTGAATAAATTTTTAGCCGTATCAGATCCGCCATTTTGTTTGTCTTTTTTCTTCAAATTTTGACTTCAGATTTGTAATCAGCGGCCCCATAAACCCTCGTGTACAGACTTTCAACTGACAAGGAGACGGCACGACCGTGGGGTTGGGGATTTGGCCGATTTTTTTTTGTGGCGAATGAGGACCCCTAGCACCTCATGTGGTTAATGTAGTAGGACGCACTACTTGGAAAATTCCGAGAAAAATCGATTCAAAGTTTCTTAGGCGCCTTATGAGTTTAAAGTGGCAGGCGCTTCTCGAGCCGCCGTCTAGTCTAGATGGTTAGGGCACGGTCTTTTGCGCCGGAGGTCTCGCGTTCAATTCCTCCTTCTGATCTTATTTTTTTTTATCCCAACAATTATTCAAAACGTTTCTTATCCCTACATTATTTTAAAAAATTTATTTACACTATTTTGTTTTTATTATTATCATTATTTAAAAATTATTTTCTTGTTTTTCCAATAAAACAATTTATGACGGTGGGTTTTTTATTTTTCATTGTAAAGTATATGAGGAGGAACATTGGGATTTTAATGAGAATAACAAAGTCGATTAGGAAAAATTCAATTTTTATTCATATAACAATTATGTACAAAAACCGCAGTGCCAATTATCGTAGAAACAAACAAAGCAATAATTTTTGCGACATTTTGCGCAATATGTAAAAGCGGATTTTTTATAATCGCAGGGAGTTTGCAATACATCCGTAGAAAAACATGTCCCATTAACATTCATGAAAATGTTTCTAGTAACTGATAATTTTAAGGCAAACCAGGCGTATTGAATCATGTCTCGGAATATTGGTGACGATAATTGATGGGGAATTCTTGAATGGATTTTTATGCAATCGGATTTTTGTACAAGCAGAATGGTGAAATTAATTCCCGGGAAGATTGTATAAAAATCCATTCAATAATTTACCATCAATTATCGTCACCAATATTCCGAGACATGATTCAATACGCCTGGTTTGCCTCAAAATTATCAGTTACTAGAAACATTTTCATGAATGTTAATGGAACATATTTTTGTACGGATGTATTGCAAACCCCCTGCGATTGTAAAAAATCCGCTTTTATATGTTGCGCAAGATGTCGCAAAAATTATTGCTTTGTTTGTTTCTACGATAATTACCACTGCGGTTTTTGTATATAATTATTATATGAATAAAAATGGAATTTTCCCTTAACGACTTTGTTATTCTCATTAAAAACCCAATGTTCCTCCTCATATACTTTACAATGAAAAATTAAAAAAAACCCACCGTTATGAATTGTTTTATTGGAAAAAAATGAAAATAATGTAAATTAATTTTAAAAAATAATGTAGGGATGAGAAACGTTTTGAATAATTGTTGGGATAACAAAAAATAAATAATAAGATCCGGAGGAGGAATCGAACGCGAGACCTCTGGCGCAAAAGACCGGGCCCTAACCGTCTAGACTAGACGGCGGCTCGACAATTGCCTAACACATTTTAAACTCATAAGGCGCCTAAGAAACTTTGAATCGATTTTTCTCGGAATTTTCCGAGTAGTGCGGCCTACTACTTTAACCACGTGAGGTGCTAGGGGTCCTCTTTCATCACAAAGAAAAATCGGCCAAACCCCCGACCCCACGGTCGTGCCGTCTCCTTGTGAATTGAATTCATTTTCGACTTTTGGCCAACGATTTGGGATACCGTCTTACTGCGCGACGCGCGAGAGTTTAGTGGGGGTAACGGTTTCCGAATACGGTTCTTTAGGAAGAGCCACTCATTTCGGTATTCGCTCCTGGAAGCGTCGGACGACCAAATAGTCTCGACGGGTAAGAGATCCTACAAAATGTTTTTGCTCGTCCAATTCGAGGATGGACCGTACCATATTTGCGCGACAAGTGAAGTGACCATTGTACAAGGATCTACGTGCATCGTGGAGTATAAAAACGGTGGCCGATATGGTGCGCGGATCATTGCAGAAAATGGTGAGTAAAAAATACATACAATTATACAATGGTTGAGTCCCTATCGAAAGAGTCACATAAAATTACAATATTCCTTCGTCCATTTTTACGATAAATAATGTGAATTGTTGAAGAGGTGATATTGTCTATTTTAATTAATTAAGTTTAATCAGTTTTAATATGTTGATAATTACAGATGTTATTATGATATTATGAATATTGATTAATTTTGTGTAGACGTAGCAATTTTGATCTCCGAGTTGAGGCAATTGGAGTTGCCAAGTTCCGGCAACTTTAGTTGCCGAAACTCGGCACTAGAGTTGCTATGTCTGTACATCAATGCAATAAACGATAGTGGCGCCACTAGTTCCCCAGTTGCCAACCTCATGATATGAAAATCGTCATAGGCGTTGCGAAGATGGACCAATTTTAGTTGAAGCAACTGTTAACTTCTTTACAAATTTCCATAACGGCTGTTAGTTGAAGCAACAAAAAGGTAGAATTGACGGTAGCTGCAGCTTTCGATTACATAAAAATCGTCATGTTGCTCGTCACCAGTTGGCGAGTTTCAGTAACTAGCAACTGGCGACCAGCACCATGATCGCAACTAGAATTGCCGGAACTCGGAAACTCCAATTGCCGAAACTCGGAGATCAAAATTGCTACGTCTACACAGCGCCTATATTTTTAGCAATATTATCTTTTAGATCAAAATTGCTACGTCTACACAGCGCCTATATTTTTAGCAATATTATCTTTTAGATAATATTGCTAAAAATATAGGCGCTGTGTAGACGTAGCAATTTTGATCTCCGAGTTTCGGCAATTGGAGTTGCCGAGTTCCGGCAATTCTAGTTGCCGTCATGGTGCTGGTCGCCAGTTGCTAGTTACTGAAACTCGCCAACTGGTGACGAGCAACATGACGATTTTTATGTAATCGAAAGCCGCGGCTACCGTCAATTCTACCTTTTTGTTGCTTCAACTAACAGCCGTTATGGAAATTTGTAAAGAAGTTAACAGTTGCTTCAACTAAAATTGGTCCATCTTCGCAACGCCTACGACGATTTTCATATCATGAGGTTGGAAACTGGGGAACTAGTGGCGCCACTATCGTTTATTGCATTGCTGTACAGACATAGCAACTCTAGTGCCGAGTTTCGGCAACTGAAGTTGCCGGAACTTGGCAACTCCAATTGCCTCAACTCGGAGATCAAAATTGCTATGTCTACACAAAATTAATCAATATTCATAATATCATAATAACATCTGTAATTATCAACATATTAAAACTGATTAAACTTAATTAATTAAAATAGACAATATCACCTCTTCAACAATTCACATTATTTATCGTAAAAACCATTTTTTTAATGGTTTTATTTGTTTCGTATCAATCGGGTAGTTTTATTTGTTTCGTAACAACTTTTTTTCAAGTTTCCGTAATGGTTGTTAGTTACAGCAACTAAAAGGTAGAGTTGACAGTTGCCGCGGCTTTCAATTATGTGAAAATCATAACGTCCGTCAACTCCACCTCTTTGTTGCTGTAACTAACAACCGTTTCTGAAACTCGTTACAAAGTTGATACGAAACAAATAAAAATACCCCGTTGATACGAGGCAAATAAAAAATATTTTCCCTTGAATTACATAATATTGACTAAAACTATAGGCGCTGTGTACACTTAGCAATTTTGATCTCCTAGAGTTTCGGCAACTCTAAATGCCAAAACTGGGCACTGGGGTTGATATGTCTGCACAGCAATGCAATAAGCTATAGAGACGCTATTAGTTCCCCAGTTGCCAACCTCTTTACATGAAAATCGACCTAGGCGTTGCGAGGACGGAGCAACTTTACTCCAAGCGACTGTCAACTTTTTAACAAAATTCCGTAAGGGGGCGCAAATTAGGCGGCATACGCAAATTACGTAACGCAATTTAAGGGGGTCGAGGGAATCCGGCCAGGTCTACGGAAGTGGGGGAGGGAGGGGTCGAGGTTTATGTTACGTCACGATTTTAGAACTGCCAGAAATAGCAGAGTCTGCATGTTCAAGTTTTGAATTTAAAACTCGTGTAAAATTTTACCGCGGAAAGTTGACAGCTTTCCCCACGAAATGTCAGTTAATGGGGGATATCGCCCGCTTCTTGGTACTTTAATGTAAGCATCAATATTCTAGAACAATCATAACTGTATATCCAGAAAAACGGAACGAAAACTTTAAACGCTATTTTCTCGAATCTACATTTTTCGACCTTCTCCCATCGAATACTCAAAAACTTATCAAGCGATTTTCGATTTTTTTTTTAG
Source organism: Ophion ellenae (assembly GCA_963210295.1). Classification (NCBI taxonomy): domain Eukaryota; kingdom Metazoa; phylum Arthropoda; class Insecta; order Hymenoptera; family Ichneumonidae; genus Ophion; species Ophion ellenae. The sequence continues at coordinate 51,006,248 of OY723386.1, read as the reverse complement.
ATTTTTGTAATCGCAGCGCCTAAGGTTGTACGTAGGCAATTTTCGAAATTTTGGTGATTACTATTTTTAAATACTGCTTGAATACAAAAGAGGCCTTGAAAATAGAAAAAAAAGGTCCAAACCGTCAGCGTTAAAAAAAAGGCTAAGCTAACAACTGCTGCATTTGTATAGATATCGATCAATTTTTTACTTTTTATTTACAGATAACTTTTCATAAAAATATCGATGGGACAATGAAGAGAATTTATTTTTTCATCGTCAAATCAGGGCATATATTTCGGTTAATTTTACAGAGTTTTTCATAAAAATTGGTATAAAATTGGATGAATATATACTTCATAAAATGAGTATAAACCCGATCCTTTCATAATTAGTTATGTCTATAAAAAAAGTCACAATTATTCACGACAAAGTACCCGTTATGTAACGGAATAGAATTACTAAATTGTATTCGATTTTCGAAACAGATATGAATTCAACTTCGTCGATTACGGCAATTCGTTTTTTGTGGTCCACGTCGGTGGCGGCGACGTAATAAAGGGACAACATTCTTTTTGTACTTGTTATTAAATTACTGGCGGTCCCCATTACCACCGATATACGCCATAACCTACGATATATAATAAAGAAGTCCCGACAACTGTCGATACGTGACGTATAGAAGTAAATACTCGAACTTTGTTCTATTCAACAATTTTATATGGTAAATAGAACAATGTTCGAGTATTCACTTATAGAAAACACGTATCGACAGTTATCGGGGCTTCTTTAAATGGATATACCGGTGGTTATGGAGACGTGGAGACAGGACCCTGTATCTTTGAGTACGCCGGTCGAAGAGAGATGCAACAAAACAGGTGTTGTGATTTGTAGTCAAAACACATTGCCTCTACAATTTTCGCTGCTCCCTCCGCCCCTCCTTTTATGTGCTCTTTCAAGGGGTTTTATTAAGAACTCTCTTAAGGGGTTCGTTTCTAAAAAAACGAAAATGTAGGTTTCGATTTTCTTATTAACTTTACCATTGAAAACACCGAGAATTTTTTTTCAACAAGCTGTAGAGCTAATTTTCGAGGGCCAATAAAAATCCGAACAATGGTCATGTTTAAAAGTGCGTAGCGGGGCAAAAACAATTGTAGAGAAATCACTCAAAAATCAAAATAAAGGTTAACTTGTCCTCTTTAAAACGCAACTTCTGCAATCCAATTATCTTCATTTTTGCGTCCGCTATCTAACTTTCAGTGCGGAAAGAAATTTCGACTTGGGTACCCAAATTTATAGCTGGCAGTGTATGTCACAATTTGATATTTTGATTTATTTATTTCGTGACATATGTATGTCATGTTATTTTTGAGTCACTTCTCTACAATCTTTTTTTCGCCCGCGTACGCACGTTTGAACTTGACAATCTTTTGGCTTTTTTGGCCGTCGAAAATTATCTCTACAGCTTGTGGAAAAAAATTCCTTGGTGTTTTCAATGGTAAACTTAAAAAGGAAATCAAAACCTACATTTTCGTTTTTTAGAAAGTCTCGTACGATTTTTTTTCGCTTTAACTTTTTTAGATTTTTTCGCTTTAGATTTTTTTTCGCTTCGCATTTTTAGTTAAAAAATCGCATTTCCACACAAATTGACAGGAACGGCTTTGCGGAAACACATCGCAACAACATGCCTCAATGTGAACCTCTCGGACAACGAGATTGCTGACCTGGCACAGTTCATGGGGCACACAGAGAAAATTCATCGTGAACATTATCGCCAACCCATCGTCATTCGCGAAATTATGAGGATGTCGCGAGTCTTGGAGCTCGCTCAAGAAAACCCAAATGCAGATAACGCCGAAACCGACAGTGAAACCGATGACGATCAGCGTATGTAATCCGTGACCAAATTGACGAATTAAGGGTTAATCCCTTGATAATTACACCGCCGGCCAAAAATTTGAGTACACCAGTTGAAATTTCTTGCTGCTCTAAAAGTTACATAGCGGACTCAAAAATTAAAATAATTAAAATTTCCCAAGCGGGGCGTTCTAAAGAGGATAAATTTACCTTTATGTTGCCTTTTTAGAAAAAAATTCACATTTTTTTGTGCCCGTTACTCCTTTTTGAAAATGGCTATTTTTCAGCTTGTTTTGCACGTCTAAAACTATCTGCATAACTTCTGACGGATTTCTACGCTCGTTTTTTCCATGATAAACTTAAAGAGAGTATTACAACCTACATTATCCTTTTTTATAAAGTTTTGTACGATTTTGTTCGCCCCAGTATTGCATTTTTAGCTAAATAAGACATGTTTTATAAAAATAGGCGTAGTCGAATGACTATGGGGTTTCAGAGATATTGTCAAGAGAGTTAAAAATTGCATTGCTTCCCACTGGAGTAACCAGAATTTTTTCAGATTTTTTTTGAATAATTTTTTTTTCCATGTTGGGTCGGGACTCAGATGAGTGGAGGAGGGGCTCCTTTTGGGAATTATGGGGTCCAGGACAACCTATTAAGAAAGAAAATTTGTTTACTTTTTCATTTTTAATCAACTACAATCTTTTCAGAATCTTTTTAAAAATTATTTTAACAATTTGTTCAATATTATTTTAACAACGTTTCAGACTAAAACTCGGAGAATCATCCACGGTTGATTTGTTATGTCTCAAGACCTATCGGATTTTAGACCAAATATTAAAAAGAAAAACTAAGTTCAAAAGTTTAAAGTTTTAAACAAACTCAAAAGCTTAAAGTTTTAAACAAGTTCAAAAGCTTAAAGTTTTAAACAAGTTCAAAAGTTTAAAGTTTTTAATAATATTTGGTCTAAAATCCGATAGGTCTTGAGACACAACAACTCAACCGTGGATGATTCTCCGAGTTAGAACTCGGACAAATTGTTAAAATAATATTGAAAAAATTCTGAAAAAATTGTAGTTAATTAAAAATGAAAAATTAAACAAATTTTCTTTCTTAATAGATTGTCCTAGACCCCAGAATTCCCAAATGGGGCGCCTCCAATAATCAGAGTCCCGACCAAAAATGGTATAAATTTTTTTTTTTTTTTTATCTGATAAATGCTGGCTACTCCAGTGTGAACCTATGCAATTTTTTACTATCTTGACATTTTATCTGAAACTCCATAGTTATTGGACTACGCCTATTTTTCTAAAACTGTCCAAAAAAGGAAAATGTAGGTTTTGATACCCTCAAGTTTGTCATGGAAAAAACGTTCGAAGAAATTCGCCAGAAGTTTTGCGGGCCGTTTTAGACATGCAAAAAAAGCTGAAAAATAGCCATTTTCAAAAAGACGGATCGGGCTAAAAAAAATTGTAAAAAAATTTCTAAAGAGGAAAAATAAGGGTAAATTAGTCCTCTTTGAAACGCCGCTTAGGACATTTGATTATCTTAACTTTTGAGTCCGCTATTCAACTGTTAATTCGGCAAGAAATTTCGACTGGTGTACTCAAACTTTTGGCTCGCAGTGTATATTCAATTTTAATATAATATTCAATTCTATTTGAAGTCCATTTGTTCAGTTCCAGCGCATGAGGATGGCGATGAACCACATTGTTTGCCAATAGTAGAAACCCGAAGTGATCGGAAGGCATCGATATCGAAATTACCATCTAAACGGTCTTCGAACATAGAGGATTTTGAAGGGGACGAGAATCCGCCGAAACGCTCAAAACAAAAACCTAAAAAAAGATCAAGTTTGTATTTGACTATTAACTCCAATTGTCATTATTGGCTTTCTACATTGTTATTATTCATGAATTTTTGTATTCTAGCTTCACCTTACGGTCGCGTTGGGCCCAAAAAGCGCTGGAGTACGGACGAAAAGGATATAGCTTTCGAGCTGTTCAGAGAATTTATAAAAAACGAAAGGTATCCTTCGCTAAAACACATCCAAGATGCGTGTAAGTGACATCCTACCTTGCAAGCGCGGAATCCGTGCTCGATCAAAACTTGGATCTCGAATGAGATAAAGAAAAGACATCGCCGACCGCTTGAATGAAACAAAACATGTATTCTCTTCCAAAGATTGTATTTTAGTTTTTAACGAAACCAACATGTATTTCTTTCGCAGTATTATGTATTCCCTTTCAAAGATTGTATTTTAGTTTTTAACGAAACAAACATGTATTTCTTTCGCAGTATTATGTATTCCTTTCCAAAGAATTTATTTTAGTTTGTCCATTTAATTTCTGACTTTGTAAAAAAATAAACTAAACAAATGTCATCCTTTTTTACTAAACTGAGTAAAAAATAAACGGAGTACATGCGCTGGAGGGTTTTTTGGTCCCCATATCAATCGTCCATCCATCTTATAAAAGTCCTGAAAACAACCATCCGTTCAACGATTTGGTAATGTCCCAGTATCTACCGTTAGAACCTATTTTCCACTGGTAAGTATTCAAAAAGTCCTCCGGATACCGTGACGTCGACGAACAATTTGAGAACGGGCCATTCTCAAGAAATCAAAAAAGGAATATATTGAAGGACAAATTGAATAAGTCGCGTAAAATAACGATCACTCAAAAGAACGTACCTTGGAAACGGATGTGGTAATTTTGTAGAAAATTTGTGCCGCTGTGGAGAAAATCGGTAAACGCTTTTTCTTCAGAATTATTGAAAACCATGTAAGCTTTCAAAAAATGTCATCTAGTAATTGTTCGTAATTACGCGTGTCTATGCAAATAATTATTTATAATAATATTGATTCGATTTTGAGAAATGCAAAATACCATAGCGCGCCCTCTTCCGACCTCCCTCGAAAAAGGAAAAATATAGGCTCCAAACAAAAGTAGAACGCGATCGCTCGGGGTTGAAACTCAAAGATTTCCTCGTGTAACAAGTCGCTCACTAATGAGCAACACGTCTTTTTAAATTTTGTTAGTACAGTGCTGCTGTTTTATGATGCACAAAATCACGTTCAGTATTATACATGCGAACTGTGTACTGAAGGGAAAAAATATAGCGTTAGATATAGACAGTAAAATATCTAGTTTGACGAGTTCATCAACGTTTTGTACTAAGAAAAAAAAGTAAGTATACAAAGATCTACCTGATGAAGACGATTTTAGTTCGCACGATACAATTCAGCCAAATGTGAATTCGAGTATAAACTTTCTCAATCTAGTACGAATACTAAAAAAAATGTGAAACTTCGTTTTATCGAATTTTTACCGATAGTCAAGAGCGATAGATATAATACTTTACAAACGAAAAAGAGGCAACTAGTGTCCGATCACTATTTCGCGATGTATAACGAGTCAAATTTGAGCGTCCCCACTAGAGTTACGAGATGCTCTCTCGCTTTTATTTATGTATATTTCTACCTTTGTCTTTCTCCCACTCTTGGTATTTTATCGAACCGCTCTGGCGATAATAAGTTTTATCTAATTGGTAAAAACAAATAATAACTTTTTTCGGGATCAATGTAATGATGTGGAAAACAACGAAAAAAACCGTCATCACGTATTTATCAACATTTTTTAAGTTTGTGAGATTCATAGGAATTATCTTCGAAAAAGAACATACGTCGGTACGTAAACGACATGGATCATTGACTTTTAATATGCCACGTCCAATTCAATTATATATTTAAACGAAATATTTGCCTACCTGCTTTCCAGCCGAATGAAGACCTCTATGGACTAACGAAATGATTTTTCTTTGGACTCTTCCAAAGTTCATCTCTGATAAACGGCTTATCTTAAAATATTCTGAGGACGACGCTGCAGAGACACGTTGAATCTGATTAGAAAGTTCTGTCGGATTTTTTTAAATTCTAATCGTTGTATTTTATTAGAAAAAAAACCAGAATACTGCTTTGCTCCTAGCAAACAATTAAAAAGTCGACAAACTCTGGTAGAAGTGAGTATATCGCGTGCAGTAATCTCGAAATTGAACTGAGAAACGGCATTCGTCTTAGATGGACGAATCTGTTGCCGTTCTCTGTTAGCAAATGGATTCTAACGGTAGATATTGAGACATTACCAAATGGCTGAACGAATGATTGTGCTCAGGACCCTTTCAAGATGGATGAACGTCCTCATCAATCGTTCATCCATCTGGAAAATGTCCTGAGAACAACTATTCGTTCATGCGTTTGATAATGTCCCAAAATCTACCGTTAAAACCTATTTTTTACTACAAAATGTTCGAAAAGGCATCTGGATACCAGAGAGTCGACGAACGTTTTAGAAAAAGATTATTTTTAAGACTTCTTTGGGCTATCCAAATGATTTTTCTCGGGACTCTTTTAAGACTCACCTTTATTGAACGGTTTATCACCCTCAAGCTAATGGGAGAGTTTTTTCAAATATTTGTTCATCCCTAATCGTTTTATCTTATTAAAAAAAACTATGATACGGCTTTGACCTGAACGAATATTTAAAAGGCGACAAATTCAGGTAGAAGTGGTGGCTATGTCACGTACGATAATCTCGAGATTGAACTGAGAAACGGCATTCGTCCTAGTTGGACAAATGCCGTTCTCAATAAGCAAATAGGTTTCAACGATAGATATTGGGACATTGCCAAATGGCTGAACGAATGGTTGTTCTCAGGGCATTTTCAAGATGGATGAAGGTCCCCATATCCACCGTTTGTCCATCTTGAATATGTCCTGAGAACCACCATTCGTTCACGCATTTGGTAATGTCCCAATATCTACCGTTAAAATCTATTTCTTATTACGAAATATTCGAAAAGGCATCTGGATACCAGAGAGTCGGCGAACGTTTTAGGAAATGGTTATTTTCAAGACTTCTTTCGGCTATCCAAATGATTTTTCTCGGGACTCTTTCAAGACTCACCTTTATTAAACGGTTTATTGCCCTCAAGCTAATTGGAGAGTTCATCTTAATATTTGTTCACCCTTAATCGATTAATTTTATTTAAAAAAAACTAGCACCCTGCTTTGGCCTGAACGATTAATTAAAAGCCTACAAATTCAGGTAGAAGTGTTGACTGCGTCACGTACGGTAATCTCGAGGTTGAACTCAGAAACGGCATTCGTTCGACTTGGACGAATGGCGTTCTCATTTAGCAAATAGGTTCCAACGGTAGATATTGGGACATTACCGAATGGCTGAACGAATGGTTGTTCTCAGGGCATTTTCAAGATGGATGAACGTCCTCATATCCACCGTTTATCCATCTTGAATATGTCCTGAGAACAACCATTCGTTCACGCATTTGGCAATGTCCCAATATCTACCGTTAAAATCTATTTCTTACTAAGAAATATTCGAAAAGGCATCTGGATACCAGAGAGTCGACGAACGTTTTAGGAAATGGTTATTTTCAAGACCTCTTCCGGCTATCCAAATGATTTTTCTCGGGACTCTTTCAAGACTCACCGTTATTAAACGGTTTATCGCCCTCATGCTAATTGAAGAGTTCTTTCTAATATTTGTTCACCCTTAATCGATTTATTTTATAGAAAAAACTAGGATCCTGCTTCGGCCTGAACGATTAATTAAAAGCCTACAAATTCAGGTAGCAGTGGTGACTACGTCACGTACGGTAATCTCGAGGTTGAACTCAGAAACGGCATTCGTCAGACTTTGACGAATGACGTTCTCAGTTAGCAAATAGGTTCCAACGGTAGATATTGGGACATTACCGAATGGCTGAACGAATGGTTGTTCTCAGGGCATTTTCAAGATGGATGAACGTCCTCATAGGAACCGTTTATCCATCTTGAATATGTCCTGAGAACAACCATTCGTTCACGCATTTGGTAATGTCCCAATATCTACCGTTAAAATCTATTTCACCTACGAAATATTCGAAAAGGCATCTGGATACCAGAGAGTCGACGAACGTTTTAGGAAATGGTTATTTTCACGACCTCTTTCAGCTATCCAAATGATTTTTCTCGGGACTCTTTCAACACTCACCTTTATTAAACGGTTTATCGCCGGCAAGCTAATTGGAGAGTTCTTCCTAATATTTGTTCACCCTTAATCGATTTATTTTATTGAAAAAACTAGGTTCCTGCTTCGACCTGAACGATTAATTAAAAGCCTACAAATTCAGGTAGAAGTGGTGACTACGTCACGTACGGTGATCTCGAGGTTGAACTCAGAAACGGCATTCGTCCGACTTTGACGAATGACGTTCTCAGTTAGCAAATAGGTTCCAACGGTAGATATTGGGACATTACCGAATGGCTGAACGAATGGTTGTTCTCAGGGCATTTTCAAGATGGATGAACGTCCTCATATCAACCGTTTATCCATCTTGAATATGTCCTGAGAACAACCATTCGTTCACGCATTTGGTAATGTCCCAATATCTACCGTTAAAATCTATTTCTTACTACGAAATATTCGAAAAGGCATCTGGATACCAGAGAGTCAAGGAACGTTTTAGGAAATGGTTATTTTCAAGACCTCTTTCGGCTATCCAAATGATTTTTTTCGGGACTCTTTCAAGACTCACCTTTATTAAACGGTTTATCGCCCTCAAGCTAATTGGAGAGTTCTTCCTAATATTTGTTCACCCTTAATCGATTTATTTTATTGAAAAAGCTAGGTTCCTACCTCGGCCTGAACGATTAATTAAAAGCCTACAAATTCAGGTAGAAGTGGTGACTACGTCACGTACGGTAATCTCAAGGTTGAACTCAGAAACGGCATTCGTCAGACTTTAACGAATGACGTTCTCAGTTAGCAAATAGGTTCCAACGGTAGATATTGAGACATTACCGAATGGCTGAACGAATGGTTGTTCTCAGGGCATTTTCAAGATGGATGAATGTCCTCATATCAACCGTTTATCCATCTTGAGTATGTCCTGAGAACAACCATTCGTTCACGCATTTGGTAATGTCCCAATATCTACCGTTAAAATCTATTTCTTACTACGAAATATTCGAAAAGGCATCTGGATACCAGAGAGTCAACGAACGTTTTAGGAAAGGGTTATTTTCAAGACCTCTTTCGGCTATCCAAATGATTTTTATCGGGACTCTTTCAAGACTCACTTTTATTAAACGGTTTATCGCCCTCAAGCTAATTGGAGAGTTCTTCCTAATATTTGTTCATCCCTAATCGACGAATGAGAAACGGCATTCGTCCGACTTGGACGAATGACGTTCTCAGATAGCAAAGAGGTTCCAACGGTAGATATTGGGACATTACCAAATGGCTGAACGAATGGTTGTTCACAGGACATTTCCAAGATGGGTGAACGTCCTCATATCAACCGATAATCCGTCTTTAAAAAGTCCCGACAACCACTGTTCCTTTAGCAATTTGGCAGAGTCCCAATATCTACCGTTAGAACCTATTTTCACTGCGAAATATTCAAAAACGCCTGTAGATATGACTTTTATCCAGTTTTTTACTCAGCAGCACCGCTGGTATCATTTACAATAACGAAAAATAGGTCTTTCAAAAAGTCTCCGTAAACACCTTTCTACAAACATATATATATATATATATATATATATATATATATATATATATATATATATATATATATATATATATATATATATATATATATATATATATATATATATATATATATATATATATATATATATATATATATATATATATATATATATATATATATATATATATATATATATATATATATATATATATGAACGTCCCATTGACGACGAAACCGATTATGGTTTTCCTTCCTTTGATCTACACCCGAGAGCCTCACCGGAACGATGATTGACGAGAGACTATTCGCTTCGTCTTGTTCTTGACATTATAATGCCGCCGTGCTTGCTGCACCTCTTGCAGACCCGATACGCACAAAAAGTCATGCCAAAGAGAGGCGAATGATTAACACAGACAAACAAAAAATGGAACGGATCATTATCGTGAACGTCAGCAGCGCATTTTTTCGCTTCACATGATGACGCACGAAAAAAATTACTCGCGTACACGAAAATTTTCGCCACGGTGGAAATGAAAAATCATCGGTGGATGGCGAGGAAATTACGGTGGTAAAAATGACAGGTGATTCACGTGGAAAGGAAAAAGGGAAGGTTTTTTTTTCTCGAGCTCTAGCTTCCACGCGTCCAGATTGAAAAAGAAACACGCTCTGCCTTCGAGGGTCTTGCCCGCGCGCTGGAACGTGTTCACGTTGAATAAATTCACATCCCTCAAACGGACCCTTCTGAAAAGTACTCGTGGGCTTTCGAGTAAAGGACTAATGGCGCGTGCCCGATGAGTCGAACTTATACCGTATATACGTACGCATACGTACACCCACACACATGAATGTACAGGGTGGCTCGAAAAGGTACGTCTAAAGAGAAAATCTAGATCGCTCGTATCAATACCTGGCCGGATCACTTCCATGTACGTTCTACGATCTTTTTTACCTTTCGAGGAAAAAGCATTTTTTATTTTTTCCCCCTACCTCGCCTGTCACATAGATTTTTATATTTTTTATCTTTTGTGTATGTAGTTTCCTCTGAGAAGTTTTTAAAAGCAATTGCGAGCCACTTAGACTAGTATAAGTTTTTTTATCATTTAAAATTTAGTGACTGACGCTCTCGAACCTATTTTTCAAACTTTTGATCAAAATCTAAGACATTTACGTTAGCGTGAACGCTAAAGTTGAGATGATAAATACTTATGCAGTAGAGCATCGATTGTGATTAGGGTGGAATATCCATAAGTCGAATTTCCATAACCGTATACCCATAAGTACAAATATCTATAAGTCGAATATCCATACGTACCAATATCCATGAGTAGAATATCCATAAGTACGAATGCCCCAAACAAACTCATGACAAGCCTATTTCTATTGTTGCCAAGTTATGTTATGGATATTCGACTTATGGATATTCGACTTATGAATATTCGACTTATGAATATTCGACTTATGAATATTCGACTTATGGGTATTCGAGTTACGGATATTCATACTTATGGATATTCGTAAGTATAAATATTCGACTTATGAATATTCGACTTATGATTATTCGACTTATGAATATTCGACTTATGGATATTCGACTTATGCATATTCATACTTATAAATATTCGTAATTATGGATATTCGACTTATGGAAATTCGACTTATGGATATTCGACTTATGGAAATTCGACTTGTGGATATTCGACTTATGGAAATTCGACTTATGGAAATTCGACTTATGGAAATTCGACTTATGGATATTCGTACTTATGGATATTCGACTTATGGATATTCACTTATGGATATTTACTTGTGGATATTCGACGACAGTGCTTGAATCAATCGGGACCAGGCGCCTCCCCGAAAACCGAAAATTCGGATAACCGAACAGCAATATCCTGTGGGCGAAAAAAACCTTGATTCTTTCAATATGATAAAAAATATATATTTAAAAATACAATAAACATTAATATGTTAATAATACAAGTACATTTTCGATGAATTGCAAATAACCATTGTATCATTTAATAATATAGAACGAAGGTAAAAATATGTATTTAAAAATAATCAACATCCGTACATCTTTGAGTTCTTATCTATTTATTTTTGAAAAAGTCGACGTTTTTTTTCTGCTTTACAACGGAAGCTCGTTTCTTTGCTGCCAAATCTCGACTGTTAGCGGAAAGCAAAGGGACCGCAAGCGCAGACCGCGTAAGTGGCGGGGACGTACAACAATGTACGTCATATACATCGTGCAACAATATATCGGGCGTAATCATTCGAATAACCTAGCATTCGAATGAACAAAATTATTGTTCAGACAATTGATATTTTGGATAACCCAAATCGCCATACGGATAATTGACGTTTCGGATAAACAAAATCGCCATTCGGATAATTGACGTTCGGATAACTGACGTTCGGATAATCCACGATCTACTGTACTAGTCCAAATGGCTCTTTTCTCTTTTCAGTTGGACATTTATTTATTGCTCAACAGTGCACTTAATGACGATAACACAAGCATAAAACATCCCCGAGGAAAGTACACACACAAAAGAGCAAAATTCCTTTTCTTCGAAAGCAAAAAAACATCGTACATCATACATGGAGGTGATTCGATGATGTTCAAACTAGCATTGATGGAGTGCAACGAAAATAAAGTCTCTCCATTTGATTTAATTTTACAAATTCATATTGAAAATTTACGACTTCAATTTGAAAAAAACAGATTTTGGATTATGATAAAAATAAAGGAATGAAAAATGAACAAAAAATGGGCTGCATTCCAACGATGCAAACGTCAACGTCATGTGATTCGGACAGGTATACGCGGCATCTAAATTTTCCTTTTGGACGTCACTTTTCGGGCCGCCCTCTACATACGTACGTATGTACATACGAAATTCACATCAATCGCGAACCACGAAACGACGCTATTTTTCTTTATGTACCTTATCATTTTTCGTTCGAGACGCAACGTGCACGAAGGAAGATTTTGGCGAAGATCCAACATCACCCTAGAGGTACATAGTGAATATCGCGAAGCAACTCGTGCCAAGCTACTCCCACCTTGTCCGTCAGGATAATTTTTTTCATCCTGAGGCACAAGGTGCAATGTAATCGTGTACACTCAGCTCGCCACGAACGTTCAGCTATCGCAGCGATTCGTCGTTAAAATAAAACAAAATAATAAAATCACAAATTGCGAAAATTCTCGCCTCGATAATTCGCAGCAGGCAGATATATTGACAACAAAATCTTCTTGGCTCAACAGGAAGACGAATTTACTCCAATAGATTACTTTGCAGGGTGACTGAACTCTGCCACTCGTCGAGGCAAATGTTGCAAACGCGAAAAATTTTTTTTTTTTTCTGCCGACAACATTGGAGATTTTTTGATACCGCGAATGATGACTAGTTTGCAAATAAGGTCATAGACATCTGGCTAAAATGTTCCTCTATCGATGGATCAAAATACCTCGAATTAAAATACCAAAGAGTTTCATTCGAATTTATTGATTGGCAGGAAAAAAAGCTGAGCTGCGGTAAATAAGAGTATGAAAGAAATTGAAGTAAAAGTTTTCGAAGCTGTGTACAATAAAACTCATCATCATGAACTTTCCGCCTCTGCACATTCGAATATCTTGATGTAGATGCGATCAAACATGCCTTTCGTTGCTCGGCGTTTTTTCGCTCTTTCCCCTCCCAGCTTGAAAAATCCGCGGTAACCACAATATTTCAGCCCGAAGCAGCAGAGAGCCGTGGCAAAATCCGTCATCAACTGATGTTACCTACTGGCACGCATACCGTAAAACGGGGTTAAATTGACATTAAGGGTAACTTTGACAGTTTTTCGGGCTACTCTAACAGAGCGTCAAAATACGGTGGCAAAATGTGTGCGCATGTAAATCCGTTTAAATTTGTTTTTAAACCTTATTATAATGTTGCTAAAGTTGATTTTGATGTCAATGATAACTATAAGACTGATCAAGTGCCTATAATATTATCCTAGGTAATTGATATTTTTATGTAAAATGTTCCTTCATAAAAGATGACAATTTTATTGATAAACAATCGTTGTTTTTTATTTAATTCCATGTATAACGCATAAAATATTAATTTTCTTGTCAAAATGAGGTTACTTTGACACTTAAAAAAATATATATAAAATTGTGGGGCGTGGGGGTGGGGCTTGCCTTTCTTATAAATTTGATAGCCAAAGGACACATTATTCTATTGGAGCAAAACAAGTTGGAATTTAAAATGTTTAAAAAAAGCTACCTTCAAAAAATTTCCAAAACCTGTTCAAAGTAACCCTATTTTACAGTACATTGTAGCAAAAACGATCGGGGTCTTCAATTTCAGAGCAGTCTCAATAAAAATTGTGATGCGATAGCAACCATCTGTCGTAGTCGTATAGCGAAGTATCGAATAGTTTGCGTTGCCGGAAGTATGCGCGTTTTTTTCTCTCTCTCTCTCTCTGTCTTTCTCTTTTTTTCATACGCCTCCCACTTTCGCTCTCAACTTGTCCTGGGGCTACACGCGTCCTGCATACTGATCCATCCTCATAGGAGGACTCGTGCGCCGATGAGCTGCTTCTTTGCCTCACAGCTTGTGCACACGATATTTATCATTATTATCATTGTTATGCTTGTGTGCGTGTGCGTGCGTGCGCGCGCGCGTGTATGTGTGTGAGTGTGTGTGTGTGTGTGTGTGTGTGTGTGTGTGTGTGTGTGTGTGTGTGTGTGTGTGTGTGTGTGTGTGTGTGTGTGTGTGTGTGTGTGTGTGTGTGTGTGTGTGTGTGTGTGTGTGTGTGTGTGTGTGTGTGTGTGTGTGTGTGTGTGTGTGTGTGTGTGTGTGTGCGTGCGTGCGCGTGTGTGTGTGTATGTGCGTGCGTGTGCGAAAGTACATTGGATACTTATGTACATCACTTTTTCCAATAACAGTTCCGGAAGTGGGCTCTCGTGCTCGATCCCTGAACGGGAGAACTTCGTTCGAACCCCCACGGCCAGTCTGTCAAACAGATGCTGAATTTGCGATCAAACGACGAATAATCGATACGAATACCTACCGGTGCCGGGGAACTTTGTACCTTCCCCGCAAACGTTGTATACCTCAGCAACAATATGGCTACCGAATTCTACTTCGGCAGGAGATTCCACATCAGCAAAGGATACGGTCAGCATGAGAAATAAAGAATATCGGATTTATCGCGAATTTGATCAGGGATATGAATAGGGCAATCAAGGGGGAGATGCCTTTAGGCGAGGAAAGGTGCTGATTTTGTTCATTTTTTGTAAAGGAACGTTTTTTTTAGGGTATGTTTTATTACTACTTTTGGCTGTTAGACGGTATTTTTATTAATTTTTGAAAATGGCGCACGGTCTTTTAAACGTGATGCTGTCAGACGGCGTGAAACGTAGCGTCGGCGGGATTAATCTAAAAAAAAACCAACGCAGATTTTTCTTTCATTAACATTCATGCGCAGAATATGAACCAAGAAGGAGTGAGAAATGTTGATAATCGATGAAACTCTTTGAAACAAAATCGATGAAAATCTTTGAAACAAAAAAATTGAATTTTCCGAAAAAATTCCTACATTTTGCCATGAAGAAATACTTTTTGTTTCAATTTTCAAGAACCTTCAGGGTTACGTTTCAGACAATGAGGTCAGAAAGATTTATACCAAATTTCATCAGAATCGCTCGATCAGTTTTTTAGTTATACGTCACGGCAGTTTTGAAAATGCAGTTCAAAAGAACGTGGCCCACCTCCGCCATTTTCGAAGACCAATTTTTTTTTAAAGCAAGTAACAGCTAAAAATAGTAATAAAGGACATCCTAAGCCTACAAAATTGTGAAGAAAGCTTTCCTTAAAAAAAATCATGAAAATCAGCAAATTTTTTTCTCGCCCAATGGTATCTCCCACCTTAAATTGGCTGCGGCTAGACCGCTCTCTCCGAATGTACCCCTCATTATTTCAATAACCCGGCGCATTCCATTGGTATAATTAAATGGTTTTCACAGACGGATTTAGAAAGGTCTGTAGAATAATACAAAATTTGAAGAAAAAAAAACGATTTTTCCACATTTCTAGACAACAATATAAAGAATAAGATCTCGATAAACGTTCACCCGGGTCGTGTCGGTCCGTGCTATGATCGAAGACGATATAGAATTCTCTTTCATAACAAAACCCCGTACCACCCCCGCCCCAACTTCCACCTTAAGTACCACAATACTTTTAGTATTTTTCCATTATTTTCATTGTGGCCCTTCGCATGCCCTTGCGGTCTTTTACGGCCCCATCTCTTTCCCTTTCATCTCGGCCTCGGCGCTTCGCCATTTCCGGTTTCCCAGAAGGCCCCCGGAGTCCGAACTACTCTTCCCTCACGCACCATATTGCACCATATTGTTTGCACGAGGGCACAGGGAAACTGTGAAAAACCCACGCCGTTTTTTCGTGCCGAATTTCACTTGTGTGTTGATATCGGAAACTCCCAACCTTCCGCTCAGTGGTCGGGGAGCGAACCAGCTCGTAGCGGGCGCGGTCACCCATCCAAGTACTGACGTACGCTAGCACTGGCCAACACGAGGGGCATTGCAGTCGTCGCACGACAAGTGAATGTTCATTACTGTCGGTAATTTTAGTGTTTGTGATTGGGATCAAAATGTGATTGTGATCACAATGTGATTGTGATCACAATGTGATTGTGATCACAATGTGATTGTGATCACAATGTGATTGTGATCACAATGTGATTGTGATCACAATGTGATTGTGATCACAATGTGATTGTGATCACAATGTGATTGTGATCACATTGTGATTGTGATCACATTGTGATTGTGATCACATTGTGATTGTGATCACATTGTGATTTAGTGTTTGTGATCAAAGAAATCATTTTGAGTAACGATGATAAACAGCGCCAAATGAAAATCCCTCCGGGCATTGAACATTATTTATGCACCGCAGAACGCAATGATGCATTTCCCTAGGACGACAGTAGACTGAATATGGCCGGAAGAAAAATGAGAAAATTTGGAGCACAAGATCGCGAATAATTTCGTTTAATTCGCTTTTTAACGTTGATATATTCCGCGGTGGAGTGGAGATTTACGGAGACTGGCACGCTAATTGCGGTGCTCGGTGGTAACACACCGAGTCAACAAGCAAACCAGAAGCAACTGCTTGTTACACGCGATCTGGAGAATCTCTCTTGGGAGACCCAAACATCGGAATTTTCGTTCTCACTCCGGCTAAGCTTCGCCGTATCTACGAATAGCTCCATATACATTTGCGGCCACAACTGAATTACTCTGCTGCATGACTTATCACAGCAGCTTGAGTGCCAAGGTAAATAGCTGTATTTCTTCTTTCAATGCTCCTTTTTTCTTTTCTTCACCTATTAATTATTCGGAAAAGTAATTTTCGTGTAAAAACCGTTGTCTGCGTTGAAATACTTGAATGGAAAACTTTGTTCACTTTTTAGATAGTTACAATTCGAATACCCGTGGACAGTTGACAGAGCCAAAATTAATGTGACCACTTCGTGTATTCAGTGATGATTTAATTAATTTTTTATTTTACGAATCTACATAATTAATCTCAATTAACGACGGTCGTTGCTCGGAACCAGAGAGTCTGGTTTGATGTTCTCGGAGATCGAAAGATATCCCTTTTCGCGAGGTACGGAAAATTGAGAGCGTGGTTTCAGACACCGACCGAATAATCCAGAGTGGAAATATTTGTATTTTGACAGTGAAAAGTAATCACGTTACTCTCGTGAATAGTGTGCGCGCGCGCGCGCGCGCGCGCGTGTGTGTGTGTGTGTGTGTGTGTGTGTGTGTGTGTGTGTGTGTGTGTGTGCGCGCGCGCGCGCGTGTGTGTGTGTGTGTGTGTGTGTGTGTGTGTGTGTGTGTGTGTGTGTGTGTGTGTGATTTTTAAAAGAATGTGTGTGTAATAAAAAAAATTTGTAGGCGGGTGTATGATTAAAAAATAAGTGTGTGTGTGTGTGTGGGTGGGTGGGTGGTTGTGTGATTAAAAAATAAACGTGTGTGTGTGTGATTTGAAAAAAATGTGGGTGTGTGTGTGATTAAAAAATGGGTGTGTGAGTGTGCGTGCGGGTGTGTGTGTAAAATTTTGTATTTATGGAACAATTTTAGGGTTACAATCACTTATGTTTTATATTCTTATCAAGGTAGGTTTTCTAAGAACATTTTCAACTAGAAACATCGTAGTTTAAGACAAAAAAATCAATTAAAACATTTTGGCGTAGCAGAATATTACATTTTCTGCGTAAATATATTTAAAAAACCATTTATATTGAAAGTGTCCATAATTAATTCCACTGTGTGAGTGTATATATATATATACTTATGTTTTATATTCTTATCAAAGTAGGTTTATTCGGGCAAATTTTAAGTAGAAACATTATAGATTACAATAAAAAAATTACAGTATCATTTCGGAGTAAAAGAATATACATTTTCTGCATGAATATTAAAAAAAAAAACTATTTTTATCAAAATACTTTATACAAGACATTTTTATTATCTTCTATTTGAGACTCAGAATGGAGTGGTATGAAATGCGTATTCGCCGCTTGCGTTATCCTATCCTCTAACAGGCGTAAAATAATTTTTCATCATGAGATAAAACAATTCTTGAAAAAAATAATAAAAACATTGAAATGACATTAAAAAGTACAAATAATAATACACAATAAAAATTCTTGTCGACAAGAAGAAAATTTTATGCCAAGGAATTCTAATAACTTTAAAAAGATCCATCGTATACTTTTGGCTGAGAATTCGCGAGCCATCGTCGTACGAACGATCCGAAAATATTTCTTTCTCGTTGGTGACGAATCGAAAAATTAACGAGAAGATCCCAAGTGACACAAGAGATACGGTCCAAAGTGAAAAGCCTTGTATCTGGTTCATTCGTCGGTGTGGGTGGTCAGTTTGCCGGACGTCTCGAGGCACCCATTTGAGGTCGTCTTCAATCTGAAGGACATGGGTGTCCCTTCGCCGAGGAGTTTCCTTGAAGTAGAAAGGCTCTCGAGGTTGAAGAACCATTGGCTCTGGGCGGTCCCATCATTAGTGTCCCTTTCTAAAGTGACACATACACATAGCGGGGAAAAAATGTCCGATCAATTTGAAATACCGATTGTTATTGCACATACCACAATTGATGAGAATGCGTTTTTTTTATTAATTTGCCAATCAGCAAAACAATGAGGACTTAAGTGTTGAAAAAAAGTACACCGAAAAATTGTGGCAAATTTTTCTTCGACGTCGATTAATATAGAAATATGTTTTACGAAAAATTGTATGCATTTTTCGGTATGTTTATATGTTGACAAAAATATAATATATTCATATACACCACCGGCGAGAAGTGTCCGAACAAAAGTTTAAAAGAGTGGCGGAACGGTAATCTATGCCATTTCGCCGGTAGTTGACCTAGGCCAATTTAATAAACGGCATTTTGAAGAGGAGGGATTTACCTTTATTTTAGCTTTTTCCAAAAATGTTTACGATTTTTTTTACAATTAGTACCCAGTTTCGAATACGACCATTTTTCATCGTTTATTTGTTCCTTTTTGAGTGGACCCCGTTTGCAGTCCAAAAAAATTTTACGCATTTATTCGACCACAATCGTAAAGGGGGAAGCCTAAGCTTCAATTTCGTTTTTTTTTCTCAATTTTCTACAATTTTTTTCCAACAATATTTCGTTTTTGTGAAAAAATAGATAATTTGAAAATTGCTCCGGAGTACGAAAACGATGAAATTTACAACAAAACCTCAAGAGTTTAATATGTAAGTCAAAAATTCAATTATATTTTTGTTATGGTATTCAGATCAACCGAGCTTTAACCAAAAATAGATGACAAAAAAAAATTCGGAAAAGAAATCTGAAAAAATTCTCGTGAACTCCCAAGAAGCAATGCAACTTTTTTGCTATCTTGAGGTTTTGTTGTAAATTCCATCGTTTTCGTACTCTGGAGCAATTTTCAAATGATGTATTTTCTCACAAGAAAAGAAATATTGTTGGAAAAAAAATCGTAGAAAATTAAAAAAAAAACGAAATTGAAGCTTAGGCTTCCCCCTTTATGAGTTTGATCGAAGAAATGCGTAAAAAATGTTTATACTGCAAACGGGGTCCACTCAAAAAGGAACAAAAAAAAACGACGAAAAATGGTCGTTTTCAAAACCGGGTACTAATTGTAAAAAAAATTGTAAAATTTTTTGAAGATATCCAAAATTAAGGTAAATCCCTCGTCTTTAAAATACCGTTTATTAAATTGGCCTAGGTCAACTATCGGCGAAATGGCATAGAAAACCGTTCCGGCACTCTTTTAAACTTTTGTCCAGAAACTTTTCGCCGGTAATGTCTATTCAGCATATTTTCCTCAACATTTTTCCTCTCGGGATGGAGGTTATTTTTTTCTTATAAAATACGAGCATCCCAACTTTCCACGATTTCGGAAAAGATCCAGTCTTTCCAAACTGGAGAAATATACGCGAACGATAAAACTAAACATTGTTTTATCAAGCAGAGATACGTGAATTTTCTTTCACCACAAGCTTCAAGTGAAGAAGAACGTGAATCATGGGATACACGATAAAGGTTTTTATTCTTCCCTCCAGAAGGTTCTTTTTTCGACCCTTTCGAAATTATACCGTAGGTCAAGAAGAACGCGGGTAACCCAATCTTCAGGCTCATTGTCTCCAAAGATCGAGCGTGGGAGCCGTTTCTCCAATTGATCGTTCTCTCTTTCAAGCCCCGCACGCGTATAGCCTGGAAAACGGCGAGACGAACGTTGGCGAAAAAAAACGAAAGGAAAGAAAAATAATATGTGTAGGTCGTAAAATTTCATGAAGAAACAATGTTTTTAGCCGCAAACTTTTACGAGCCACATAGCTGTAACACTATTATGTTCTTCTCCACCTGTGCTCGACGTCTTTAATACGCGGCAAATATCCAATGTGCTCTCTGGAGCGCGCGACCGGAGAAAAAAAGAAAAAATCGGAGAGAGAGAGAGAGAGAGAGAGAACAAGAGATAATAGGCGAGTGGAACAGAGAGGGAGAGAAAACCAGCAAGCCAAGGAAGAAGAAGGATAGACGTAAAAACTTCATGGAGCTTGAGATATCGGCAGCTGCTGACTTTCCGGGCGATCGAAAAGTGTACGGAAGAAGTTACAACTCGATTATGCACTCTTTCCTCTTTCCATCGCTATATCTCTCTTTCTCTCTCCCTCTCTCTCTCTGTCTCTGTCTTGCCTTAAGGCCTTAGGCCACAGTAACGGGTATAAAATCATGTGCGAATTTAACAATTTTTTTCGTATGACAAAGTGATTCGCTCATAAAATTAATTACACATCTATTTAGTGTGAATATCAAGCTGTTAGAAAATATATATATATTTTTTTTCGACGTGCAAAATGGCCGAGAACTAATATTTTCTTTTGTTAGCTTTTTTAGGCGCTCCGCGGCGTAACATTCAGCATCCACAATTTTTTACCTAGAACAAAAAACAAAAATTCTCGCCAATATACATTAGAATACCTAGAGAAGTACGTAGGGAATTTGAAATATATTGTTTTATTCGAAAGTTGTAGGTATTTGAACATAAGAAATGAATTTCCAATGGAAAATTTCGCTATAACTGCTCATAAATTGCTCATCAAATGAAAAGTTTTCGATTAATCAGAAATTCCGTGCGTACTTCTCTGCGAAATGCAATTAGGAATATAACTATTATATTTGAAGTAAATCGAGTGAAAATTGTTGAAGTTATTTGTCACGCCAATTGGAAAAAAGCTGTTTCGAGAAGTTTC
Source organism: Ophion ellenae (assembly GCA_963210295.1). Taxonomy (NCBI): domain Eukaryota; kingdom Metazoa; phylum Arthropoda; class Insecta; order Hymenoptera; family Ichneumonidae; genus Ophion; species Ophion ellenae. The sequence continues at coordinate 50,985,010 of OY723386.1, read as the reverse complement.
GAGTAGTTGGCCATTTTGTACACCGAAAAAAAATATATATATATTTTCTAACATCTTGATATTCATACTAAATAGATGTGTAATTAATTTTATGAGTGAATCGCTTTTTCATACGAAAAAAAATGTTAAATTCGCACATGATTTTGTACCCGTTATTGTGGCCTAAGGCCTTAATTTGGCATTGAGACCCCCTAGGAAATTACGCGGGCTTAACATGTCTCGAATAAACTGTCTCGGCTTAAAAACACTCGTCTAATTTTCATACTACAATCACCATCTTGTTAACACATATGTGCGTGCGCGGGTGTGTGTCTGTGTGTGTGTGTGTGTGTGTGTGTGTGTGTGTGTGTGTGTGTGTGTGTGTGTGTGTGTGTGTGTGTGTGTGTGTGTGTGTGTGTGTGTGTGTGTGTGTGTGTGTGTGTGTGTGTGTGTGTGTGTGTGTGTGTGTGTGTGTGTGTGTGTGTGTGTGTGTGTGTGTGTGTGTGTGTGTGTGTGTGTGTGTGTGTGTACGTGTGCGTGTGCGTGTGTGTGCGCGTGTGCGTGTGCGCGTGCGTGTGCGCGCGCGCGTGTGTGTGTGTGTGTGTGTGTGTGTGTGTGTGTGTGTGTGTGTGTGTGTGTGTGTGTGTGTGTGTGTGTGTGTGTCGATAAAATAGCCCAGCTTCGCGTCCGGCATGCGAGATAATATTGATCCAAACCTCATTCCCAAATAACCACAAAAATTTTGAGAGGTTTGAAAAAAAATCTCTCACGATCCCGATAGTGAGAGCCGGAAATGCTTATTTTTTCAAATAAACGAAGCGGAAATAGCGCGTAATCACTTCTCTCCGAGTGACTTGGTCGATCGACGTCAGAGCTTTACGGTTGTGGTCTCACACGGAGCAAGTCTTGTGGTGGGCGAGGTTCTTTTTCGAAAGTCAAATATAATTTTTTTTGTCATCACAAAGCGACACTGCCACAGGTCATTCTTCGAGACGAGGATGAGAATACAATGTAGATATAGGTGATGTAAAGATATCGGGCTTTTCGAAACGTCACCCAAATCAGACCGAACTTCCAGACCTGTATCTAAGACCGTGTTTATTGGCCCAAAAAGATCGAAATACAAATTAACCTTCAAACTGGAATAATACCATGAAACAACGGCAATCAAACTACGAACATTCTTTGGCTTCGGTGGTAAAGTATTTTTTTTTCATTGGCAATCGCTGGCGGCTGAAATCTCTGGACGGTAAAAAAAACTATGTTGAAGTTTGCATCGTTACAGTACAACGAAATTTTTTTTTCTTGAATTTACCAAATTTTCTTCGTCAGATTCGACCGCACAAAAATCGCGCGAATATTTTTTGTGGATTGTCATTTAGCGATTTGCAGAGTGGGATCTTAAAAAATAATGACAATGAGAAATCGAAAGGAATTTTCGTTGCATCTAAACAATGCATGCTTCAACCCAGTCAAGAAATAGAAGAAAAAAGTCGGGTGTAGTTCCGATAGGATATACCTCCGATAAATTTGGAATTTCGTGTACCCATGTGTTTTGACTCGCTGATTACGGATATGACAGTGAAAATATCCGCAAATTTGATTTTCAAGGTCAAAACTCACATAAACTGATTATTTAAAAGTTTTTCGACTTTATTTTAATAAATGTTGATGCTCGAGGAAAATATTTCCCACAAAAGATGTAGCCTATAAAACGGTTGATATTTTATATTCCATACAGTTTTTGTCTAAAACCATTCTGTGTCGAGAAAAATCGGATAATGCTCCAATAAGTACATTTTGCTAACCTCCATTAGTTTCGATGTTATCTACTTACGCACTTTACTGCGGGAAGGTTGAAGTTTGTTTGGGTTTGTTTCTTATGTTGGGGTTGTCAGTAGTCTGGGTTTGTTTGGGTTTGATTGTTGTATTGTGTGTTTGAGTTTGTTTGTTGTTTAGGTATAGCTATAGTGGTAAAGATCAAACTGCAACGTTTCCGCAGTAAAGTGCGCAAGTAGATAATATCGAAACTAATGAAGTTCAGGAAATAAACTTTTCGGAGCATTATGCCATGTTTCTCGAAACGTATTGGTTTTAGACAAAATTTTTATGGGACATAAAAGATCAAACTTTTTATGGGCTACAACTTTTGTAGGAAACATTTTCCTCTAAGATCAACATTTATTACAATAAAATAGATGTTTGTTTAGGTTTGTTTGCAAATTAAATTATAACAATAAAATGTATTACAATAAAATAGAAAAAGCTTTTAAAAAATCAGTTTTTGTGTGCTTTGACCTTGAAAATTAAATTTACGGATATTTTCAATATCATATTCGCGATCAGCGAGTAAAATACACGGGTGCGTAAAATTCCAAATTAATCGGAGGCACTTCCTTTTCGGAATTTTATCCAAAAAGTCAAATCTAAAACCCAAATCTGTACGTAACGAATGTTTTGCGTGGGCAAATAAGATTTATCGAATTATTCTCGCGTAGGAACGATCACCGCGCAAGAATTCGTAAAAGTGGAGATACATTTTGGCGCTAGAGGATACCGGATATCGCATGTGTATCCGCGAGCCGTTCTACCACCAACGGAGTTTCCGTTTCACATCTTTTGCTCTTTCGTCTGACGACGCATGAGTCAGTCTCCGCGCTAACGAGAACAGCGTGCAGAGCACATAACACGAACACACGTACACGTATGTATTTACGTGAGTTTATGTACACACACGTATTTTCGTATCGAACTTTCCCCACGTGATGGGTAATTTTCATTGCGCACGATTTATTTCCCCATGCTTTTGAATCGCCGGCCATTGACTTGGGAATTTCTTCGAAAGGGCAACATCCAAAAACGAGTCGTATAAAAACTTTTTTATTGCGCCGTTCGTCACGCGCCCCAACGACGCAACAAGAGCAGTTCCCCCGAATTCTCAAAATTCCACTGCATACTGAATGGAAGTTAATTTTGAATTTAATTTAATGGCGCACTAACTACAACGAATTTAATTTAATTGCACACTAAATGCAACTTTACGCCCGATTATTTTCCTCCGATAGACGATCTTTCCTAATTTTCCGCTGTAGAATTCCCACTCACATCATTCGTTGGTTTTAATCATTTGTGGTTGAATTTACAACACTGGACAACTCCAAAACGCTCAACGGGTTATACCTAGCTCGTGGTCAGAAAGCGAGGGAATTTCGTGATTTTTTGCTGGGAAAACGTGTTCAGGTGTAGAAAAACTTTTTTTTCATATTTAGGGGTCTTCTCACTTTAGACGCTAAAAAAAGCCATTTTCATGATTTTTTTTATAGTGTTATATTATAGATATTGATATAAAAGTTGTTACGCTTAATAAATACACTTTCGAAATACATAAAAAAATTTTTTTAGCTATTTATGTAACCCAAACAAACCTTAAACGCGTTTTTCTCGAAACAACATTTTTCGACGGCTTGTTATTAAAAATCTTCGAAACTACCAAGCCGGTCCTTATGAAATTTTAACCATATATTCTTTACAATTATAGCTATAACGCATATCAAGAATTTTTCAAAATGTTGATATTTACTATTTTTTGCCACAAACGTTGAAAAATAACAGGTCTTTTTGTTTTTTCGAAACATGTCCGTCATTTTGTTATTTTTGCATATGTCAAAAATCGTATTATATACGCTATAGCCATTAACATACTGAATCTAAAACCGTTTGATTTTTTTTTTCGGATGATCCATCTCCGAGATTTCATCAACAGCGCACACATACAATTTTTGAGGACATTCTTTTAACTACCAGTTTCGTCTATAAATAGTGACTTAAATAAATCAATTATTTTTTAAATGTATTTTGAAAATGAATTTACCAAGTGTAACAACTTTTATATTTATCTAATATCTAGGATATTAGATAAATGCTAATCACACAGAAGCACTAGATAATATATATTATCTAGTGCTAATTTATCAAGTGTAACAACTTTTATATCAATATCTATAATATAAACCTATTAAAAAAATTCATGAAGATAGCCTTTTTGAGTCTAAAGTGAGAAGACCTTTTAAATACAAGTTATTGTTCACGGCGATGAAAAAATCGATCTTTTTCGCATCATTCGCATCCTTGCAGTGTTTAGAACACGGGGGATTGTTGGTTCGGGTTGCGTTTTTCTGGAAATAGCCTTGTCAATTTTCAAATTCAATTTGCGGGGCCATCACGAAGCGATTTTCTTTTTCAAAAATTGATTTAGAAATACTTTTTGTTCCATTGAAGCAAAAAAACTGGACAAACAAGTTGGGGTTTTTTTTCAAACGGCTGCCATTTTGTTATCCGGGGGTTTTTCGGGGAAAAAACGTAAAGGCCCTCCAAATTCACTCTAGTTTAATCATTTTTAACCCGTTTTTGTTTCAAATGAACTGGCAAGGCTGTGGAGCGGCCCGCGCAGACCAAAACACGCCGTGCTTGGCTTCATTTGACGGCAACTAGAGCCACCATTACGGATTTTTTCTTTTATAAATAAAATTGGAATTTACTCTCCATTGATAGAAGAATAAAATCCGTTGAAACCCATTTTTAAAAGTATTTATTTTATATACAAAAAAAGTTCCCGAAGTTCCGGGAACTTTTTCCGAATTCCGAAGTAACCTCCCGATGAAGAGTATGGTTTTGCGTATATTTTACAATTTTTCTTTAATTGGAAAATCTCTATTAATGCGGTAGGTACGATGGTTTGTGCAGACCGCTATTTGTAAAATTTCCTAAGCGATGACCACTACTGCTCGGAAAAAAATCGTCCGTAATTTAATAATCAAACGCATTTAGTTTTTCCATGAAACTATCCAGTTCTTGAACGAGGGATTTAATAAAATATTGATTTTTGAAACACAGCCGCAGTCCAAAGGGGTGGAATTTAATTTTCAGTGAAAAAACCGTCTATTTTCGTTAAAAAAAACCATGCATCGACAAAAACATTCTTTCGTTCAACCACTGTTTTTTTTATGTGTCAAAGAAGCTTGTAAAATTTGAAGTTAATTCGTGCCCTGATTTTAGAGATATCGTGGTCACCGATTTTGAAAAAGCCATTTTGAGGAAAAAGCGTTTGAATTTTGTCGGTTCACGATTCGTCATATAACTCCCTTAATTTTCAACGAGCCGACTCAACATTTTCAGAGAATATTTATGAAACGTTTATTTTCAACATCCGTCGAAAACCAAAAACCAATATTTTCACGAACTTCAGTTAGGTGTAAGCCCTAATGACTACGTTGACTTCATTCTGTCTGCGTTCTACATCGTAACACAAAAACTCCTTATCGCCGAAAAATCAGTCTCATGCAACATTTTTCAGCCGATTCGACATTTCACGCACCCCTAATGAACATCGGTCTTTTAGTCGTTGGGATGGATGGAACAGCAATCCAGTTGGCTCGCAGGAACGTCCAGAGAGCCCAAACATTTTGGGTGAACAATGAAATTCATTGACATCATTAAAAACTGATCCAGCACTAAAGTGTACCGCGTCGGGATAAACAGCACTTATCGATACACTTACGGACGGATACACACACTCACATATTATGATCTATACGGAGACAAAAGGTTCAATATTTAAGTTGTGTGTGACAGTTGGTAAAGGTTCTCGCATTTCATTTCTCGATAACCGCACGTTGATAATTGGTTGGTATTTGAATATATATATATATATATATATATATATATATATATATATATATATATATATATATGTGATAAGTATATATTCAAATACCAACGTGCGGTTATCGAGAAATGAAATGTGCGGTTATCAACATGCGGTTATCGAGAAATGAAATGCGAGAACCTTTACCAAATGGGGTGCCCTGTTATGAATGTATAATCCTGCAACTGTCAATAGGTCGCATCATATCCTACTATATGCTGAAATTTCAGTTTAGTAAAAGCCCCACGGTTTTTGAGATAAAAATCATCTGCTTTTGGTTTTTTACATGCCATTTCTACAAATGGTAACTTTTTTTACCCGGTTAAAAAAAATACTCTTGGTTATTTGTTTTATCTACAAAAGTCTTCTTTTTAACCTTAAATGTTACGGAAACTTTATGCAGAAAGATCTTATGCAGAATCTTCCTACAACCAATGAGACTTTGATAGCCTGCGGTGTAAAAAAAATGTACTACGCATCCGGCGCCAATTACTTTCAAAAGTTGCTTAGTTATTGTCGATTCATATTATTTGTAGAAATGGCATGCGAAAAACCAAAAGCAGATGATTTTTTTTTTCAAAAAATAAAATAATGCCCTACATCTCGAAAACCGTGGGACTTTTACTAAACTGCATTTCCAGGATATAGGTGATTGGATATAGGATTGCGTGATCTGACCTATCGACAGTTGCAGGATTATCCATTCATAACAGGACACCCTGTATATATTTAAGATAATATTTGTATAGGGATATATAGTTCCGCTTCCTGAGCTCGGCTCATTCGATTACAACCATTAACAGAGCGTCCGTTCGTCCCAACGATACGACTCTACCACTTGCTGCCAAATAATTATACACCCACTTACACACAAACACACGAACCTATAGATATACAGAGTGGTCCGAAAAGTGAGGTCCAAAAGGGAAATATAGATGCCTCATATAAATACCTATCCGAATCACCCTCATGTATGTTCTACGATGTTTTTTAGTGTTTGAGAAAAAAAGCATTTTTTATTTTTCTCTTCTGTGGATGTAATTTCCTCACTTGGTTTTTTATTTATCTTATCGTTATGAAGTGCACGGTTAAGGATTCAATAAATTACCAGCCGAACACTATCGTAAATGCCATAATTTTGATCAAAAGTTAGGCAAAAGGTTTGAGAGGATCAGTCACTAAAGTTCAGATGATTAAAAAAATACTCATAATTCTGTAAATAATTGCTAATTGCTTGCAAAAACTCCTGAGAAGAAAGTACCCATCGAAAAGAGAGAAATAAAAAAAACAACTTAGGCTACAGGAAAACTAAACAAGAATTATTGACGTTTTTTTTAAAGCTAAAAAAATTGTCACGAGGCGTCTAGATTTTTCTTTTGGATGTCAATTTTCGGGCCATCCTGTATATCTACGTGTGCGTATGTATATATATATATATATATATATATATATATATATGAGTGTGTGTATTAATATTCGATGAGAAACCCTTCTCGTCATTTGAAGCATGAATCTTATAGGCATCTTGGAACATTTGAATCCAGTCGACGAAATTCATTCGCGCAAAACGAAACGCTTATTTTCTTATATCCTGTGGTAAATATTTCAACCGATCGAGTGGTCAGCGCATATACAGGGTGTCCCAGAACTGAATGCGTTTCTTAAAACGGAAGGGTTGGGGGTGAAATTCTGAGTCGATTGATATAAGCATGTGTGGGTCTCAGATCAACCGCAGAATTATTATTAATTTTTAAAAGCGGGCCAATCAGGTGCGCCCGCCTTTCAAAATTGATAATAACTCAGCGGTTGATCTGAGACCCACACATGCTTATATCAATCGACTCAGAACTTCACCCCCAAGCCCGCATTTCCGGGAACGCATTCAGTTCTGTGACACCCTGTATATACGAAAAATATATCGATGTGCAATTTCTCAGACGACCAGATTTCATTCCGGAGATTTCTCACCGGAACAACGAAGCCTCGTGTTTCTGATACAAAACTTTCGATATTTCGCGAATGCCGCCTCGTCCTGAGACGAAAAAAAAGGAAGTTTCGAAGGTTGGCCGCCAAATTGCTTCGGTCTTTACGAAGGGTGCTCGATGACGCGAAGACGAGGAGTGGAGAGAGGGAGAATTTTGCGGTGAGATAATAGCGGGTGGTGATGCTTGGCATTATTGTGGTAACGTGTCTTCGGTGCTTCGACTTCCAGGACCTTGCGGGAATCATCGTTGTCGTTTTTACCATCATCGTCATCGTGCGAACGGTCAAAGAGTCTTCTGCCATTCCTCCTGTTCTCCTGCGTGCTGCTGCTTTTGCTGCTGGCAGGGAAACGGGAAGTCTTTCCCGTCCCGAACTCAAAGATCCTTTGTTCATTCGAAATTCAAAGGCTTCACGTCGATTTCGCGACGGAAGCCAGCGGGCAAACTCCAATACGTTCGCACGGTTCTCTCTCACACGCCGTTCTATACGCATTGATTGTTGGCGAAAAAAATGGCGTAACCTACACAAGTTAACAGATGATTGAATACGCGCTGGGTCTTTTTGTTCCTTAGCAGCTGATTGTGGATATATGTGCATATATATATTGCCAATGACCGCGAAAAGCTAATCGACGATGACGCCAAGTTCCAAGTATTAATGACGCTTCGATCTGTTCTTCCGCCCTACCCTGTTCCTCCTCACTTGCTCTTTTGCCCGCCTTCGCCTTCTATCGTCTAACTGCGCACATTGAAGATCCGATTCCACTCAGCCATACCGAGTTACAGTTACAAACAATTTCGCGGATACGTGGAAAGGGAACAACGATTCCCGTGGGAACTCCCGCGTATCGGCGATTTAAAATCCGAACGGTTTGGTGGCTCGGGAAAAAGGTGAATTTCGATAATTTTTTATGGATATCCGGTTGATAGAATGGAGGATCCGTTTAGTGGCCTACTAGTCTACATATCTTCGGGGATGTTTACAATTTGTTGCACAATATTTCGAAATAAAATAGCGGCGTCCAGCTGAATGAAGCGTGTAACCTTTGCCTGTGAGGACACTAACAGAGAAAGGCGACACACTTGCTGGAGCAAGTAGTTAGTTAACTGACATCTGCCGTTAGGACACTAATAGACAAAGGAGAGTCCTCGCCACCAAGAGTTCTCCTTTGTCCGTTAGTGTCGGGCAAGCGTTAGTGTCTTCTCCAATTTGTTTGCTGTCAGACATTGACACTTGCTGTTAGGACACTAACAGACAAAGGAGAACACTTACTGGCTACAAGACACTATAGTCAGCAAGAGTTCCCCTCCAATTCTTGAATTCTAGATAAAATTTGCTTTCGAAGTACGGAGGGAAATCGAAAAAAATCAATTTTTCGATGAAATGGTGTATGTTTGAAAAAAAATGTTTTCGGATAAAAACAGTCGCCAAAAATATTTTTTCCGGAAAAAGGTTTCAATCTGTCAAAAATGCCCTCGGTACTTCAGTATAATGTGTTTTTACAAGGTTGCGAAAAAAATTTCAACTAAATCGGCGAAGAATTGGCAATGTAATGTTGCCGTCTGCAGGTCACTATCGGACAAAGCTGATTTGCTTCATCCAGCGTCAGCGCCGTCATTTTGTTACAAAATTATGTGAAAAAAATGTAAAGATACTTGAGGCTACGTAGAATACAGGCCATCAAACGAAATTTCCATTCTATCAACTATCTATCATAGAATATTGTCGAACTTCGCTTTTTTCCATACTTTCTAGACGGGTAGTCTCCCTTAAGGGGTTACGTGGGTTTGAAGCCAAAAAAGGCATATTTTCTGTATTTAAAAAAAATACAATATATAAATGATTTTATTCAAAATGTTGAGCACATAAAAAAGCGACATTTGAGCAATATTAAAAAAAAAATTCATCCAAAAATTTGGGCAATTCAGCCAGTGGAACCTGGTTTCCGGAGACCCCTCAAAAAAAGTGTCCTGGTGGTGGTCAGGGTAGCTCATGATAGCTTTATCTGAAATTAAAAAACCGACATTTTTCTGTTAGTAGACGAGTATAGCTCGTCATTGGACGAAGGATTTCTAAAAAAATTGAAATCTGAATTTTTTCCAGAGCTGTATGCAAAATAGTTCAATTTTTCGTACAATTTACACTACGTATTGCCTTGTAAAATTAGTTGCAATCGGAACAAAAACCTTCGTTCAATTACTAGTCAATGCTATTTTGAAGAAGTGTGCAAAATTTCAATAAGATCGGTGCATTAGTTTTTGAGAAATCGTGTCCACCGACTTAAAAAATAGTGTTTTGAGAAAAATGCGATCACCTGCGTCGCTCCCGACCGGTCTTTCCCAACAAGGGAATTCCCAAAGGCTCTCTCTCCCAGGTTTTTACTCCGATTGACTCAAAACTTTCGGAGGATATTCTAGACATAAGTATTGTACTATTAGATAACAAAATAAAAAAATTTAATGGATTTATTGAAATTTTCAAACCCACGTAACCCCTTAAGGCCAAGAAAAAAATGAATGGTCTTTATCGACTGAAGGAGAATTTTCCATAGTGGAGTGATGGCTTTCTTTTCATATTTAATTTGGCGAAGAAGTCCTCCGTGAAGAATGGTCAGTTGGGTTGGTGGTCTCGTTGTTGATGAGGGATTAATAAATCACTGTATTGTATGATTGCAGTCAAATTTAGCATAGCATTAACTTTCGATGTACAGGGACCAGCTATTTTTCATTTGGGGTAGAAAAATGTAGGCAATCTCGATGTCCAGCCATTTTTTTCTCTCGCCAATGCGGGAAGGAAAAGCGATAATGATATGTGAGGACGATTCGTAAGAGTCTTGGATAAAGCTGGCGTGGCATAAAGCTGAGGGAGTTTGCGCTCGAATCGTACAGGCGCATTCATCTCAGCTAAAGCCTGCCACTCCTCGTACAGTCTAGCAGCATCCCCATCGAAACAGCAGGGAGGTGGTCCCCGTGCTCAAGCACATCGCTAAAGCCTCTCGTTCCCGGGCACCCCCGCGTGGGGCATCAAACTTTAATACCACCAACCCTTGTTCCCTTGCGTGGAACGCTAAATCACTCCCCGGTGGCGAGACCCCCCGACGTCGACGCGAATCGATAATCCAAGCATTGGAACTCCGCCTGGATGTTGCGCACAATTTTCCAGATGGAATCAGGACGGATGAACAAGTGGACCTCAGGGGTCATCCATGGATCTCGATCCAATCAGAATCTTGGACATTTTTCATTGCAAGTACTCGTCGCAGTGTAGCTACTCTAAGCCGCAGCTGGACATCGGAACAACAGAAGACAACACGAGGTAGTTTTATGGAATATCTGGATCTCATTCGCCCAACTATTTGACCAATGATTCAATAAGTTGGACGTAAAGTAATCAAACTGACTGAAGTAAGCAATCAAAAGGTTGATCAAGGTGTTCCTTGATTATCCCCGAACAGCGTCAGTCTTGGCCAGATGTGCTATTTGTTTTCGAAAATGACGGAGAAGCGATGATCGTTGAAGATTATTGTTCAATCACCAACTCAATTTAGATGTCTGGTGGCCAGCGATTACGTTCATCCATATGGTAGCGGAAGACTTCAACGCCAAGCCTAATTCCTCGTCCAGTCTGGTTTTGGGTTGCGCCGGTTCGTTGTGCGCATACAGAACAGGATAATAATGCCGTCTCGGGACAGAAAGAGCAGGCGAAAAAAAAAGAAGATGGAGAAGGAACACCGAAAGGCTCCATTGAAATCCGACACGCGAGAGCCAGCTCTGCTAGCTTTTCGTCTCCTTGTATCCTTGGAGTTCTTACCCCGAATATCGTATCAAAAATCTCCAGGGCCTACATTTTTCACCAACCCGTTAATCCTCGATGGTAGGTTGGCGTGTGTGATCTTTACCAAGATTGAGAGTCGCTAGTCTTTATTCGCCGCGTGCCCCGATACTTTGTATACTTGACTGTCGTACGGATGAAAAATCCAAAAAATTAGTTTGCGAAGTGTCAACGATTGGCTGTCGTTCGTATAAGATCGTAGCGTATTTTTGAGTTGATGACATTGGCAGCAATGTGAAGAATCTTGCCTGGTTAAGCGTCAATCATTGTCACGGTTGAAGTTGTTTGGTGTTGATTCGCCGATGCAGTTCCATTGATCAACTGTATTGCATGTATAGTCCCTCAATTGACTTCCTTCATCTTATCGTCCTACTTCCTCTGATGTTATTCATTTCTCCCAATTACTGAGTCTCATTGACATTTCAATGTGTCTGTCCTTCCAAATGATAAGTTTTATCATCCAGCTTTCTGGAATCGCAATCCTTTCGTCGTCTCAGTTACAACGAAGCTTTCATAACTGGCGTTCATTTCTCTATGAACCCTTTCACTGGTAATGATGATTTGAAGTTTCGTGGGCAAAGTAAAGCCCCTTTCGTCACTTCCCGAAACTGAGCATGACCCTGAAAGACTTTCCTTTGAAGTTGAATACACGCAACGCACACCCTGTGCATTCGCTCATTCTCCATTCAGGCGTTAAAATATTCCTTTTTCTCGAACCTGATCAGGAGTAAAACGCGGGTGGCTTCCCAATATCATTCACTTGGATAACTCGTACGTCCATTTCGCTTCCACGCTTTGCCAATTCACCAGGGATCACCATATTGTTCCTAAATTGCTCAATATTCTCTCTCCCACTCCTGTCTACATCATGCCGTGGCTTGTTCAACGACCAGGTGCCCATTGGGCGCTACCTTTTACACTTAGCTCTTCGATACTTCAAACCTCCCGGCCATTTTGGATCGGGTCCGTGATGATATACTGGCATGGAGATTCACCGCGGATCATGGTCTATCGCAACTCAAATTTGGCAATTCTTGGCCCCATGTGTCGAATCACCCACCTATTCAGAAGAATTTCTATCCAGACATCCCATTTAGACTTATAAACGCGGTGAAAGCGTTTCAGCAGTACATCCCTTGGGGAATTCTGAATCAGCGCTTCGAAAGGGGAAATTCCTTGTTGCCCACAAGAGACAACAAAAACCACTTGTGCCAGAAAAGAAAAGACGTTTTGAAGGCGCTCCAAAATGTAAAAACGATCATTGTATCTTGGTTCAACAATCATCGATCCCCGACTTAACCCCCTCGTTCCCCAACGATCGAAAATGGGTCAACGTCCTACTCAAGCTGTTAAAACGAAGTACAAAGATGTTAAAAGTTTCACAATGTTGCCGAATACTTTCCGTCCGATGGCTTCTCATTTTCCGCTCTCTCTTCGTCCTTTCATGCCACGTCGCCGCAACCTCAACTCTTCCGTTAGAGCTCCACACATCGTGGGCAGCTTCCGAAAAATGGGGGTGTTTTTTTTTCTTTCTTTTTTCGACTGTCTCCCTCTTCCCGGTGCTCTCGTCTCAAGTTCTTTAGTGCTTGACCAGGTGTCCGTCTCGCTGGCACGCTTCGTCTCTCCACTGAATGGAAACCCCTTTTTGCTCTTTCCACATATTCCCATCAGTCTCGAAAAATCTCTTTCAGTAACGGCGAAGAACGAGAAACGTGAATTTGGAATCGGAAGTAGGTGGTACAGGGATATGAAGCTCGTGCGGTATTTAAACGTCGAAAAAACGACAGATGTTTCCGCACATGGGGGTCTCTCTCTCTCTCTCTGGGGCTTTCTTTTCCTCCCCTGCATGGCACACGAGTCCCCTTTTTCGTTCTTTCGCAGCTCTTTTACTCCGAACTCGCGCGTTCTCCCTTTTCTTCTAGACGAATTCATGACTCGACGCGACCGGAATATCTTTGCATTTATACTCGGGCTGCTGAGCCAAGAGCGCTAATAATTTTTTCTATTCATCGCGGCATCACAAACTCCGGAACAACTTGCTTAATAATAAGCCTGGTCTGCAGCTTCCCTCGTGGAGGCACGGGATACACGATAAAAAGAAACGCGCTACCGCGAGCTTATTGTTCCACAATTTTAATAACGTCATAATTTTTCAAACACTTCGACTTCGGGCTACATTTTGAATACTTTCAAATTATAATATAAGAATCGTATTAAGGGGTCAGGCCACTCTAGAGGCCGAAAAAATAGGCTTTTTGGGGATTTTTTTCAGAAAAACTACAAAATAAATCGAGATTACAAAAAAGGGTGTTTATCATACATATCAGTGACTGTATACAATAATTTTGTTGAAGCGATTCATCTCAAAATGGCGGCCGTGCAGCGTTTATCTCAAAACTGCATTTTTTAAGTTGGCCGGAAACATAACTCATACAATTTTCAACCGATTCACTTGAAATGTGGAATATATCTTGAAAAATACATTGTCTATGAAAGTACGTAGTATTTTTTTAGGCAAATTTTCAACTTTCCAAAAATTTGCCTAAAAATCGTCAGATAATTGTTAATAACAAATGAACTATGCAATATTGAAAAAAATCCTGCGTACTTCCATAGACAATGTATTTTCCAAGATATATTCAACATTTCAAGTGAATCGGTTGAAAATTGTCTGAGTTATGTTTCCGGCCAACTTAAAAAATTCAGTTTTGAGATAAACGCTGCACAGCCGCCATTTTGAAATTAATCGCTCCAAAAAAATTATTGTATACTGTCACTGATATGTATGATAAACACCCTTTTCTGTAATCTCGATTTATTTTGTATTTTTTCGGGAAAAAAATCCACAACAAGCTTATTTTTCGGCCTCTAGAGTGGCCTAAGGCCTTAAGGTAATCGTAATTACAATAATCAAACGCCGTTTCTGCCCTCAAAAAGAAAACAAACCACTGCTCTACACTTAAGGGGTCTTCTCACTTCAGCCGCTACAAAAAAGCTATTTTCATGAATTTTTTGATAGGTTTATATTATAGATATTGATATAAAAGTTGTTACACTTAATAAACACACTTTAGAAATACGTAAGAAGACATTTTTTATTCATTCAAGTCACTATTTATAGACGAAAATGGTAGTTAAAAAAATGTAAAGAAATTGTAGGTCTGCGCTGTTGATGAAATCTCGGAGATGGGTCATCCGAAACAAAAAAATCAAACGGTTTTAGATTCAGTATGTTAATGGCTATAGCGTATATCATACAATTTTTTATATATGCAAAAATAACAAAATGGCGGACAATTTTCGAAAAAAACAAAAAAAAGTGTTTTTTTTTACCGTTTTTAGCAACAAAAAAATAGTAAATTTCAAAATTCGAAAAAATCTTTGATATGCGCTATAACTATAGTTGTAAAGAATATGTGGTTAAAATTTCATAAGGATCGGTGCAGTAGTTTCGAAGATTTTATCAACAAGCTGTCGAAAAACGTTGTTTAGAGAAAAACGCGTTTAAAGTTTGTTTGGGTTACATAAATACATAACATTTTTTTAAATTTATTTCGGAAGTGTATTTACTAAGTGTAACAACTTATATATCAATATCTATAATATAAAACTATCAAAAAAATGCATGAAAATAGCATTCTTTAGCGTCTAAAGTGAGAAGCCCCCTTAAGGATTTTATATTGATTGATGGGGCTAGCGATCGCCAATGATTTTGAACAAGGTCGATAAATTTGTCGTGCTCAAACAAACCTGGATTCGTTAAGCTTTACATCCCCCTTAATTATAACTATAATTAAGTACTAAATGATTAAGTATATGATAAAATTAAATAAAATACCAAATCGTTAAAAAATCATAATATTTCCTAATTCATAGCCGTCTCGGAACCAACTCAATATTGTCAACATTCTCTGGAATTTCAGTACATTCGATTACAATATTGTCGTCCATTTCTGCTGTTGGCAATTAAAACTACAAGAGAAAATCTCAAAGCGCTCGAAAAAAAAACTCTTGCACCGGATATAAAAACACACCGCTATTATAGACAGCATGAAGCCTCAAACATCCCTGTCTGAAATTTCATTGAAACTCATTGCCCAGGCTAACTTCGCTGTTTTCTCTTGATCATGTATCCATCCTCGTGTTATAAGGTGTCAGCCTTCACGATTGTTTTGATTTTCAATGTAGGAAAATCCTGCTAATCATCTTTGTTGCTCGTGCGTTTCTCCATTCCCATCTTTATGGGCAGGCTATGCAGTCCCGTGTCGACCCGTCTATCTGTCCGTCCTCGACGTCGACTCGACCATTGTCCGAGATCGGGAACCATGAAAAGTTCCTGAGGCGTCGCATGCTTCGCTTACATGTGTTCGTATAGGTGTGCACGTGTGTGTGTGTGTAATTCTTACAGGTATCGCCAGTAAACTTACGTACTTGGTCCTTTCACGTGCGGACTCGTGCGCTCAATTTAATGTAGTGCCGGTGCATGGATTCCAAACACCCACACGTTTCGAGAATCCACTTGCTTCACCATACATATATTATACTTATTACCCGTTGTTACATTGCCGGCACGCGATGGCGCCTCGCTCGACAATCTCATTCGATGATTCCGGGCTCACTTTTCATGAGCGCACGCTGCGTGGAAATAACATAACGACGTGAGTGGACTTATACTCAAATATAATATATATGCATGCATACACAGGGTGTCCCAGAAGTAACGTACGCCCTTCTAGCATCTGGTAGGAAAAAGAATTCTGAGACGAAAAGTCCTCAGTCATTTTTTGATCCGACGCATTGATAATTAATTATGAATTAAAATAAATAGCCAATCAGGTGCGCGCTACAGCGGGAAGGCAACGCAGGGGGAAGGGATAGAGGAATGCGTTGTAATTGCGTGCGCCTGAAAATGTGTGCGGAAGGAAAATTCCGAAAGCATACGTGCGTGTGTGTGTGTGTGTGCGCGCGCGTGTGCAAGTGTGCGTGTGCAAGTGTGTGTGTGTGTGTGTGTGTGTGTGTGCGTGTGTGTGTGCGTGTGTGCGTGCGTGCGTGCGTGCGTGCGTGCGTGCGTGCGTGCGTGCGTGCGTGCGTGCGTGCGTGCGTGCGTGCGTGCGTGCGTGCGTGCGTGCGTGCGTGCGTGCGTGCGTGCGTGCGTGCGTGCGTGCGTGCGTGCGTGCGTGCGTGCGTGCGTGCGTGCGTGCGTGCGTGCGTGCGTGCGTGCGTGCGTGCGTGCGTGCGTGCGTGCGTGCGTGCGTGCGTGCGTGCGTGCGTGCGTGCGTGCGTGCGTGCGTGCGTGCGTGCGTGCGTGCGTGCGTGCGTGCGTGCGTGCGTGCGTGCGTGCGTGCGTGCGTGCGTGCGTGCGTGCGTGCGTGCGTGCGTGCGTGCGTGCGTGCGTGCGTGCGTGCGTGCGTGCGTGCGTGCGTGCGTGCGTGCGTGCGTGCGTGCGTGCGTGCGTGCGTGCGTGCGTGCGTGCGTGCGTGCGTGCGTGCGTGCGTGCGTGCGTGCGTGCGTGCGTGCGTGCGTGCGTGCGTGCGTGCGTGCGTGCGTGCGTGCGTGCGTGCGTGCGTGCGTGCGTGCGTGCGTGCGTGCGTGCGTGCGTGCGTGCGTGCGTGCGTGCGTGCGTGCGTGCGTGCGTGCGTGCGTGCGTGCGTGCGTGCGTGCGTGCGTGCGTGCGTGCGTGCGTGCGTGCGTGCGTGCGTGCGTGCGTGCGTGCGTGCGTGCGTGCGTGCGTGCGTGCGTGCGTGCGTGCGTGCGTGCGTGCGTGCGTGCGTGCGTGCGTGCGTGCGTGCGTGCGTGCGTGCGTGCGTGCGTGCGTGCGTGCGTGCGTGCGTGCGTGCGTGCGTGTGTGTGTGTGTGTGTGTGTGTGATTAAGTGTGTAAGTGCGCGTATGTAAGTGTGTGCGTGTGTGCATGCGCGCGTGTGTGTATGTGTGTGTATGTGCAAGTGTGTTTGTTTGGGTTACTAGGCACACACACTTGCACGCACACACTTGCACATACACACACATACACACACGCGCGCATGCACACACGCACACACTTACATACGCGCACTTACACACTTAATCACACACACACACACACACACACACACACACACACACACACACACACACACACACACACACACACACACACACACACACACACACACACACACACACACACACACACACACACACACACACACACACACACACACACACACACACACACACACACACACACACACACACACACACACACACACACACACACACACACACACACACTTGCACACGCGCGCACACACACACACACACACGCACGTATGCTTTCGGAATTTTCCTTCCGCACACATTTTCAGGCGCACGCAATTACAACGCATTCCTCTATCCCTTCCCCCTGCGTTGCCTTCCCGCTGTAGCGCGCACCTGATTGGCTATTTATTTTAATTCATAATTAATTATCTATGCGTCTGATCAAAAAATGACTAAGGACTTTTCGTCTGAGAATTTTTTTTCCTACCAGATGCTACAAGGGCGTACGTTACTTTTGGGACACCCTGTATATATATGAGGTATTCCACGTGAATCCGGTGGACTTTTTCCCTGACCCCCCCCCCCCCCCCCCCAATTTGATTTTTTTATATTCTGATTCCATTGACTCTAAAAGACACCCTGATTTTTTTACATTTTTCTGAATAACCCTTAGTAAAAAAAAAATGTTTCTCTGAAAAAAAACGCCCTAATTAAAAAATCTGAAAAAATTCCCAAAAATGCGTGATTATGTGTACAAATTTTGAAGCTATCACCCGCAGTGAAAGTATGATTGTTTCTGTGCTTTCTGAGCGATTAAGGTTTAAAAAATTAATGCATTTTTTTGACTATTTTTGAATAACCAAATGGTTATTCCAAAATGGACAAAAAAATTCATTGTGGGTATCAAAATGTTTAAGTATCCGCCCGAAGTAAGCGGTTCTAGAATTCTTCGGATTTTTTTAACGTTAATTGCTCAGAAAGCCCAGAACAAATACTTCCACTGCGGGTTATAGCTTGAAAATGTTTACACATAACCACGCATTTTTGAGATTTTTTCTAGATATTTAAACCGGGGCGTTTTTTTCGGGGAATTTTTTTTCTCTAGTAAATGTTGTTTCGAAAAATGTAAAAAAATTCAGGGTGTCTTTTAGAGTCAATGGAATCAGATTTTTTTAAATCGAATTGGCGGGGGTCGGGGAAAAAATCCACCGGATTCACGTGGATACTTCATAGATATACAGTGCAACTTGAGTGATACGTTTTTCAAGGGGTACATCAAATATGACGTATATGTGAGAATAACATGGAAGTGAAACACAGTATGTATCTGAAACTCTTTCACATTTGAAAATGGCGATTGGTGCATAATTCCCGATGTTTTTCAATAGCAGTACCTCTATTATGTTGATGTTTGGTTTTCAATTGAAAATTTCATTGGTAATATCTAGACAATGAAGCAACTCAAGTTTTCACATTTCCGTTTTGAACTTTTCTTCGATGCAAGTTTCTTTGACGTTTTAGACTAGTGAATAACAGACAGGTTCGTATGGATAAGAAATATGTGATCACAGTACATGCGTACATAGTCTGGGTCAGAAACAACAAAACATCGAAACATCAAAATGCAGTCACATGAAATTTTCGAATATCACGTGT
>OY723386.1:50943338-50960838 GCA_963210295.1 Ophion ellenae | reverse complement strand
AGTTAACCTGAATGTCCAATGTCCAATCTGTCCAAAGTCAAAACATATTTCATCGATTGTTATGTTATTTTTCCCTTTCCCAATTTTCACAATATTTGCAGGTATAATAAGGAGCGTTTATTTTATATGACGGTTCTCCCATGCTGAATTCATATATAGATGCGTTGTATAGGTACATGTCGCCAGAAAAATTGAGATGCCTTTGCTGTACGTAAAAGAACTTCAAGTAAATATCGACGAAAGGCCCTTTATAATTCATTAAAAAATGTACGGCTTCGCACAATAATATTTTTAATTCGCGTTGAAAATATCCGATAGACGAATCAAATTTGCGCGGGTATCCGGCGTTGCCACACGTCGAGCAAGATGGCTGCTGTTACGTCACGAGAAGTCTCGTTCTCCGAAAACTTCGGTTTTTGCGACTTTATTTCTAAATTTATTGCTTATTTCTGCGGTGAGCTTTCCAATTCAAGGTGCCTTACCGAACACAAAGATTCAACGAACGCAACCATCAGTTTTTTTTACGTGTTTCTTGGCTCCAAGTAGCACAAAAAAATCGATATATGAGAGGACAGGCACATTTTGTCGTCTACGTATGACTAATTCACCAACTTTAACAATTAATAACTCGGAAAGTGTACGGTAAATCTCGTGGAAACTCCGCATACGCATGAACGAAGGTCTCGACAATGCTATTAAAAAAATCGAGCTTTTATCTTGAACTCGCTCCAATCACCGTACCTCCTTAATTGGCATCAAATGTAAAGAAAAATATTTTTTATTGGATTTCCAGCTATTTAGCATCAAGGGTAAAAAATAATTCTATCAGGTGTCCAGTTAATTGAGCATCAAATTTAAAAAAAAACGATTTTAATTAGATGTCCAGCTATTTGGTATCAGTTGTGAAAAAATGTAAATGACATCTCCAGTTATCGGGTGACAATTTTTTAAAACCGTCAATCAGTAGTCAAGTATAACACTGACAGATAGAGAAAGACTGATGGAGGCAAAGAAAACCGGTGAGAAAAAAACAACGAAATAACGTCCTGGTAATGCTAAATCTGGAGAAATTACCGCGTATGAATTGTAAAAAAATAGCAATCTGATGTCCAGTTATCTGGCATCAAACGTAAAAAAAATGTTAATCAGAAGTCCAGCTATTTGGTATCATGTTTTTAAAAAAGTCTATAAGATGTCCAGTTATTCAGTAACAATTTTTTTTTTATTCCAATCAGGTGTCACGTATAACACAGACAAGCAGAGCGAGACCGATCAAGGAAAAGGAAACGGTGAGAAAAAACTACAGAATAACAAAATCACGTTCGTGTAATGCCAAATTAGAAAAAGTCCCAGTTACTTCATATGAACTGTAAAAAAATATCAATTAGATATAAAGTTATTTGATATCTATCGTGAAAGAAAAGTCAATAAGCTGTTCGGTTATTTGGTACCAAAAGTGAAAAAATATTTTAATCAGATGTAAAAAAAACGCCAATGAGATGTTCACTTATTTGGTAACAATTTTTGAAAAAACTTCAAATAGATGTCAAGTATAACATACACACATACACCCACGTATGGTCGCAAATTTATCGAGACTTGAACGAAATTGGAATGACTGGTATTTGATTTAGAGTGGAGGGAAGTGGGAATAAAATGCTACAGTAGCTCTCGCCACATATGGCAGCCGACTGTAAGAATGCGGCATAAATTCCTTTCCCGTACTCTGTATATATATATATATATATATATATATATATATATATATATCTGCATGTGTGTGTATGTATATCATTTCGGTATGCCTATATACTTTATTTAGACCCTCTCGGATGCAAGAGAGTTGCACTTCTCTCGAGTTAAGATCTCGCGTGTCTCTCGCATAAGCTTTACCGTGCAAAAGATTGCCAGTATAGTGTACGTCTGGCAATACGAGCGCTACAACGCAAACGCGAACGAAAACTCATGTCCGGCGCGCAAGGCAAGAGGAAACATAACGAGGGGATGAAAAAAAAAGAAGAAGAAAAAAGACGCACAGAAGCCGCGCAGAAGTTCGACGTAACTCATATGCGCGCCCGGGAGTCAGCGAACGAAGAAGAGAAAATTATATACGCGTACGTAATATAAAATGCACATTTGATTCGTCGTATGCTGTTATCCGCATCTCGAATTTTTCGCGAAAGCTCGAAGAGAAACGGACCACGCGTCCGGATGCGAAAAGAGGATTTATATAGGGTGTCTCAAAATGACCTGATGTTTTTATTTATTAAGGCCTTAGGTCACAGTAACGGGTATAAAATCATGTGCGAATTCAACAATTTTCGTATGAATAAGTGATTCACTCATAAAATTAATTACACATCTATTTAGATGAATATCAAGCTGTCAGACATTTTTTTTCCATGTACAAAATGGCCGACTATTCGAAAGTTCTCAAAACAGCTTTTTTCCAATTGGCGTGACAAATAACTTCAACAATTTTCATTCGATTTACTTCGAATTTGAAAATTATGTTCCTAATTGCATTTCGCAGAGAAGTACGTACGGAATTTCTGATTAATCGAAAACTTTTCATTTTATGAGCAGTTTATGAGCAGTTATAACGAATTTTTTCACTGAAAATTTATTTCTTAAGTTCAAATACCTATTACTTTTGAAGAAAACAATATTCTTTAAATTCCGTACGTACTTCTCTAGGTATTCTAATGTAGATTGACGAGGATTTTTGCTTTTTGTTCTAGGTAAAAAATTGTGGATGCTGAATGTCATGCTGCGGAGCGCCTAAAAAAAGATAACAAAAGAAAATTTTAGTAGTCGGCCATTTTGTACATAAAAAAATATATATATATTTTTTCTAACAGCTTGATATTCATACTAAATAGATGTGTAATTAATTTTATGAGTGAACCACTTTTTCAAACAAAAAAAGTTTTTGTGGCCTAAGGCCTTAATAAAACGCATTATTTATTTGAAAAGTACGAATATTTTCAATTTAATATAAGGTACGAACATGGAAGTTATGTGTGGAACTCAATATCCAACGTATGTTCACCACAAAAAAAATGGCGCGCAATTTAAAATGTCAGGTTATTTTGAGACACCCTTTACATTCGATCGTATAGAAATTTCACTTGAATGAGAAATAAAATTTGTGACTGACACCAACTTGTCGTGGTGGTGAGTGCTGAATTGGCAAACTGGCAACTTTCGGTATCGGGAGATCAAGTTGAAGTGAGGATTCTCGTTCCGTGTTACGTATTATGTCTTTTGGAAAAGTCGTGCACAGGTATCTAGACTGGTTGCGATTATTATTTCATCATTTTGAGTGGGCATAACAGATCTTGTTTACGAATTAGACTAATATGTGCAACACTGGAGGTGTTGCCCACAGCCTCCAAGGAGCTCCAAGGAGCCAGAAATAGTCCAGTGACACGTGGGGGTAGAAGAAGTCGGAGTATGGAGTCGTAAAAGCTCGCAATAGCAAATACGAAGAATTATTGGAATAAAAAAATGGTGCAATATTTACAGAGGTTCGTGGACGTTTACAGACGTTTTTTAGATCGTTGTATTTCGGAAAATATGCTCTTTTTGCAGTCAACAATCCTTATTTTATGGCCCGAAATCAATTTTTTAAGAAAAATAAGAATTAAGCGCCCAAACATTCGTTCAAAGTGGAAGATGCGTCAAAAAATACGTACTTGCATGAAAAAAATCATAATTTTTTTTTTAAACTATAACCAAAATCCTTGAAGGCGGGATATACAATTAGACAGGAAGAAAAATAAGCAATATTGAGGGATTTTATATACTAAGAAATAATTATACTAAAATTATCAAATTTTAGGTATACTTCAAAAGTATATTTAAGTATAAAAAACAATTTTTTCAAATTAATCCATCATCAAAATGGCGGAGCTGTGGAAGAGTGTTGCAGCAAGGTCGCCGCGGGAGTTGCGAATCGGCATGCAGTCTAGCTTCCCGTAGACTTTGATTTGCAAAAGTGTTGAAACATTTTTTCAGTTAGAACATGTATAGTTTCTATGTGACGGTAATTAAAATGAAAAAAATGCAAATTTAAGAAAATCGCACGAATTTACAAAAAAAAATCAACATTTCACGCAACATTTCTGTAAAATGTGAATTAAAACAGTAGTTTTTTTCCAACTTTTCAAAAACAATTTTCGTCAAGTAGAAGGTTCCAATACTATCAATATTTCTACCAAGTTTCAACTCAATCGGCTTAATAGTTTTTGAGTAATCCTGCTCGCCAATTTCGATAATGCAGTTTTCAGAAAAACGCGTTTGAAGTTCACGCCCGATCCGAATTCGAGCGGTGAGGCACAGCATTGACGGGCTGTAACGTTTGAATTTTTTCGAATTTCGCTTTGAAACTTTGGGAAAATATTCTACATATATAGTTCCCTCTTTTAAAGAAAGAAAAAAAAGAAATCGATTTTTTTATCGTTGTAAATATATATCCCGCCTTAAGGTTTCTAGTGAGGAAGGTGTGTAGATACGATAAAAAAAGCCAGTGTCGACCGTCTTTCCAAAAGTATATTTATTCGGAGGAAAAAATCGACTTCTACGACAGATTAATTATTTTACTTATGTCTTATGTCTTATTATTATTGACATTTACGGCAATCGACGCATAATAAATTCGGTGCTCGTTGCACATAGCTGCATAACGAACACTTGCTTGTAGTTTTATAATCGGCATCCCAAATACAAATTTATTATAGTAGCGCAAAATAAAAAATATCTATAAGCATTTTCCATCGTAACTCACTTACACGTAGTAATAAAGTACCAAATTTCCCAACAAAAAAAAATGTTTTTCACTCCCAACGCACTACTGCATAAACGGGGTCGATTCGACCCCAGGTCCTTTTTTGACGGCTGTCCTCAGTACACAGCCAGGATGTAGGATGAGGGTCAAGTGTCCACCTATAGAGTAGGAGTGGGGGAATATTTTTGCGATACAGTCAGTGGTAAGTAATGGGATCAAAACGACCCAGTGTGCAGTCGAAGGGTTGGTCTTCCATTTAATTCTCTTTGTTTTTATCAACGGATGAAAGAACAGCAAGAAAAGACATTCTTATTTCACTTGCAAAGTCATTACTCGCGGGTCTGAAACAATGCGATTTCGATTACGTAAGCGATGCAACAATGCCAAGATGAGCAACCGGCGAGAGGGGGGGGGGTAGTTTCCGACCTGGCACAACGACTTACGTATAAATTATTATCTTATTGGGTTGTTAGATCCAGGCGAAATGTGTACACGCACACTATGAATAGTAACCATTAACGATCCCACTGGCTCACGGATCGATGCACTTCCCGCCGGACCATGTAGTCTTAATATACTGTCCTATTTTTTTTCTCATTACACCTCGTGTATACTCGCATTTATAATACGTTCAACGCAATCCCGCCCATCTTTATCTCCTTTATCTTCTGCGGCTCGAATGGTGCTGGAAAACCGAAAGAGAAAATACGGTTTTCCTTCATGACACGGAACACGTAATGATGATTTGCAGTTATAAAAAGATGAACGAAATCAACTGATACTTAACTCCGGCCAAACTTTTAATTCATTTAAAAATTCACCGAGAAGTTTAAAAAACTTAAATGTGAAAATTCTTCCAATAAACTAGCGATTTTCATATTAAATACAAAAATCTAGTAGACCGACACTGGTGAATGGTCGAGTTTCGACGCCGGCGATCTTTCGGGTTAAGGGGGGAATCCCTTTAGACGCCGGAAAATGAGTAATTTTTCATTAATTGTTTTAAAGGTACTAAAATAATCGCATAATTTTTAAATTTTGATATTATCTTATTACAACTTTCAAGTGTAAAAAAAATGTTTCGTTTTCAAACAAAACAAAATGGCGGCGTTATGACGTATTCCTTTATGCGTCTTTTGAAAAACTGCTCATGTTATAGCTCAAAAAATTATTGATCGATCTGGCTGAAATTTTGGGAGATTTCTCACTATAACATTATTACATTTAAATGTACCTAAAGTTTCAAGTTTATCGCGAAAAAAAATTACTTTTTTGGGGTAAAAATTGTCCAGAAAACGGTAAAAAATATGAAAATTTGATTACTGAGCCTACTTAGTTTTTTATTTTATACTTTTTAAATATTTTTATAGGTATATCCTTCCAATAATGTTATAGGGAGAAACCTCCCAAAATTTCAGCCTGATCGATCAACAACTTTTTATTAATATGATCAATAAAATATAACATGAGCACTTTTTCAAAAGACGCCTAAAGGAATACCTTATAACGCCGCCATTTTGTTTTGTCTTAAAAGGAAAAACAAAAATTTTAACACTTGGCAGTCGTAAAAATATAATGTCAAATTTTTTTATTATGCGATTATTTTATCACCTTTAAAAACATTTATAAAAAATGACGGATTTTCGGGCGCCTGAAGGGATTTCCCCCCATAAGACGGCTGTACATCCAACGAAAGTTAGGTTAGATTAGCAAAGTGTTGGTAGGGAGTGATGGGAAAGGGCGATACGTATAAACCCGCAAAGGTATACGTTTGACGTCAGGGAGTTAAAATAAGAAAATAATAATAATAATAATAATAATAATAATAATAATATCAAAATTTAGTAAAGTCCAAAAAAGGAAGTAATTAATCAAACTAAACGAAAACGCCCTAATGTTGAATTTACTTCCTACTTTTTAGTTTTCTCGCAAAAGGTTTCCTACACTGAGAAAAAAGAATAAATAAGCTACAGTTCACACCACTATACTATTTTACCACCAACTATGTTTTGTTATGCCAATCAAAAATCAAGTTGAACGTATTTAAAGATACATTTTGTTAAACCAACCGAATATTGGATGGATGAGCGAATTTTTTTTTTTTCAGTGTACTTTTTGTATTTTATAATACTTTCGAAATAATCTTGAGGCGTTAACATCCAAAAAAAAATTCATCTGACCACGTGGCAATCAAATCGAGGACCGAAAATGTAATTCACTTCCAGGTTTCTATTTCTTATATTTTACAATGCTTTCAAAAAAAATCCTGAGGCGATCAAATTTTTGAAAAAATGGATTTTACGTGGTGCCAACTACAACCAGGAAAAAAATCAACTACTTAATAACCAAAAAAGAATATGCTTTAAAATACTCAAAGGCCACCGGACATTTCTATTAATCGATCAAATTCCTTCCAAAATACGCCTAAAAAAATCCATCGTTTCATATGAAACTTTAACGATACTGATGCATTTGCAATACGAAAAAAACATGATATCAAACAATGATTTCTTTCAAAAAAATTCTTTATTAAAAGAAAAACGCTGAGGAAAATATTAAATTCGCTCTATTCGATAAACCACACCGTTTGCTATGAACGACGTCGACAAAATTGCTGCCGTTACGACGACGTCACGAAACGCATCATAGGCATCCAAGCCGCAGTGCTGGAACAATGGGACGCACGTATTAGTACAGTAGCCTGCATGTACTTGCATGCATGCATATATATATATGAGGAATGGTGGTTTTGAAGACACTCTATTGCGGGGACCGTTCCAATCAGATGTGCTGATAGCCAACATTACATACATGTAATTGGTTCGAAATATCCTTTCCCCATATATATATATATATATATCAGTTGCAAGTTTCAGATGCAAGGTGGGCCGGGTCGTTCATCCTTATTCGCCACACACGTGATACCAAGCACACCATGTCTACTTGTATTCTCTCAAATGCATAATAGCGTACTACTTGCACCGGCGAGAGTCACACAAAAGAGTGGTCTCCCTCTGTATAACTATAACCGCGTATCATTCTAAGCCGCGAGCTTCTCTTACTCCCATTTCCATGTGTTTCGTCATTTCCTCTCTCGCTCGCTCTATCCAGAGTATCTCACGGGTGAGAGTGCGGTCTCTCCGAGAGTAGTTTCTTTTTTTTCGCCTTTTTCGCTTGCTACCTCGCGTACGTTGAACGTGAAGTCCCATCGTCCTGTAACATACATCTACACATGTATATATATATATATATATATATATATATATATATATATATATATATATATATATACATATATACGTACTTGAAAAGAGAAACCGTTCGCACGACTTTGCAGATATGAACATAGACTGCATAGCTATATACATATATATAATATTTATCTAGACATGCATACCGATGTACACAGGTACACATGTCTAGATAAATGTTGAATATATAAATTCCGCATACAATATTAAACTGGCCTGGTTCGTGCGACCATGATTATTTTCGCTTCCTCATGCAGATATTCACCACGATGATGAAACATCATTCTTTCTTCCCGCTTTTGAGTGCCAGTGGGAATTCGAAAATCTAATTTGGAATATATGGGCTAAAAATTCCAACTGTTCCTATCTGGGCGGAGAGAACAAATCGTTTCGATATAGATGTTGTTTTAAATTCAGTGCGTTTGATTGGAATTTAACGTGATTTTTTTTCATTACTTCTGACATGGATTATTTACTTTTATCTAATATTTATATACTCATGATCGATGCATTATTTTGTGGTTGAGTTTATTTGTTGATGGACTGTTTTATTTTTTTCTTTAGTCCAAGTATTTTCAAACTGTTTCGATCCGATCACTTTTACGCCAAACTTCATCGTCCCAGAATATTCAGTTCGGATTTATTTATTAATTAATCCGACAATCGTAGTGAAGACGAATTTAGAGAACAGGTGGATGCATTCGAGACGGACATCCCCATATATAAAAGATGTCTCGAAGTGACCCGACATTTTTATTTATTAATAAAACGTATTATTTGTTTGAAAAGTACGAATATTTTTATTTTAATATAAGGTACATGGAGGTTATGAGTGGAACACAATATCCGTTGAATGGCATAAACAACATGGACTTGGAAGAAGTATGAGGAGCTGGCGAACAAAACCGGACTTGCCCACGTTACGTCAATTTTTTTTTCGTTCAGCACACTTTTATTAGCTCCCAAAATATTTTGCATCAAATCCGGCTCTAAACAGCTTAAAATTGGTTAAAACCTGCCTTTTCAAGCAGAAACGGACTTGTGCGTGGCTGACTGGATTATAAATTAATGACAGATGACCACAGTGATGGCGATGATGACATTGAATGCGATTGTTGTGAGCTTGGCATGAAAGAGTTTGTGTAGGATTATTAAATTGATAGTAAAAGAACAAATTTATATTCAATTCAAAGAATCTGTTTTATTTCATGGCTGGATATGTTCATAAGATTTTCATTCAAAAGCGGAGTCGTCCACCGGTCTCATTCAAAACCGGACGTGTCCAAAAAAAATAAACACATGGTAGTAAGTGTTTTTATTAAACTAAAGCCAGGTGCATGCTTGTATTTTGATAGAGCCTTCATGTATGTTAAAGCTTACAAATTCAAACTCATCTCCATTTGGTTATTTTCGTTTTTGACGTCTCCTGTAAAAAAGTAATTCATGGCCAAGTCAGGTTCTTTTCACCAGCTCCTCATATTCTTTCAACAAGATGGCGCAACCTGCCACATTGCGGGCGAAACAATGCAGTTATTGCAGACGAAGTTTCACGGTCGTGTTATCTCGCGCCGCGGCGATGTCAATTGGCCACCAAGATCGTGCGATTTGACGCCATTGGACTTCGTTGTTTGGGCTTTTCTGAAAGGAAAAGTGTATGCCAATGATCCACACACCATTTCGGAGCTCAAGGAAGCAACTGGACGCACCATTACGGAGTTACGTGGGTTTCGAAGCCAAAAAATCATTTTTTTTCCGATGAAAAATAATAATATATAAATTATTTTATTAAAAATGTTAAGCACATAAAAGAGCAACATTTCAATAATATGTAAAAAAAAATCCATCCAAAAATCTGGGAAATTCAGCCGGTGGGGCCTCGTTTCCGGAGACCCCTAAAAAAAGTGTCGTCGTGGTGGTCAGGATAACTCATGATAGCGTCATCTGAAATTGAAAAACCAATTTTTTTCTGTTAATAGATAAGTATAGCTCGTGATTGAACGAAGGATTTAAATAAAAATTGAATTTTGAATTTTTGACAGACTTACATGCAAAATAGTTCAATTTTTGGTACAATTTACACTACGTATAGCCTTGTATTTTTTTTTTTTTTATTAGTTTTTTTCCCTAGGTACACGCTTTTCGCGTTTGTTACCTATTCTTTCCCTTCATTGTGCCCGTTTCTTTCCTCTACTATTTACTCCTTTTTTTCTCCATCTTTCTCCTTGTTGCCCCCCCCCCCCCCCCTGTTGCGGCCGCAGCCGACTTCCCCCTCTGTATTATATTCATCATGACATTTCTGTCATGGGTATAGGGAAACTGCGGAAAACCTATACCAATACAGCCGGTCATCGAGTTCGCCCCCCAGTCGTGGAACTAGTCTTATTTCGCCGCGAAATGCCGAAGAAAAACATTTCACGACGAAATGTACGCGACTGGGATTCGAACCCGGGACCTCCCGGTCCGCTGGTTTAGTGGCGAGCACGCTAACCACTAGACCATCGCACCGGTCGAACGTATAGCCTTGTAAAATTAGTTGTAATAAAAAAAACCTTCGTTCAATCACTAGTCAATGCTATTTTGAAGAAGTGTGCGAAATTTCAATAAGATCGGTGCATTAGTTTTTGAGAAATCGTGTCCACCGACTTCAAAAATAGTGTTTTGAGAAAAATGCGATATACCTGCGTCGCTTCCGGCCCGTCTGTCCCAGCGGGGGGAATTCCAAAGGGGCTCCTTCTCCTGGACTTTTACTCCGATTGACTTAAAACTTTGGGAGAATATTCCAGACATATTGTACTATGAGATAATAAAACTTTTAAAAAATGGATTTTTTTGTATTTCACAAAACCATGTAAGCCCGCAATGAAATTAGTTCACAATTATGCCAAAAGGTTATTGAAAATTTCGTTAAAAGAGTGAACGATTCCAAACAGGGACGAGGCGCTCATTTATCGGATATTGTGTTCCACACATAGACGCTAAAAAGGGCGATTTTCATGAATTTGTTTGATAGGTTTATATTATAGATATAGATATTAATGTTGCAACACTTAATAAATACCCTTTCGAAATACATGAAAAAGATTTTTTTATTTATTTAAGTCACTAATTATAGACGAGAATGGTAGTTGAAAAAAATGTCTTAAACAAAATTGGAGGTCTGCGCTGTTGATGAAATCTCGGAGATGGATCATCGGAAACAAAAAAATCAAACGGTTTTGGATTCAGTATGTTAATGGCTATAGCGCTATCATACGATTTTTGATATATGCAAAAATAACAAAATGGCGGATATTTTTCGAGAAAAACGTGTTTTTTAACGTTTTTGGCAAATAAAATAGTAAATATCAAAATTTCAAAAATCCTTGATATGCGTTATAGCTATAGTTGTAAAGAATATGTGGTTAAAATTTCATAAGGATCGGTTCAGTAGTTTCGAAGACACACATAACCTCCTTGTTGGTATCTTGTATTAAAATAAAAATATTCGTCTTTTTCAAATAAATAATACGTTTTATTAATAAATTGTAATGTCAGGTCATTTTGAGAACCCCGTAGTTGTAGAAACAGAAGACACTATAACCCAGTAGTACATTTTCCCACCAGCCACTCCCCCTCTAGCACGATTCGTGGGATATACCTTGCACTTCGCGGCACTCGATCGCGATACATCAGCGCAAGCGAGTGCAAGACCATCTAACCGCAACGAAGGCAAGAGCGATTCGCTAATCCCGGATGCCCGCGGCGCCGGCATAACTATAATCTCTTTTCCGAGCACACACAGAAAGAGGGAGGGGGGGAGATAACATTTATTTGTATTTTTTTCTCTTGTTGAATTAGTGGCATACTGACGGAGAGACGATTTACGATTATTCTGCGGAGGCATTTAATTTTTTTTCTGGTAGGAGAAATGATATATACAGGGTAGCCTGAAAAGTGACGTCCAAAAGGAAAACCAAGAATCACCCCCCATGTATGTTCTACAATATTTTTTTAGTTTTCGAGAAAAAACGCATTTTTTGCCCTCTTAAGGGTTCCGTGCCCAAAGAGCAAAACCCTATTGCTGTCACTCTGCTGTCTGTCTGTCTGTCCATCCGTATGTCATGGGTCTCTAGCTCGTAAACGGAATGAGTTAAAAACCTGAAATTTGGATATTTTGTGTGGAATGTTGATCCAACACCGAATATTGAATTGCAAATGCAGTCAAATTATGGAGGAGCAAAAAAAATGTTTACCCGGACATGTGGGGTGTCATTGTCTAAAGCTCATTGAGTAGAATACAAATATATTTTTATTCATTTTCATTTAAAAAAATAAAAAAAGGGGGGCCGTCAAAGTTGTCAGTTGAAGACCATTTTTGTTACGGGATCTATTTCAAAAACTAAACTAGTTAGGAATTTGGAATTTCTGTATATTACGTATCATATGCTGTATTTAAACAACAAATACTGAAAACGCCGATTCATAATATAGTATATATAATAATTTATTGTATACATAATACAATAAATTTATAATAAAAATATATAAAGTTATCGTTATTTAAATATTTACACATTCACGTCACGGAATAAATGAGATTGCAAATTGAAAAAAGACTGTAGATCGTATATTTCATTTATTTTTCTTCGCCTCCTCTTTTTCTGGTGAAAACGTGACAATATTGACAATTTGCTGGTACCGACAGAAAAAAGCGGTACCTAATTAAATGTCTAGTTTTGCAAAAAAGTTAATTCGTCATCCCTAGTAGAGTGAGGCCCGGCCCGTACTTGGCCGGTTTTTGTTTGCACTTTACCTCGCGATTTTTTCAACTTTTGATATCGTTATGAAGTGCACTATTGAGCAATAAATAAATGCCTAACTGAGCATTAACGTAAATACCTTAGATTTCTATCGAAAGTTAAAAAAATAGGTTTGAGTAGATCAGTCATTAAAGTACAGATGATAAAAAAATACTTATTCTAGTCTGAATGACTCCCAATTGCTTTCGCACACTTCTAAGAGGTACATGGACGAAAGAAAAAAAGCTATGGTACAGGAAAACCCGGCAAAAAATTAAATAATGCTTTTTCCTCGAAAATGACGAATGATCGTAAAACATATTCTCTGCTTGACGTCACTTTTCCGGCCACCCTGTATATATATGCACCACATTCTCAGTAGAGACGTCAGTAAAATAGGAGCACTCAAATCCCCTTGCTTATTTTGCTGAATTCCACTACTTACCTTTCTCATATCTTATAGTTCTCGTTACTTCTAAAACTTCCTCAATGAACAATTCGAACCACCATATTTCGTTTTTCCACACGAAACAAATAAAAGTCTGTAAATTACATTTTAAAGCCTAAAATAAAACTTTGAATTCGCAAACTTCGAAAAGATGACGTTGAAGCTTGCATCGTTGGAATGCAACGAAAATTAATTATTTCAAATGAATTAAATCCTTTTGGCCGATTTGAGCCGTAAAAATCGCTCAAACGTTTCTACATGTTCTTATTAGATATTCACGACCTCAATTTGCAAAAAAAAGACTTTGGGCAATGAGAAAATGAAGAAACAAAAAAATATCGTTGCATTCCGTCGATGCAAACTTCAACGTCATTCGAAAAGGGTGTAAGGATAAATTCGGAGATATTTGGCTTTATTATCCAAAGTTTATACGAAAATTGCGACTTTGCTGCATTTTTATTCAACATAAAAAATGCAATTTTGATACAGCTCATTTTCGTTCAATTGTTACCCACATTTTCTTTACGGAGTTAATGAGACAATTAAGGGGTTTTCTCACTTTAGACGCTAAAAAAGGCGATTTTCATGAATTTGTTTGATAGGTTTATATTATAGATATTGATATTAATGTTGTAACACTTAATAAATACACTTTTGAAATACATGAAAAAGAATTTTTTTATTTATTTAAGTCACTGTTTATAGACGAGAATAGTAGTTGAAAAAAATGTCTTGAACAAAATCGTAGGTCCGCGCTGTTGATGAAATCTCGGAGATGGATCATCTGAAACAAAAAAATCAAACGGTTTTAGATTGAGTATGTTAATGGCTATAGCGCTATCATACGATTTTTGATATATGCAAAAATAACAAAATGGCGGACATTTTGCGAAAAAAACGTGTTTTTTCACCGTTTTTGGGAAAAAAAATTGTAAATATCAAAATTTAACAAAATCCTTGAAATGCGCTGTAGCTCTAGTTGTAAAGAATATATGGTTAAAATTTCATAAGAATCGGTTCAGTAGTTTCGAAGATTTTATCAACAAGCCGTCAAAAAACGTTGATTCAAGAAAAACGCGTTTGAAGTTTGTTTGGGTTACAGAAAAACATAAAAAAAATTTGTTATTGCATTTCGAAAGTATATTTATTAAGTGTAACAATTTTAGTATCAATATCTATAATATGAAACTATCAAAAAATTCATGAAAATAGCCTTTTTAGCGTCTAAAATGAGAAGACCCCTTAAACACAAAAATTGCAACTTCACTAGATCTATATATTTAACATACAAATCGCTAGTTTATCGAAGGATTTTTCGTTCTCAATTGATAAAACAAAAAAATCTTCCTTTCCAAGCCTATTTTTGTGGGGCATTGATGGTTTACCGCACAAAATTCACTTGTTACCAACGTATCGCGAAAATACTCGAGCGCGATTCGGAGAGATTCGAACAATAAATCCTAACCGCGAAAACGTCGATTTTTTTTACCTCATTCAAAACCCTCAATTTTTCGCCAGTTGACCGATGGATATTCACAATGAGAAAGAAATAAATTGGTTAATGCCACATGACTTCTCCGTGCGGGGAAAACGAGCATAATGGTAAAAAAGAAAATAAGGATGAGAAGAAAAAGACATATCCCGATACCTGCTTATTTTGCACGGTAAAAAAATTATAATTTCGTCCAGACGGTAGGCCCTTGCGTTCATTCTGCTGCGAATACGCGTTTGGGTGTCTCACATGTGCGACAACCCCGCGCCATATGTGAAAAATAAGCTTCGGAGAACCAAGATTATATATATTCGATTTCTTCGCGTCAATTTTGCTTTTCTGTCCGTTTTCGTCATTTTTGCATACCGAAGTACTCACCGCAAACTTTGCGTGAAAAAATATATACCTATAGTACTCCTCACGCGGTTATTTAATATCCACCCCCCCCCCCCCCCCCCACCTTTCCCCTCGGCGATTGACTATGCGAGACACGTGCCATTCGTAATTTATACATCGGGAAGAGCGTGCATGGGGAGTGCATTCGACGATGCGTCAAATAAGGCAAATTGCTGGGTTTCTTTAAGAAAAACAAAACAAAACAAAAAAAAGGGCGCGAAGATAAAAATAATCGTTTTGACGAACACGAATGGCGCGTGCATGGCACTACACACTTCTACGCGATCTTTTCTCGTCTCCACGAGCCGCAGCTTCGAAAAATACTGCACGTGCCATCGCAAGATCGAAGTCGCGTGTACCAAAAAAATAAAAATCTTCTCGACGACCCAACGGATTCACCCTGTCTATTTTTTATCGTCCTATTCTCTTTTTTTGATAACGCTTTTCTCTTTTTTTTTAATTCTTTTTCATCATCGTTACTCCTGTGCAATTGATAACAATTGATGAAAATCGAATGAAAATTCGTTCGAGCATTTTCCAAACTTTTCACGTCGACATTTCGACAAAAACGTCAGAAAATACTGTCTCTTTCTCACACTTATATATTTACACAGTATTTCGAAATGTTTCGAATTCACAAAAATTTGACGAAAAAATTGCAAAATCTGACATCCTGAGCGACGACTTAAGGCGTTACCCCCACTTGTAGCGCAAAAAAAGGCCTTTTTCCTGAATTTTTTCAAAGAAAACTACAAAACTTTTTTAATCGATCAATATACCATCTTAAAGAACACATCTTGAAGAACTTTCAGTAATTTTTTTATTGAAAAATATTACATTGTTTAGTGGCAAATGGCCGTCAATGAAATAATGTTTTTATATACACGGTTTGCGGTGACCAACATTGCGGCGAAGTGGATCGTCTGAAAAAAAAATGCGGATGGATTTAGTCAAATATAAGTATAAACTAGTCTTTAATCGAAGGATTTAAAAAAATATTCATTTTTCACAAATTGGCGGACAGTCAAAGTTAATGGTTCGATTTTAACAAAAAAAAAACGGCCGCTTTTTGGCTATAAAACGGCCATTTTTTTCGAAAAAAAAAATCGAACGATTAATGACTACATTTTTATGTATTAAATAAGCCTGCAAAATTTCAAGAAGATAGGTTCATTAGTGTTCGAGTAATCTTGGTCACCGACTTCAGAAATGCCATTTTGAGAAAAACGCGTTTAAAGTTTCTCTTTCAGCGCTCTTTTAACGCGGATTCTTCTCTTTCAACGCTCATATCTCAGTCAAATTTGTTCGGATCGAGTTGAAATTTTCAGGACATATTCTCAGATACTTATACTTCAAAAAAATGCAATAAAAAAATCGATTTTTTCTAAATCGCAAGTGGGGGTAACCCCTTAAGGCAGTATTGTCATATAGAGCGCGGTTTTGGAGGTGAATTTTAGGATGGAATAACGAAAGAAATAAATACACATGTTTATTGATCCCTCAGAAATACGTATATGTATCAATTTTTCCTATTTTTCTGAACACTATACGAGTCAAATGAAAAGAAAAAAATTATTTCGACTCAACTCTGCTACCAACGTTAGTAAGACGTATTAAATTGAAAAAAGAATCGATTTCTTCAAATTTCTCGCCGACAATACAGCCTCAAGAGCTACTTCAAAATCAACATAACCTCACAAAGGTTCCAACCCATTTTTCTCAAAGATGATTAAGTGTTTCATGAAAAGCGAAGCATCAGGCTCCGTAGAATTCCCCGAGCTTGACGATTTCATCTCGCCCTAAGAAAATTTCAGCTATCTCCCTCGCACTCATATGTCATATGGTACAGCTTCTACTTCGCCTTAACAGAATGTTTCTCTCTCATACACCCTCGTACATGCAAAACTTACGTGAAAAAGGATTCTTTCATATGAATTTGCAAATTAAATTCATTGCTATTTCCCTGGAAGAATTGTGTTTTTTTTGCAATAACATCACGTATTGCCGGTCGTGGAATATTTTCATCGTACTATATGGGATACGATGTAGCAGAAGGGAGTCTCGGGAGCTGCACTCGTGGTGTTCCTGAATTATTCAAAGGGCGCGAAACCATCACGATGACACGATACACGAACATTTCTCGGGCTAGACATCGATATATATAGATATGCAGAGAATATGAGGAAAAACGAGAGAAAAATCACGGAACCGTCGAAGCTAGTTCGATCTCGAGCCGGATATCCGGCAACTCGTAGATTAGAATCGAATCTCGACTACGCGTATTCTTAACGTGAATGTATGTATATATTATCTATTTATGGACATATATATATGCATACATACATA
>OY723386.1:50868338-50938338 GCA_963210295.1 Ophion ellenae | reverse complement strand
GTTATGTTTCCGGCCAACTTAAAAAATGCAGTTTTGAGATAAACGCTGCACAGCCGCCATTTTGAAATTAATCGCTTGAAAAAAATTATTGTCTACTTCACTGATATATATGATAAACACCCTTTTTTGTAAACTCGATTGATTTCGTAGTTTTTCTCAAAAAAAAATCCCCAAAAAGCCTTTTTTTCGGTCTCTAGAGTGGCTCAAGAAAAAGCTGAAAAAATCGTGCAATTATAAATTTTATCAGGTTCAAAAAAATTTGATAAAAAAAAACACTTTAACGTGCTATAAAAATTATTTAAAAATACTTTTTCAACGACTGTTCAAATTCACTTGAAAGAAATTTTCATACTGAGGAAAATAAACTTTGGTTTGATTCAATGGGTCGTTTAGTTTTTTTGCTATCGTGCCCGCCAATTTGGAAAAAACGAGAAAATGAAAACTGGAGAAAACGCGCTTTGAAGTTTTCGATAGGAGGAAATATCAATATAAAATATCAATCACTACTCTGCTTTTGACCTTGTATCTTCGAAAATATTTACCATTGGCCTCTGTAACTTTGTAAATATATTCCTGAATAGTTTATCTATCGATTTAAGCAATAAAAAATATGTTTTTTTCGGACCTTCCAATTCAGGCTCCGGCCTTAAGTGATGTTCCTCGTAAGTTTCAGATGTGCACGCACACATCTATATACGTAAAATGGGATTAAAGTCTGCATCGTTGGAATGGAACGAAAAATGTCTTCAAATTCTAACCTTCATTTTGATCAAAAATCATATTTTGCAGATTTGTCGTAGATCACTAAGTAAGAAACCTAAAAGAAGGTTTGCCGCGTTTTCGAATCTTACATCGCCCAGATGTGATTCGCGGAATGAAAAAAAAAAATATTCGTTGCATTCTTTACTTTCATTATTGCATTCGTAACTTTCCTGGCATTTTTTTTCCTTGCGTTATCGTTATGAAGTACACTGTTGAGCAATTAATGAATGAACAACTGAAAACTGACATGAGTGCCTTAGATTATGATCGCAAGTAAAAAGCAGGTTTGAGCGGATCAGTCACTAAAACTCAGATGATTGAAAAAAATACTTATACTAGTCTGAATGACTCCCAATTGCTCGTAAAAACTTCTAAGGGGAGAGTATATACACAAAAGAGAAAAATAATCAAAACCTACTCTATAGGAAGAGTGGAGAAAAAAATGTTTAAATGCTTTTTTTGCTCGAAAACTAAAAAAGATCGCGCAACATAGAAGGTGGTGATTCGTATAGGTATTGATACGAGGCATCATGATTGTCCTTTTGGACGCCACTTTTCGGGCCACCCTGTATACCGGGTGAGGCAACAACTATTAACAGTGGAAATATCTTCTGACCTACCGGACTTTGGTGAAAACTTCTCCGACAACATACGCATCGTTCGAAGGGGATCGTCGAGTGGTGGCTAACGAGGTTCATCCAGGCCGTTTTGGAGATTTCATGGTCTCCATTTTGTTTAAATGGAAACACTATTTTTTCAGAATTTTATCAAGGAACTAAAACCAAGTTCACAAACCGAGTCTCAAGATGATCAATCAAGAATTAGCATGAAAGCTCAATAAAGAGGAGTTACAATGTTTTTTTGCCTTAAATCACTTTTTAAAAAAGCTCTAAGTGATGGCCACCACATTCAATGCACGTTTACAATCTGATTCGCATTGATTGTATTGTCTTGTTAATCACGTCAGTCTGTATAAACGTGCAGACTCTAACTATTCTTCCTTGCATTCTGTACTAACAGGAAAAAATTCTGTCGTGGTACTTTTCTCGGAAGAGAACACACACTATTAAAAACTTCACAAGCTTCTCACTAGTTTCCGAACCAAGTTCAAAAAATTCTTGGTTGCGAACAATATCAACAAAGCCGTACGACTTGCCTGGATTTTGCTTAGCATTAAACCATTAAAACCTCAATTAGAGCCTGTTGGTTAATCCAGACCGACCTGATTAATAACACAATAAAATCAACGCGAATCAGACTGCAAGCGTGTTTTTCCAATCGTTTTTCCAATCGATTCTAGACTGAAAGCACCGAAAATTCTTTTTTATCGCTTTTTTATATCAAATCGTGATTGATCATCTTGAAGTTTGGTGTGTGAACTAATTTCTAGTTTCCTGATGAAATGCTCGAAATAAAAGTAGTTGTTCCATGAAAAAAGGTGACTTTAAATCCCCGAACCTCCTTCACCTGAATGAATCTCATAGCCACCACTCGCCGACACTCTTCGAACTATGCAACTTTTGTACACGTTTTCACCTAAGTCTGATACGTTAGAAAATACTCCTACTGCTAATAGCTGTTGCCTCGCCAGGTTTATATCTACCTAAATTCGTATACCTTTCTAAACGATTTAAATATATATATATCAATATCCATATATAGCGTGTCCCAAAATAACACCATTTTGCCATTTATTGGATATTGTGTTCCACACATAACCTCTATTTTTGTACCTGATATGAAAACAAAAATATTCGTACTTTTTCAATAAACAATACGTTTTATTAATAAGTTAAAATGTCCGGTGATTTTTAGACACCCTTTATGTGTAGATATTTCGCTCGGGGTATATACCTGACCGGAAGTGATCGGTTTCTCCTGCAGAGGCCCTCAAATGGCTTGTTCTCCGGGTATGCTCGATTAGATCGGCAATTCGGGCTGTGCCCATATGCAATCCATGAAGATATAAGTATAATGGGATATACACACACACCCACACGCATATATATATGCGTGTGTGCATATATACATCGTAGATAGAGGGTGCTTTTGGTCCCGCAGGGTGGCCAAGCAACAACGAACCGCAGCATCGACCGGTGTTCCCTAGGCAAAACACGTTCCATTGTGGCACGCATCGAGCTCCACAACTCCTGCTCTCTGACTCTCATCTCGTTCTCCTTTATCTCTAATTTCATATCTTATTTTCACTTATATCGTTATTATTGTTGTTGTGGATTTTTTCTGTCTGAAGTGCTTGTCCCGAGACAGGCCGTGTCTTCGTTTCCGTTCCGCCATGTCCTTCGAACATGAAATTTCCCCTGGTGGGAATTACGGCCACGTTATATCCAGGTCCAGAGGATATTGGCTGACGGCCATCGGCAAATTAGCGCCACTGATTTTCACAACCACTGTAGAGAAGGTATCCCAGGTAGGGAATCAAAAGGCTTACGATGGAAACAAACTTGTGCGAGCCTTGTTTCACCGAGCCTGAGTGAGACAGACCTGGGCCAGGTTTCATTGCATTGTTTGGAGCAGCCTGGAACCAAGACTGGCTGCTTAGCCTAAACTCAGGGTTATTTCGAGCTTTATTCAGCCAGTGAATTTTAAGGCTAAAAAATCAAGGCTGGATGCAGGCTTGTTTCAGGTTGTGATGAAATAAAATAAATTTTAAATAATATTTTTTCTGTACTGTTATGAAAAAAAAAATTAGCAATAAATTTGTCGGCTGCGAAGGCACGAAAAACGAAAGCGAAGGAGGCAGCTCAGAACATTTGAACATATTCTCTTATCGATATTTATGAGGTACACAAAAAAGTTTTTTTCTCGTCACGTACACATTTCGTATATACTCACTCTCTGGGGTTTGCGTACACTCTGTGTATTACGTGTCCCATAAACAATAAATAAAATAAAGTATTGTGTTTAAAATATTTTATATATATTTTATAACAAATAATATAATGAATAATAAATATATATAATAAATAAAATGAATTCTTTACAAATTTATTAAATTTATCGCAATGTAGAATATAGAAACCTAAAAAACAGGCCTCATATAGCCTCGAGAAGAGTTTGGGATAAGCCTGGTCATAAATGCTCGTGAAGGCTTCATTAAGGCTCGTTTTGAACCTTGTTGTTTCGTCGTTTCAGGCTTAGTACAGGCTTTTCTACCAGCCTTTGGTCAAGCCTGTGTGCAACAGCCTGAAACCGCGTTATCATTCAGGGGTTCAGCTAGGCCTGAAATCAGGCTGGTGCTCAGCCTGAATTAAAAAATGTGAGCCTGGTTTCAGAGCTTGGCGAGCCCTTTTTTCATCGTCAATTCCTACCTGGGTAATCGAGAATTTTCTCCCCATCGTAAGAGTTCTTTGTTCTTGATACGTCATGTGGGTTTGGGCAAATAATTGGTAGATCGCCTTCATTCAACACTCGGCTATGGATTTTTTACTGACTTTTATGGGGGATGTTGAGGCACATTTGAAAAAGGAGGAAAATTTTGTCGGGAAAATGAAAGCAAGATTTTAAAAAATGAGTTTTCTTTTATTTTTGTTTCGGAGTGAAAATGAAGGATCTATGCATCGCAGATGGCTTCCTCTCGTAAGGAAAGGAAATCCACTTGACGAATTTGATTAATTTGTTTTTGACGATCGGAAGATTATTTTTGGCGCCAGAAAAAGACAGTTTGAAATTGAAATTCCGGTCTTTGCTTAACAAGTTGAATATCCATTGTTTAGTGTCCACGTGGATTGAGGAGGGGGAACGCGGTCGTAGGAATATTCCATTCGATATATATTCCACATATTTCTGAACGATTCACATATTGCTTTGAACATTCGGTCGGATCGAAATTACGGGAAATAATCCGGAGGACCATAATAACCGGAGGGCTTGGAAAACTAAGAGGCCGCCAATTCTTTCTCTCTCTCTTATTTGCCGGTCGTCGCTTTTGCACCGCCATTTATTGCGCGTTCGTCCATTCTCTCATTCACTCTCTTAGGCCGGTTGACCGACTTCCGGTGCCTTCCTTCCGTTCATAAATTCCTCTGGCGCTGTACTACATATATATATATATATATATATATATATATATATATATACTCACACGATTTCTTCATCATGATCGTCGTTTTTAGCTTCCTCTCATACCCGCCCCCAAACGTGCTTCAGGAATGTTTTGTTTCTTTCTTTGCTTCGTCGTCGTCGAAATTGCTGTGTTCTCTTCACGAACCTTATTTCTCAGCTATTTTCGCTTTTTTGCACCATCGACCGAAATTCATCGTCTTCCCTCTACCCCTTCCCTTCCCCTCGCCACCCTGTCTCATCTCGTCCTCTTTTTTCGTATATCCTGTCCCTACCGCGGGTAGATGAAAAATTCCTGCACCATTGCCAATTCACACGAGTGGTGAAAGAAGCAAAAGAAAGTTTACCACAAGTCCGTGTAACGCGATGTTACGTAAATGCACGAGGGAACGTGTACGTATCTAAGAATTGAAGGAAACATTCAATTTGTGAGAAACTTTGCGGGCAGCGATATTTATCGAAATGATCGGGCGTTGTGATGAACAGTTTGGGGGAATTTCATCAAAGACAATGTCATATTACGTACGAAAAAAAATGTTCAGGGAGAATTTT
The DNA here is from genome assembly GCA_963210295.1 of Ophion ellenae. Lineage (NCBI taxonomy): Eukaryota > Metazoa > Arthropoda > Insecta > Hymenoptera > Ichneumonidae > Ophion > Ophion ellenae. The sequence goes on along the minus strand of OY723386.1, from coordinate 50,932,944 downwards.
ATAAGACTTTTTATAAATTATTTTATATATAAATTTATAAATTATTTTATATATAAATTTATAAATTATTTTATATATAAATTTATGAATATTCATGGGTAAGGATCTGGAAAAATATTGCGAGTCGCCAAAAATCCCTTTAGGGTTGTCTCAAAATATTAAAATAGAATGGTTGTGCAAAATTTCAGTCCGATCGGAGGGGGGTTCGGAACCTTGTCTATATTTATTATAATTATTTATAGATTTATAAATGATTTTATAAAAGTCGGTCGATGTCTCAGGGGACAGGCTTATTTCCCTTGTCGAGTTCTGATCAAAGCCTGACGGGTTATGTACTTATTATCAAACCGAGAATTAACGTATTTTTTGTGATTTTTTAAAAGTGTCCATCGTAAGGAATCGTAAGACATTTGTCATAAATTATGTATTGGTATCTTGACTAGATGCAAATTTTTATTTTAAAATTGGTTCGATCATGAATTATTCGTGTTCGTGGGCGTTATTCAGAACCCTGTCGAAAATACCCATGATTCCCATGGTTTACATGATAATTGTTTCATAGGTTGATAGATATGAAAAGTCTAAGAAGATTCTCGTAAAATAATTTCACAGTCGTAGTCCGTTAACTCGAATAATTTAATTTCTAAGATTCAATTCAAATAAAACAAATTATCGTATTTTGGAATAGAAACCCCTTTTTCGTGTTCATTTAGGTACATTCAATGTTTGCAAAAAATGTTTTAAGTAAATGGTAAAAAAAGGCTCGATAAACCATAGAAAATCTTTGTTTGGAGCTTGAAAAATAGCTAGGTTAAGAAATATTTAAACCTGTTGAAGTTATCGCATATACCGTCTCGGAAAAATGTAGTTTCGAGAATAACGTGTTTAAATCTACCTGCCCCCGAACCAGCCGCGTCTCGCGCGCGCCCACTTTAACCCTCATAACTCTGTCCCTAATTAAGATTTCGAAACTATTTCTTTTAAAATACGCGTCAAGGCATAGAAAATAATGAACAAAAAAATCGATTAAAAAAATGCATCATTCGTCGTAGCAGTTGAACGTTCAAAAAAACCTCAACTGTAAGCTTTTCAGCATGATCGATCAATTTATCATCGTATATCGATGGAGTGAAATTTGATCGGCGTATTCACACATCAAATTTCTCCGACACTTTCTCTTAAAAAAAAGGTAGCAACAATTTACACTGTCGCTATTGATATTGCCATTGATATTTAAAAATGCCGGAATAAACGCAACGTCTAGAGCATAGAAAATAATAAACAAACGAAAATCAATTTGAAAAAATGCATCAATGTTCGTCGCAGTTGAACATCGAAAAAAAATCAACTGTAAACATGATCAATAAATTTTGCGTCGTATTTTAATAGAGTGAAATTTGATCGGCGTATTCACACTTCAAATTTCACTTCGATACTTTATCTTGAACAAAAAGTAGCAACACTTCACACCGTCGGTATTAATATTGCTCAATAGTTAATTTTATCATTCTACCTAAATGACTTTTTCACTTTTATCATTTTTTTGTTTGCATTATTTTTTCATCTTACATTGATTTCCACTATTTTTGCCATCTTGGATTTTTTCGAAATATATTAATATTTAATGGTAAAATCAGTAGAAATCTACGGAAGATAAAAAAAAATAATAAAAACAAAAAAATGGTAATAGTAGAAAAATTAATTCAGATAGAACGGAAAAATTGACAAAATAAAAGATAGTTGCAAAATAAAAGCGGGTCTGAGGACAGAAGTCACGGGAGGAAGTCGAAGAACATGTTTCAGGATGCAGGGCGAAATGAGAAGGAAAACAAAGGTAAGGCCCGTCAGGATCACTATAGCAAATTGAGGGGCATCTTGGTCGATCCCTTTTCATTAATAAAGATTACGAGACGACGAGAGAAGGCTGGTCCAACCTTTCACTACAGACACACACACACATGTATGTGTATATATATATATATATATATATATATATATATATAACTTATACAGGGAAGCATCGACGACCATATGGCGTTCGGTGGTCCGCCGCTCTCCCAAGAGAGGACGACCGATGAAAGCACGAAAAATATGAGACAAGTAAGAGAACCAAAGAAGCAAGCACTTGGTCGAGGCTATAAACGCTCGAACCATGCTCATCGATCGAGGTCACTTTTTGCAAACTCACCACCCTCGAAATATACGACGACGAGACCCCCCTCCACCCGCCCCCAAAGAAACAGGAGGTGAATGGACATGTCGACCTCCGTCCTGCCTCAATAATCCTTGGTCGTTATAGGATTACACGTAATGGCGAATGATTATGCATTTTTCGATATTCTCGTATCAATACAATGAATCTGTACGGGCGGGCAAGGATGGAACTGCAAAACTGATCGGCAATTTGTGAAGCTTCTCTCTCCAAATACTGTTGACGATACTGGTATAATGATAATACTGAACATTACTTAAGGTAATTCTATCGCTTCACACTAGTCATAACACTAATCATACATGAGACTTGTAGAATTCATATTTTTAACATATGCAAAAAGGAATTGTAATAACTAAAATGTTCCATGTGTAAACTGTTGAATGAATATTCACGTTTAGTTAGAAAAATGAAAAAATAGTTATTCCAACGAATCGCGCAGTATTTCTAGGTTTGATATTTGGCAACATTGGTTCTATCTTCGTCTCTTTTTACTCAACCAGGTGAGTTTGACCTCCATGCTTTTCAACGTCGATCTGTCAAAACAATGTCAGGTGCGGGAAATATAAAGCATTGTATTCGGGCCACGACTGGTAAAAAGCGTGGAAAATTTGTGTTGGCGAAATATGTCGGTTAAAAATGAAATATGTGTGGTAATTCGAATGAGTGAGATGAGGTTAGGACTACAGTCAGCTGTTGCCTTGCTGTCACGTGTCTTTGTCGTAGCAAGTGGTATTAAATCCAATACCGGAAGTTCAAATTAAACTTGATATTACATAAGAATTAGGTCAATGAGCGTAATTTTTTCTAAGAGCATTGGATTACTACAAGTGTTAAGTATGTAAATCTGATTATTTGTAAGAATCTCACGGATTCCCACTATTATATACACTTTTGTAGCGACCGGAAATTGGGTTTTCGCATGAATGTCTCGGAATTCCTGCACAGAAATACGCAATTTTAATATTTCTTTTTCATTGTAATTAGGTCGATAACCGACCCTGGAATTTTACAGAGACGATCATTAATATATGTAGGGAAGGTAAAAAAAAATGAAGGTCCTATGGATTTAAGCCTGGCGATAGAATTACCTTACGTGTCCGCCTTCGATTTTGTTGTAACTCATTTAGATAGAATAAAAATATTTTCATTCTCAACATTAAATAATATTAAATATTATTATCAACTTAACATTCAATATTATTATTAACTTAACATTATTGAAAACTGTCAAACACGTGTTTTTTTATCGGCGGAAAAACGATTTTAAAAGGGGAACCCACCCCCAAAGAAAGGCGTGCCTTTCATTTAATTTTCTTTCAATACTTGTATAGTGGATTTTTCATCGCTTTGTATTAGAAGAATTTTGGTTTTTGTATAATTCAGATCGACGGACTGCTTGTGGGCGAAACTGCAAAATCACCCCTTGTCACTCCTTTCTTTGAGGGGTTGTTTACCCTTCAAGCCATTTTTCCGCCAATAAAAAAAATACGTATCTAATAGTTTTCAACGCGTTATCGCACGTATGAGTTTCAACACAATCGAAGGCGGATACTTAAAGTGATATACCTTGTGATCATGCGTGTGACAAAAAATGTCACAAGAATTATACGATTATATATTTTTGCAATTATAAATTAACATTTTCAACTCCACTTTGATTTTTCACGCGTCAGAGAGGAATTTTACGAATTTAACGCGGTACATTTTCTTATTGAAAAATCGATTTTGTCAATGCTTGCTTTTTTGTTGATCATAAAAATTTGTACTTTTTTGTCAACGAAAATCGATCGAACATGCGAAAAATCCTAATTATATTTCGTTATTTCGTGGCTCAAGCTCGAATCCAAATGTCTGGTTTTTTCTAATGTCATTTTCACTTTGAGCAAGTTAGGGCCACCAAGATGTTCGCTCTGGTGCTCGAGCATTGCAAATTGATGAAAAAGCTATGCAATTTACGTTCTTAATCGCGATCTAAAAAAAAAGGAATAAGTGTAACGAAGGAAGGGTTCCATCGTCCGCTTTAGTTTGCGTGTCACTTTATCTTTCTCTCTCACTCTCTCTCTCTCCCCCCCCCCCCTATCTCTCTTGCCGCGCAGAAGCGAAGTTTACCTCAGGGCGAAAAAAAAATTGTTTGAATTCCGAGTGTTTTGTTTATTTATTCTCGCGCAGGAGAAATTAAATTTTAAGGTAGTTCCTGTGCGAAAATCTCAACCAAAAGTTTATATACCATGTTCATGTTTAAAAGATTGATAATTGGTTTAATTAGTAATGAATAAAATTAAAAACTACGCAATATTGACTCGGTACTAGTAGATAATACGATGGATATCATTTATTGCCGTAAAATATATTTTGTATTGTGTTTTTGATCGACCATTGCCAGTAAACTTTTTGCCGGGACTGTCCAGGCTTTGCCCCAATTGTTTTTTTCCAGGCTTTGCACCAAAATTGTGAAGGCTTCTCATGGTTATATCTTGGAAACTAGATGGTGAATCATTCTCATTTTTTTTTCACATTATTCGTGATATCTTACTGTAGCTTATCCTCGTTTTTTATCAATTTATTAATTTTAGTTTTGACGGTAGAATTAATGATGCTCTGTTTGCCCATCATAACACATTTGTTACGTGTAAACGAAGCCAACTTTAAGTGTAAATATCTCAGGTTTGGGGTGGTCAAACTTATTCAAATTGCACAGATGTTTGGACAATGTATTAAATAACGTATATGTCAAACCTCAACCGTTTCTTAATTCAACTCTTCTGTGGAGGTACTACCTTAACGCGCGAGAAAAGAGCAACACGAACAATCAAGATGCATCGAAAATTCCGCGTGAAACTTTTTTGCCACTGGCACTGAAAAAAGGGCTCGAAGTTTGCGGAAAAACAATTTTCACAAATCATAAGCACGCGGTGTGCGCACATTCATTACGTACAATTACGCTTAGCTGTAAAACAAAAGAACAACGAGAGGGGGAGAGAGAGAGAGAAGCAAGTGTAATCTCAGTGCATTTCTTCGTCGTAGGTCCTTCCCCGTTGGATTTTTAACGGTGCGTTAGGTTTATTATGTAGCCACGAAGAAGAGGGCCCGCTACTATACCGCGCGGGGCCTCATGACAACGAGGCCGTCGAACTCTCACGCGGTTTGTATAACGCCAAGGCGGTAAAAGAGAGCTGGCACAGACAACGATGAACGGAATGAGCTCTCCGGCAAAACAGAAACAACCGCGCCGCTAACATAATCGCCAAGAAATTATTATTCCTCGCGGAAGTTTTTCCTTCTGCCCATATACATTTTTTTTAAACGTTTTGCTTTGGCCGTCTCAGCGTTTTTCAAAAGCATACATCATATTGATTTTTTAGGACCATCATGATGCATCCTGAATGAAAGTATTAAATTCTCAATATTCTCAGCAGTATATTGAGTATGTAATAATTGAGACTATTGAATTAAAATGATAGGAGTCCAAATTAAATTCGAAAATATTTATCGTATTACTGAAGTTGTTAATATTTGCAATATTACTATATTTGATATTCACGCATTTAAAGTTCAACAGTATAGTTTTATAACAAATAGTGTATTTAAAAAAAAACGTATTTCTATTTGCTAAATTGTTATATTCAATATATTTGGCATTACTTTAATTTTATTGTGATAGTATTAAAGTAATCCTTCCGCGAACCCGAATATTTAACAATTAACTGATTTTCGTATACAATAAGGTAATGAGATATGCCAATGTATGGGGAAATTTCAAGCCAAGCTACCGAGCTTTCAACACAAAACAGCAGCTTTGAAATTCGTGTAATTTATTGGGCACTTTGTCGAGTCGACTTGCTGGCCAAATTTCTATCGAATAATTTATATACTAATAACTCTAAATATTTTAAATCAACTGCTCTACGCATGTAAAAAAATGCTGAAGGTTCCGTAACGACGATGAAAACAGGGCATCACCGAATGTTAGAATGAAATGTTAGCGATAAAACTTTAAAAAATGTGGCTAGCAGAACAATTTTCTTAACCGCCACTTTTTACGGAAAATGGAGAAAAAAAATTATAAATCTACCAATTTTTATTTTCTTTTTTATCCCGAATTATTTTTTATTCTAAATTTTTTTATCCCACATTATCGTTGGGTATAATAAGGGATTGTAACTTACTTTTATTAAGCGCCACTGTAATTGACCAATGATTCGGGAGGGCTCTGCACATGCGCCGAAAAAATATGGCCCTCCGCAAAAGGAATACCTAAAGTATTATAATCGATACTAGTTTATCGTGCATATTAGTGTCAATATTATTGTATGCGTCTTTTTAGCCCTTATGGACCCATTTCCTTCTTTCCTCCATTCTATTTCCGGGCGCCACCCAATACGAGCTAATCAGCCATAGTCTTGGAGAAAGAAAACAATAAATAATAATGATAATTGAAAAGGGGTAACCTTTTAGAACCAAACATAAATGAATCACTTTTTTACACGAAGTTGTGGTTTCAATATCATTTGTATTATATATTATGTAATATTGCTTACACTTATTATTTTGCACAAAAAAGTTATTATTTTGAAACGGTTAATCTCTCCCAGTCGCCCGTCTTTTTATTATTTTTTTTATTACGTATTTTTATTGCATACCAATAAAGAACCGTATTTTGTAAAACATTTTATGAAATCTTAGGTTTCTATGTTAAAAATTTGGATCTTGAATGAACATTGGCAGCCAATAAATGTTCGTGAAACAAATTTCAATTAAACCTCAAAATTATGAAAAATAAATTACTTTTACTTAATTTTCATCGAAATTCGATATCGATAATTTTTTTCGAGAAAACCGTTGATTTTTTCAGAAATCCGAATGTTTAGTAGTGCTGCTTAGTTGGTACAATTGGAAAAAAAAACTTTCGCATCTAGAGACCCTCGTAGATCGGCTCCCCGTAGTTTCTCGAGAAAGCGTGACGACGCTCACATTTCACAATGTTACACTATAACTGCATATACGCACAGCTAAACAACGGATACACCTAATGTTCCTCGGTCTCTTCTACAGTTTCGTAATTAACGTCACAGATTTAATTGCAGCTCAGCCATCATTCTGGACGGAATATCGTCCCGTCGTTTTGTTCTCATGGATATTTTTTATTCGACTCGTTTGTTCGTTGCAATTCATCTAAATGTTTCTTTCAAAACCCGTCCATTTTTTAAACGCAACCTACAATTCCAACAAAAATAGAACTTAAATTTTTCATCCAAATATGCATAAGGTAATTCAAATCGAGTATATTCGAATTCGAAACTCTCACGCAACCATTTTTACCTACGATACTACAGAATTCCGCGGTTAAAAATTTTACGATTATTTTGAATACTCTTTGTAAAAAAAAACCTCGTCGGTTTCACAAAAATATCATAAACGTTTAAATTTAGAAAAATGATTATTCAATTCTGCGAAAATTAGAATTGCTTCTTTGAATTGCCTTTTTACTGTACACCCCTCAACTAAAATGTCAGCAAGCCCTAAATGAGAGACAGAAATAATAGAAAATAAATAATAGACGTGCGAAAAAAGGAGGCTGATAAATTGTCAGATTTCACTATATAAGACAAGGCCGATACAAAATACTATATAGATATTACGATCGAGGGAAATGTGTTTTTCAATGGTTTTTTGAGTCTTCTCTGAAAATAAAAAATAGCGAATTTTTGTGAAGAGTATTTGTTAAAATTGAACATTTTGAAAAAAAAAACAAAATTCCACATTTTGAGTACAGCCGAATAATTTAAGTTTGAATACATCACACTATCACACTGTCATCGAGATATAAGTATCAAAGATGCATTTCAAAGAGGATAGATGGAATTTAATTCCCTAAAATAAAGTTTTTAGGATGTTTCGTATTCGAATTTTTATAATTCTCATTCCGCTGAGCCACAAATGAAATTTTGTTGTTTTATCCAGGATGCTCAATTCCATTATATAGGACAAGACCGATAAAAATACTATATAAATTTTACGACCGAGAGAAATATAATATTCAAAGGTTTTTTTAAGTCCTCTTCGAAAAAGAAATATGGCATATTTTTGTGGAGAGGCGTATATGTCCGAAAAAAATTAGCATTATGGGCAAAAATTAAAAATCCATTTTAAGTACGACATAATAATTAAAGAGATACCTTTAGGCGAGGCAAAAATTGCGGATTTTCATGCTTTTTTTAAGGAGAAAACATTTTTACCATTTTTGAGACCTAGGGTTTATTTTATTACTACTTTTGGCTGTTACATGGTATTTCTTTTATCAATTTAAAAAAATGGCGGTGGTACAGCACCGTCTTCTAAACTGCAGTTTAACAATTGGCATGACGTATAGCTAAAAAACTAATCGACCGATTCTGATGAAATTTGGTATAAATCTTTCTAACCTTATTGTCTGAAACGTGACCCTGAAGGTTTGTTAAATCTAAAAGAAGTATTTTTTATTGCAAAATGTAGCCATATTTTTTCGGAAAATTCAATCTTTTTGTTTTCAATCGTACCATTTCATCGATTTTCAACATTTTGCATTTTTTTGGTTCACATTCTGCGTATGACTGAATAAAGGAAAATTCTTCGTTGGTTTTTTTTTAATTAATCCCGCCGACGCTACGTGCGTCACGGCGTCTGACAAAATCCGCGGCAACCCGTTTAGTAGACCATACCATACCGCCGCCATTTTTAAAGATTATCTTTGAAAAATCATGTAACAGCCAAAGGTAGTAACAAAACATACCCTAAGTCTAAGAAATGGTGAAGAAATCTTTTTTTAACCCTTCCTTAACACACTGGCCCCTCGAAGCCGAATTGAAAATCACAAAATCATTAATAGCATCATTGGACATTAAAGTGACAAAAATCTTCTAAAAAAATACGTTTGATTGGGAAAAAAATTGAAGGAAAAATAGGCCCACAATGACACTAGTCTCAAAAGTCGTAGAGAAGTCATTCTATTTTAGAGAATTTTTAGAAAAAAAAATTAAAAGGGCAATCATCTTTACAAAAATATTTTCCAATTTAGAAGCAAAAAAACGCTGTCATTGGTCATTGATAATTCTTTTCGTATTTTGTAACGAAAGTATGCTTCAAAATAAAATCAAAAATTGTATAGTGACATTTGTCGATATCTCAATTAGTTCAGGAGTTATCAGCGTTTAAACGTTTCCAAAACTTCCGAAATCGACATTTTTTGGAAAATTATAACTCCTTAAAGAGAAGAGACAAAAATCTGAAAATTGGTGTGGATATTCCTTTCATGGGGTACAAACTTCACAAAAAAAATCAGGAAAACAAAAAATAATCGGACTCACGGGCTAGGTGAAATGGTGTGGAATTTCCCATATATATATATATATATATATATATATATATATATATATATATATATATATATATATCTTTATGAATCAAATACCTCATAGTTGCTCGAGCACGCGTGCACGTGCTTCATTTTCTCGCAATTTCTTATAGAAAAATATTATCACACGATCTTATGCGGGGATAAAGCGGAAAGCGGCAAGGGCGGAGGGAGGTCGAAAGGGATGAAGAAAAAAGAAGAATATTCGCACACTACGGGAAGTCGCGTTGTTTTCCGTAGCATAAAATTTCGATGAAGGATGCTCACGCGTGCCCAGCTTTGTGGATATATATATATATACATGTGTATGTGTGTGTGTATACATGTCTGAAAAAAGACACGGAGGCAGAGAGGAATCGACCCCCTGTCGTGTGAATATTAAAATTCGCGGGCCGACTAAAAATAAATTAAAAAGGTACGAAAATATTAAAAAACAAAGCGCAAGCTATAGTTATTCTCTCGAATTCGCACGGTAAAATTGATCGATTTCTCTGATGATTTCCGGCGAAGAAAACTAATAAGTTTATTTGACGTGTTCGCAAGTCAAGATGGCGGCTTTGATCGCGAAACGCTCGCACATAAAACACACACACACACACACACACACTGCGTGACATTGATGTATATGCGCGTTCGAGAATAGAGAAAGAAACAAGCAGCAGAAGAGCAACAGGGATGAGTGGATTAATTAGTGAGAGTGAATGGAGGAATGAAAATCGAACGAAAAAAAAGTGCGTAATTAAACGTCCGGATGAGATCGCGACTCCGAGATAAGCTACGCTGCTTAATGGCGGACTTCCGGTGTTTCAAGTTCTCGCGAAGCATCCCCATGTATAGTGCCCCGTAACGTCGTGAAAAACGTCATGTCGATATATATATATATAATATATATATATATATATATATATATATATATATATACACATATGTATATATATATATATATGTATATATATATATATATATATGCGTACATGGAGGAGTGTGATGTGCGTTTACAAAAAGGAAGAGAGAGAGAGAGAGAGAGAGAGAGAGAGAGAGAGAGAGAGAGAGAGAGAGAAGAGAAGAGAGAGAGAGAGAGAGCGAGAGAGAGAGAGAGAGAGAGAGAGAGAGATGAGAGAGAGAGAGAGAGAGAGAGCGAGAGAGAGAGAGAGAGAGAGGGAGGGAGAGAGAATTGTTTATTTCGTACTCTGGGACCGCAGTCCCCTTAAAGCACCGTGCTTGTACAATTGTCTTGTTGCAGGTAATTTACAGTAAATGAAAATAAAAATGAAAGACAAAAAAAAATCCAAAAATGAAAAATGCAAATAAAAATAAATATGAAAACGAAAATAAAGATGAAAAACGAATATGAAAATGAAAATAACACTCAAAATAGATGAGTTTTTAAGAAGAAAAGAGAAAGCAGCAGAGCGGAGAGATAGAGAGAGAGAGGCGGGAATGATTTTTAGATCGATGACATCCGTAAGGCGTATCCAGCAATAGTAAGCCTGTGGAGCGTTACGAAAATATTTTTCTTGTAGAAAAATAAATCGTCACGATTTTAGATGTCGTTTAAAATCTCGGCCCAGAAAAAAATTCGGTCCCCCAATGAGGGCACAGGGAAACTGCAGAAAACCTGCACCAATACAAGCGACTATAAGTTATTGAGTTTCAGTGCTGTCACTATCAGAAATTCAGGAAAATTGTCGCCCGCCGCGTAGTCTACGCGCAAGCCAGTGCGTGGCTTAACGGTCACCCATCCAAGTACCGTCCCAGGCCAACGCCGCAACGCGCGAGATCGCCAACGCCGACTTTTAATATTTATTGTCGTTGATTATCGTGATTCAGTCGATGCAGAGCCACGAACCGCACGGTGCCCGAAAACCCGAACAATCTTTTCCACCAACTTTTTACTGCCACTATTTTTCGGATAATTAAACACTTTATGAAAACAAAACGCGCCTAGTGAGGTTTTCATGTTGCCGCACGTCAAACTTCAACTCGTTTTTATCAGTGTGAGAATATTTGCTATTCCCGCGACGGTGGAGTTTCCGGCTTGGTCTTGCATCGCGTCAAACCGGAAATTTGCCTTTTTTCTAACGTTTCTTTTCTTTGTCGTTATCTTTCGGTGTGTTTCGTTGATCTCGTGCACATATACGAAACGCTTTTGTTTCCTCCTTTGGTTTTTACAGTTTTTACCTGAAACTAAAGAATTTCAAACTGGCAAAGAGAAAGGGAGAGAAAATGAGCGAGAGAAAGAGTGGGGTGGGGGGGATGAATTGATTGATGGTTTATTATGTGCTTTGGTATCAACCTTCAGGCAACAAGATACATCTAAGGAACAAGAATAAAGCTATAAAAATAAACAATAATGAAATTAAAAGTATATTTTAAAAAAGCATAATGTAGCGTAAGGAAAAAGAGCTATATACATCAAAAATGGAAAAATAACATAACAACTAAAATGATAGAAGCATATTAATAATAAATAATAAGCAAGAGCAATAACGAAGAATAAGGTATAATAGGTACATAAACAACGTTCACAAAAGTAAAGAAAAAATAGAATGAGCAGAACGAAATTAAAAAGTTAGAGCTACATAGATTAAAAGCAGAGAACAGACTCATCGTCCGTAGCTGAACATATCAGAGAGAGAGAGAGAAAGAGCGAGAGAGAATTCTGTCGACTCCAGTTTTTCTTGAGATATTAATGGATACTTTTTATTCCCATTATTATGCTAGGAGTACACACTTTTTCATGATACTTTTACATTATTTTACCGAGCATCAATTTTTTTTTAACTATGAAAACTTTTAATTTCTCATCTCTTTACTATAGGAAAAAAACGATGAAGAACTATATATAATTTCTTAAGGAGGTAGGAGCGTTAGCCACAATCCAAGATTTAAAAAATATATGTATATATGTTATTACCTAAACTATACTGAGTCTGTATGATTTTTTTAATTCACCACAAAACACCAGAAATAAATAATAGTTTAATGTATGCAATTTTACGTGCGGTTAGATGGCCAAGACGTTCACGCTACGGGTGATGTAATTTTTCTGGTTATTTAGCACCTAGATAAACCGTTTCCAACAACGGATTAACGGAAACTAAACGTTTGTAAACATTCAGAAAATAAACCCCATCTTGCCCATTGTACACCATATATATTCAATATTGAACCATCAAGGTTTGATGGAAAATAACGAATGTTGGCTAGTGAATGAAGAGCATTGCTGCCAACCTCAATGCCCGCAAAGTTGCCACATTTCGGCAACACTTAATATTAATCAATGGTGATAAAAAATAATCTCGTGACATAAATATATAAAGGCATTTTTATAAACGACTCAATATTTCATTACGAGTTGTATAAAACTGATGCAGTTTTTTTCATAATAATCATCGATAATGTTATACTTTCTCAAGTTGGTAGTAACACAAAAGTTTTTCGTATTCGTGTTAAGAAAACATGAACATGCGTAATTTTGCTATTTGATTATATATTTCATGAAAAAATTAGCATCTGCAGAATAAATCTATACCTCGCATGCATTTTTTTGAGGTTCATTGAAAAACAAAATTCATTATTCGTCATTTCACTCAACTGGACTCCAACCTTCTTAACCATAGAAAAAAAGTTCAGGCATTTAATGCGTATACGTGCCCTCTTCATCATCTTACGAGGTTGAAGACAATGGTTAATTGATTGATATAGTTTATGTCATACAGCAAATAATTATAGGAATTTATGTGGTCTCTTATGCCATGTCTGCATAGTAGCGTAGGGGGTAGCTATAGGTAGGTTGGTTGTAAGTTCGGTTCCATGTGAAGACGGCGAAATATTTTCTTCGAAAAAGTACATTTCAGAAGACCAGGGAATTACGAATTGTGATACAAAATTATTGTGGTAGAACTCTAAATGAAGAATTCCATTTTATTTTGGATTTATTGAATATTTTTTTCTATATTCTATATTCTAAAAAATATATTTGAAACAAATAGGATCCTAGTAAGCCGTGAGACAATGAAAAAACCAATTTGATTTAAATGAATCCTATTTAAATTAAATATTTATTTTTGGCAGTGCAATGAAGAATGTAAAGAAATGGTGGTTTCCGAAGCAACAGCGAACTTCTCTGTTCGAACTGCATGTCAAGCCTTGATTTTGTACCCTGAGCAGGCCTTGATTTTTCACCCTGATCAGACCGAAGTCAGGGATTGCGTTTGAAAAGTGATCAGGTCTTGATAAAAAATCCTGAACAAGGCCGGAAAAAAAAATCAGCATGCCTGATCAGGTTTTTCTTCTAGGTGGAGCAAGATTTATACTCGGGTTTTGGACAATTTATATCGCCGTCTACATTTCCGATACATTTCCGCTGGCCAAAGCAAACACTATTGAAACTTTTTTCCTAAACCCAAACAAATTTCAATCGTCATAGGCATTTCTATTACACATTATATAATTCATTATTTCGCGAAAAAAAAATAGAATTTTTAAACAACAGATCCCTTGCAAGTCCGTTGTTTTCGATGACGTTTTTTAAAATTCGTAACATTCGAACATTCCAAATGCCGGAAGTTAAAGGAAAACATGAAAAAAGTTTGCGTTTTATTTACGGAAAAAGGCGTCGTTTTACTCGGTGCTGTTTAATGAGTTTAAAAAAAGGAACTATGTTCATAAATGTTTGGTTGGAATGTTATGGAGATTTGCCGCAACTGTGCATACCAATTACTTGTCTTCTTGAAACAGTTTTCGTTTGTCGATCTGTCTGTCTCTGTCTCCCTCTCTCTCTCTCCCTCCCTCTCTCACACACACACACTCTCTCTCTCTTCCTCTTCTTCTTCTTTCTCATCGTTCCATCAATTTTCCTGTCGTATCGAGCCATCTGACGTCGGAGTTGCTTCAAAGGGGAAAAAAAGCAGAACTGTCGTAAATTGCAAACAATTTATAAGCTCGCGAGCGGCGAGAGCACGTATAAAAGGCTTACATTGACAATATATGCGCTGCATAAGCCGTGCGCATCGTCGTATCCAGCTGCGATGTGAGCTCCGGTCTTTTCGTCTTCCGAGAGAGAGAAAAAGGGCGAGAGAGAGCGAGAGCTAAAAACGAAAAAGAGCAGGGTGAGGAAGAATAAGAAAGGGAGGTTGCCAAAGTTGGAAGAGAGAGAGAGAGAGGGAGAGAGAGACTCATTATCGCGTGCAAGTTTGTGACTTGTGCAACATCAAGAATCTCGGCTTCGTTAACATACACGTGTGTGCACAGCATAAACGCGACTGCTTGCCTACAATGAATCGAACCTGACGGGTGCTCGTTCAACAGTTGGCATTAATATCGCCTCGAGGCTGCACACACTGCTCTCATGACACCCAACCTACGCGGAAAACAATTTTTCATAGGACTTCCCATTGTCAATGCCAATACTCGGATGGGTGACCGCTTAGAGAAGCAGTTTTACTGTTAACAGGTGTCCGCCTTCGATTTTGTTGAAACTAATATATGTGATAAAGCATTGAAAACTGAGACACGCATTTTTTTATCTGCGGAAAAACAGTTGCTAGGGGAGAAACCACCCCTCAAAGAATAGCGTGTCACTCCTTGATTAATTTTTTTTTCATTACTTCTATACTGGATTTTTCATCGCTTTACATTAGAAGAATTTTGTTTCCTTTTTATATATTTAAATCGGTGGATTGCTGTGGGTGAAACCGCAAAATCACCCCTCGACACGCCTTTCTTTGAGGGGTGGTTTCCTCCCTGAAAAACGTTTTTTTCTGACGATAAAAGAATTACGTGTCTAATGGTTTTCAATGCTTTATCGCGTATATGAGTTTCAAGAAAATCGAAGGCGGTTCGAGTGATGTTCCTTATGAGTTTCCAAGTGTGACAACTTGAAGAGTTTTGCGGCAATTGACCATATGTTACCATTTGATGCAGATTTATAAAGTAAATTCTTCGTCATATACTGAATGCACCCTTTAAATTTTGGATTGATCGCCTACACTGTTTCTATAACGTTCACAATTGAAGAAACTCTTTTTAACATAGGGCGATGCCTAATAGGGTATTTGACTATATTAAAAATATGGTTCATTCTCTTGTCATCCCAGAAGAACATAGTGTTTGAAAAGTATTTTCTATCATTTTATCGAAAAAATAGGCATCATTTCCGTTCATTTCAATTTTTACATTAGATAAATGTGAACGTTTGGTCACGTGAACGAAAACGCTCCAGGATTGGTTGGATCTTTAGTGACATTGCATGCCAGTAAACAGATTTCCATTTCATGTCCTGTGACGAGTAATGAGCGATTTTCTAGTTTATTTTAGTGTATTTCCGTGCTTTTTCTGTTCATTCATAGTTATTTGTAGTTATAGTTATCATATTATCAACTTTTAAATGAGAATTGAGAGGAAGGTTTGCTGTGCGACAACTTAGTGACGATATAAGGTCCTTTACCTTGTTTACCTTGAATAACGAAATTTTATTGCCAATTTATATCATATCTACTGACATTCACGAAGATCAAAATGTTGTGAGCATAATATGAAATAATTAACTATTTAAGATTATTTCCGTAGAAGAGTCAAATACTCTATTGTCTCAATGTAAAGGGAGACGAAGTTGTAACGTACTGA
The DNA here is from genome assembly GCA_963210295.1 of Ophion ellenae. NCBI lineage: Eukaryota > Metazoa > Arthropoda > Insecta > Hymenoptera > Ichneumonidae > Ophion > Ophion ellenae. Next base: position 50,916,709 of record OY723386.1, on the reverse strand, counting down.
GTGATTTGACAGCTTTTCATAACATTTTCAACATTTTTTCACGCCATTTCGTGCGTAAAACTGCCATTCAGCCATGAGCGTAGGCATCATGCCTACCCTATGTTAGAAAGCCTTTCTGCAATTTCAAATTTTATGTAAACGGTGTGGACGATCGATTTAAAATTTGGAGGATGCATTCAGTATGTGACAAAGAATTTACTGCATAAATTTGAATCGAATGGTAACATATCGTCAATTGTCCCGAAACTCCTCAAGCTAACAAAATACAGCCGCCTGCATCGGCTCAGGTTTTTTCCAGTTTCCCTGTGCCTTCGTACGGAAGCGATACGTTGGTCGGGAAAAAGTGGCGGTTCCCGACTGTCTGGGGGGGGGGGGGGGGTCTCTCTCGCAAGTTAAAAACGTGAGGTGTTTGGAGTAAAAACCATGGGATCGTAAAAAGCCGAAAGAGTATACGAGGGAACGTTGAAAATAAAAATTGTGGACCAGGTGTCGTCAGATCAGCAGCTCCGGTACTCCGCAGGAGTTTTCTTCGTCGCATCTTTTTCTTGCTAATTAAATTCATTCGCCGAGCTGGTCAATCCGGCTGCGGTTCGGATGTATAATATAAATGGAAATAAAGCGGCGAATTTCTAATTGTAAGACGAAAAAAAGATTCCGCGCGGAATTGAATGGAAATTAAATTATACGAAGGTACATGCAATAATTGAACCGCAATGCAGAGGCGTAGCAACCATAATGCACGATCTTTGCCATATGATTTTTCAGTCCTAAAATAATGATAACAACCCTTAACAGACTCAATTGTCTTCTTTGTCAAGCATTGGCCACTCCATCATCGACACGAATTAGGTTTTTCTATTGTTAGCTGTCGATGAAGCGATTTTTACAGTCGTCAAACATAATTAAAAAAACAGATTTTCGATCTGACGAGTATTGAACTTCATCAACTTGAACGTTGAAAATTCCGTTCAGGGAATCAGCCATTTTCGTGGTCACGAGTCCTTCGGAATTGCGAATCAATAAGTGGTTTTTGGTTTTCGTTTCAAATTGTGTTTGGGTTTGATTAGGTTTGTTTGGGGAATCAGATGTTTTTGCGGCCACAACTCGGGCAGCATTTGTCGTAGCCATCCAATTAGATTCCCATTCGTGTCCCTGCTTTTTGTTAGGGACCCAATGGATCATCGCATTGGATACCTATACTAAAACGTCACCCTCATACATTGCATTATAATCGGAATTCCCTATTGAAATCCAACGTACTAATCCAATTTGATTCCTAAATGATCCCCACATCATGGAACAGAATCCGATACGATTGTTGATGGGTCCCATCGCATTCTGTAGGTTGAATTTTCTAAACAAAATATATAGATATACAAAATGAGTGGATCTTAATAAACGTATAAATGTTGTCTTAAAAAAATTATAAATCGCTTGAAAAAGTATATCTTAAAAATCGATTTGAATCACATCAGTGATGTCAATCAGTGATGTCAATCAATGATGTCAATCAGTGATGTCAATCAGTGATGTCAATCAGTGATGTCAATCAGTGATGTCAATCAGTGATGTCAATCAGTGACGTCAATCAGTGATGTCAATCAGTGATGTCAATCAGTGATGTCAATCAGTGATGTCAATCAGTGATGCCAATCAGTAATGTCAATCTGTGATGTCAATCAGTGTTGTCAGTCTGTGATGTCAATCTGTGATATCAATCAGTGATGTCAATCAGTGATGTGAATCAATTCATGAATCACAATGAAACATTCACTGATGTGAATCAAAATTCACTGTAATTATCGTTTTTTATTTACTTTACTGCACTTTGACGTAATATCAGCACACACGTACATACTCACAAAGCGAGCAAGTTGCGTTTCAATACGCTGAGTTTTTCTTGTGACTTATCACATATTTTCGATTCGAACGGGGCAAGAATTCTCAAACGGCATTCATCGGGGGACAGTGCAGAATCCAATTGGATCCCAATGTGCAGCTACCCTATCAAATCCCTATATCTCTAGAAGGATTTGTGGGTGCACCTTGGGTTCCTAACAAATTTGTTCACGGGAGCAAGAAAGAATCCATGAATGGAATTTTATGAATCGGAGATCCATAAAATTCCGGTTGAGAATGTCAAATAAAAAATTCTCAAACGACGTAAATCGAGAAACAGCGCAGAATCCACTCGAATTCCAATATGGATTCCCTACGTGCGGCGTCCCTATTAAATTCCTATAGGGATGTGATAGGATCTTCCCAATCTCCCTAATCCCTAGATTAGAGTCTAATCCCTAGACCCAAGATCCCTAAGGATCTTAGGGACTCCCCAACAAATTTCTGCACGGGAAGTTCATTGAAATTGTGAATCAGTAGGTGGTTTTGGGTTTCATTCAAACTTGGTTAAGGCTCGTTTGGGGAATCAGATACTTTCGTAACTACGATTTCATCGAAACTGGTCATCAATAATTGAGTGTCTCCATTCAAATTGTCCCCTACTTCGGAAAAAAATAACTTCACAATTAAAACGGTGCGAAGTCGTAATTTTCCCCGCAAAAACGAAGAATCTCGGATCCTGATCTCCGAGATTGAGATTTCATCGCCGATCTCTTCAAACTTCAGAAGCCCGACGAAACAAAAAATCATCGCAACTTCCCTATCTTTCATCCGTGGCTCCCCGCCATCCCAGAGCGTAACCTAAAACGCATTTCCGCCAGATAATGTCTCACAACAATGTTACCTGCGATTCCGAATAACACCGTAAGAACGTCATGCGGCAAAGTAGAATGCACCTGACGGAAATTGTATATGAGAATGAGAATAGAGGAACCCGGAAACGTATTCCTCGTGTCTTGGGTTGTCTCGGTGACCGTACGTCGTCTTCGGTGATCGCGCGAGCGTGAACGAGTCCGGCTCTCTCATTTTTATAGCGGAGAGGAGGTAGATACTTAGAGCGTACCGAATACATATATTCATATGATAGAAGGTGAACTTGAAGCCATTGGACTTCGAGGACGGTCCCCAAAACAGCCAGGTGCGCTGGTACTCAAGATAACATTGATATAGCGGCTTCAAAATGTCATTTCCCTTATAATAATAATAGTAATGATAATAATTACGGTATCAGTCGAGTGTGTGTATGGATATTCATATATATACACACACGCACTCATATATTACCGGGATGTACGAGTGTATGCACTCAGAAGGATTTCTAGAGAACGAATTCCTCGGCGCAACTCATATAGTTCCCGTTTGTGGGGGCCCAGCCACCATACATCCATCTTGGTGTCTCTGTCCCGTGAAGTTCACGAAGCGAGACCACGCGGCGCCCATCCTCCTGGTGGCTTTTCTACGTGCGTCTTAGGGTTCCATTTTACCCCCAATTGCCTCCTAAGCTCTTTTTGTTCCGGACTTTCGAAGCCCACAATTCTGCGCGGCGTGCACGGAAGAGAGAATATCGAGAGAGCGAGAAAGAGAGAGAGAGAGAGAGAGAGAGAGAGAGAGAGAGAGAGAGAGAGAGAGAGAGAGAGAGAGAGAGAGAGATCCTAGTCGAACAACGGTCATCGCAGACTCTCTCCATATGGTAACGCGTGTATAGAAAACTTATACGCATATATGTCTATGTGCACAGTGCCTTTTGTATGCACTTTGCAATCGGATCCGACAGTGAGAAGAGGGTTGTAAAGTAATCTCGGCTTTCCCAAGCCTCGCGATAGAGAATCCCCCCCGCTAGTGCCGCCCCGCACTCCCAGAAGTGTGCAAACACGGTCTCGTGTTTCCGTGCAATGAGCATCCTCGGATTGTGCTTTTAAGACCCGGAAAAGGTCGCGCAGCGCTTCGAATCTGTTCCCGCGACGAGAAGGAAACGCAATCAGGGTCGAATCACTGCGGTTGATTCGTGAGGGAACTCGTCAGCGTTTCCCGAAGGATCATACGTGTTCCTGCTTTTTATACGGAGACGTGCATGGTGGAAGCTCGCGACTGACCTTTTCGTAATTTCGGCTGCAGCGTCCTCGGAGACATAAATAAGGGAATGGGGGCCTGAAGGTTTAAGGGAGGGCACCACTGTGAGGGGCCGAAAAAGGTCGTGTTTCCCCAATTTTTTGTCTAGTGGATTATTCACTTGGGATTTAAAAAAAGGCATGTTATTAAGCATAGATTGAACTTATTTCGTGTAAATTTTTATCTGAAAAAATTGAAAATTAACAGCGTTTTTCAGGTATTATGGAGCCTCTGTATGAAAAATGTGGTCCAACGGCTGCATCACAAAATAAAAGTAAAAAAGTTTTATAATCTATGTAAATGTACTCTCACTTTCGGTGAGCAGAGAAGTTGTACAAAAAAAATTCACGAGATTGTGAGTGTTCAATAAAGTGTAATTTTTTTTACTTACATTCGGGGGCTTGTAAAATACTAAATGTCAAACGAAAAAGCGGCTACGTGCAACGATAGCTACTGCAGTTACGGAATTTTTGGTTTTGTTAAATTGAAAATCAGACAATTATAGCTAGGATTATGATGCCAGCCAGGTCGAAAAAAGTCGTTACGAGAAAAACGCGATCGAAAGTTTTGGTATACGTAAATCGTTGCGCCACCTGCTCTCACTAAATCGTCTGTAACTTCGTGAATTTTCAATATTTCAACTTGAACATTTTTCCGCATATCATTGAATATGCATACTTTGAGAGAATGCAAGAAAAAAAGATTTTTTTTACTCTGCCGAGTGGTGTCCCGCATTAAGGCGGGATATACATTTACAACGATAAAAAAATCGATTTCTTTGTTCCTTCTTCAAAGGATATAACTATATATGTAGAAAATTTTCTCAAAGTTTCAAAGCGAAATTCAAAAAACTTCAAACGTTACAGCCCGTCAACGCTGTGCCTCACCGCTCAGATTCGGGGCGGGCCTGAACTTCAAACGCGTTTTTCTCAAATCTACATTATCGAAATTGGCATGCAGGATTGCTCAAACACTATTAAGCCGATTGAGGTGAATCTTGGTAGAAATATTGATAATATTGGTACCTTCTACTTGACGAAAATTGTTTTTGAAAAATTGAAAAAAAAACTACTTTTTTAATCCACATGTTACAGAAATGTTGCGTGAAATGTTGATTTTATTTGTAAATGCCTGCCATTTTCTCAAATTTGCATTTTCTTCATTTTAATCACCGTCACATAAAAACTATACATGTTCTAACTGAAAAAATGTTTCAACTTTTCTGCATATCAAAGTCTACGGGAAGCTAGACTGTACGCCGATTCGCAACTCCCGCGGCGACCTTGCTGTAACACTCTGCCACAGCTCCGCCATTTTGATGATGAATTAATTTTAAAAAATTGTTTCGCATACTTAAATACACTGCTAAAGTATACCTAAAGTTTGAAAATTGTAGAATAATTATTTGTTAGTTTAAAAAATCCCTCAATATTTCTTATTTTCTTCCTGTCTAAATGTATATCCCACCTCAAGGACATCGCAAAAGCGGGGCGATCAAAAACTGGAAACTAAACGAAAAAAAAAACAATTCAGGCCATTTGGCACAATTCCGTGTGGAAAATGGCGAATCGCACTGGAATGTTGCCATCCGCAATCGTAACGCCGCCACATTTGCGACACTGATCAAATATCGCTAAATTCCAATATTTACTCGTTCGTAACGAAGAGCAAAGCCGACAAAGTCCTGCAGAACTTTCACCGTACATCTGATAAAAGAAAAGCACCACGGAGTAAAATAGCCTCGAGGGCAAACGGCGCTATTGATAGAAACGTTTCCGCAGTTAATATGGGGTAATATGGACCCCCGTGATTTGATAGAAGGGCGGTGCCGTATAGAGTGCCGATTACTCCTGCGCCCTCGTAGTCAGGGCTCGACAATTAAATCAACGTGTGCTCCACGCGAGGCATCATCAAGCCAGGACTAGCCAGGACGAAGGGTCGCGACGAGTGCCAACGGAAAATTTCCTCCTCGGGACAACGCGCGCGAGGAATTTTTACACGGATGTACGCTATTCACTTTTCCACGGTCCGCGCGGCCCCCAACATCGAATGGGCTGCATAGGGTTCTAGGGTTTAATCTGTTCGCTCTAAGGAGTGGTCGCAGGTAATATATATCCTCTCGGATCCACGTACGGAGCCGGATAGAGCCGCGATCGAGGGAGAATGGGTGAGGCGATATATGAAGAGACGGAACGATGCGATGGGGGAGGAACGGACAGAGAGAGAGAGAGAGAGAGAGAGAGAGAGCTGCCAAGAGTGAGAATACACTCGGATAGGCAACAAAGTGAGAAAGATTTATGTATATCTACGTAATACCTGAACTTATGCTGTGGTCGAGACGGAGAGAAGTCTCGGGCGCGTGCTTCGTTCGTGTCTATCGTTCTCTCTCTCTCTCTCTCTCTCTCTCTCTCTCTCACTCTCTCTGCGCCTCCGCTCCTCAGAGTGCATTATGCAGAGGCTGAACCCTCTCAGGTTCCTGAGAACCAAACCTCACAAGAGCCACGACCGTGCGGAAAGTTCCGTATAACGCCATCGCACACCAACATGCCACACCTTTCGCACGGCCTCACGCGACTTTTCGTCCCTGCTAGACTTTCTCGTCTAACTTTGGCCTCTGTCCCTCACTGCGCCCTCCGCCTTCCCTCATCTTTTTTATGGTATCTCGGGCCAGATACAGTTTAGAGAATCTCCCTCGACATCAAGCCCGCAAGTCTGTTGGATCCGCACGCATCGTCCCTTTGCACCCAAACATCACCCTATGACACTGTCAAATTGCAGTCGGGATATTCGGCTCTTGGAGCTGGAAGCGCACGGGAACTGGGGAGGTTTGAAGCTTCGAAGATTTAGCGGTTTGTCGTTCGTCGGGGCTGGGTTGAAATTCCGAACTTTGAATGATCAGAACGCTTAAAACTCCGAAAACATACGACGAAAGATCAAAACTTCGAATGAAATTTACACGAAAGACCAAAACTCCGAAAATCTGAACACCGTCAAAATAATTCGGCTATGGAATTTTTAAAAGTACCTAATTTTGGGAAATTTTCCAAAAATCATACTTACCATGTTAACGCGAAATCCTAAGACTTTGGACTAAGGTAACCTAGGATAGATATGTTCCTAACGAGGTGACCTATCACCCCCTTAAGGCTTTGCATCGACCTTCCTAACACCCTGTATATATGCCTGTGTAATAATGAATTTACCGGGAAGAGAGCACACACGCGAGTATGATCGTCGACCAAGCAGAGAGTCATTCGGAGTCTCGGGATTGAGGATAATAAGAATCGAAAGATCGCTCTCCTCCTCGACGTGTACGAAAAACTTGACTGAACTTCCGGTGATGCTCTCCCAAGCTACTCATTTCCCCTTGGCTGCGGTAAATTCTACCATACCCTCTCGCTCTCTCTCTCTCTCTCTCTCTCTCTCTCTCTCTCTCTCTCTCTCTCTCTCTCTCTCATGTTTAGTAAGACCGCGAGATCTTCAATGAAATTGGTTTCGACGTCGAGTCGTGTTCAAGGGCCTCATCTTCTTGTTTCTCGTTGCACTTTTTACGAGCCAATGTTATACGTGTGTGTGAGTCTCGACTCCGCTGTACAGTCGAGAGAACACCGCGAGAAATCTTCACCGTGCGTTAATCGCTTTAGCTTCTCTCTGGGCTGTCGCTCGCACTCGTTTTCTCTCTCTCTTTCGCTCATCTCATTTTCCTTTTCTCTTCCCGCCCGCCCTTTTTCGCTTTCCTCTTTTCGACATTTCTTTGACGAAGAAGCAACAATTCACGTGAAATATCAAGCGAGCGAGGCATAATTAAATTAGATCGCCAACGTGAACGCTTGCTACCGTCGATGCGAAGAGTCTCGTGGAAAGAGTATCCGCAGAAGAGAACGATGAAAGGAGTAGTGGTCGCTTTACTTTCACAGTCGATGATGAATACGCGACCGTGATCTTTCATGTTTGCTTGTTGACATTCGTATACTCGCATTTGCGACGTTGTAACCTACTGTGAAACGGGGTTATTTTGACATCGAGGGTAACATTGATAATTTTTGGGGCTACTTTGACAGAGCGCCAAAATACGGTATAAATGTGTGCGCAGCGAGCCTGCGTGACCTTCTGTAGTGGGCAGCGGGTGCGGGGACTAAACTTAACAACAATATGTGGTTCAAGTTTATTATAATGTTGCTAAAGTTTATTGTAATTTTGCTCAAGTTGATTTTGATCTCAATGGTAATTATAAAACTGATTAAGTGCCTATAATAGTACCCTAGGTATCGGATATTTTTATCTAAAATGTTTCCTCAAGGGAGGACACCACTGTAACTGCCCATTTTGGACCGTTTTCTTTGGATTTTTTGTTTAAAGGAAGATATAAAATACCAGGTCAGAACAAATTTGAGGTTTTATTAGGTATATGTTGAAGTGTGTAAAAAACATTTATTTGTCACAAGGATACAGTCAAAAATGAGTATTAAAAAAAATTAAGACGAGTTCGAAAAAATGTTCGTTTTTTCGACCATAATTTTCATATCAAAAGTCATATATTCTTTATAATTTTCAATTAATCGGAAGAAGCGCTCATACACGACTGTTAAAGAAATGTAAGAACCTACAGTTAAAATTTCCAATCGATTGGTCGAAAATTGTTCGAGTTTTTCTGCGTGCCGATTTCAAAAACATGGTTTTGAAAAAACCATTGCTTTTTATTTTCGTGTACATTTTTTTAAATAAATATTTACACGAAATAAGTTCAATGTATGCTTAATAACATACGTTTTTTTTTCCAAATCAGAAATAAATAATTCACTGTGGTGTCCTCCCTTAAGATGACAATTTCATTATAAAATGACAATTTGATTGTAAAAAATCGTTGTTTTTCATTTAATTCCATGTATAATGCATAAAATATTAATGTATTTTCATCAAAATAATGTCAAAGTAACCCTTAATCGGTGACATAAGTTACATTTTAATGCTTTGTCAAACAAACCCAGCACTCGAGGTTACTTTGCCACTTTAAAAAATATATATGAAATTGTGGGGGTGTGCTTGACTTCCTCATACATTTGATAGCCAAATGACACATTGTTCTATTGGAGCAAAAAAGGTGGAATTTATAATGTAAAAAAAAAGTTACCTAAAAAAACTTCCATAACCTGTTCAAAGTAACCCCGTTTTACGGTACCTAATTTTGGCAAAATCCACGTAGATATATATATATATATATATATATATATATATATATATATATATATATATATATATATATATAATAAAGTAGATATATATATCCATATATATATCTCTACGTGGATTTTGCCAAAATTAGGTACCCTAAAACGGGGTTACTTGTGTACAGATATTATTTCATCGATTTGGCATTATATTGATTTTCTTGTAGCGATTGTACTGCAACAAGAATCATTCGATTACCGTAGTCGAGATGTGGCAGCAGTCGGAGATATATTGGTTATTATAGAATAAATATTTTTCTGATTATTCTCAGAAAATCTGTTATTTTTTTATTTCTTGAGTCTCAACGTGTATTACTGCGAGTTTTTACGTATTACCTCTAGGTCAATATACGCTAGCTATAAATATAAATATAAATATATATATATATATATATATATTTATATTTATATATATATATATTTATATATATATTTATATTTATATTTATATTTATATTTATATTTATATTTATATTTATAGCTAGCGTATATTGACCTAGAGGTAATACGTAAAAACTCGCAGTAATACACGTTGAGACTCAAGAAATAAAAAAATAACAGATTTTCTGAGAATAATCAGAAAAATCTTTATTCTATAATAATCCAATATATCTCCGACTGCTGCCACATCTCGACTACGGTAATCGAATGATTCTTGTTGCAGTACAATCGCTACAATAAAATCAATATAATGCCAAATCGACGAAATAATATCCGAATCATTTTTTTTCCATGCAAACAGCTATATTTTCACGCTCTGATGCAATTTAACAGTATAGTTACCACGCTGTACATAGGAACACCATTCAAAACTGTATATACCTGCATGAGTACTGCAGACGCATACTTTTCTGCATCGTGCTTCTATATTTTTATATTTTTATTTTCGTATCCCTTCATGATAGGACGGAAAACCCCGCGACGACGACCAGAAGTTTAGTTGTATATTTTTTCACCTTTTCCGATCGTAGAATCCGCGATGTATCATTGGTCGAAATGTCCTCCACCACTTATTACAAAAGCCGAAATAAAAATTCTCTAACGCAGAGAAAAAAAATTCGCTGACTAAATTCGTTATTGACGGATGCCAACGAATTATTTATTGAAAAATAGAATGTCGGGTTTATTGTAAAAGTTATCCACTCCTACCAACTAACAAATACGTAGGAATTAAATACTTCATTGCACACTATATTACACAATAGTATAGTATTTAATACGTTACGTAACACCATATATTAAATAATATTCTTACAGTTACAAATCGGAATAATAAAATATTTTCGTTTTTTGCCCCAATATATCGTTGGCCACCTGTGAATAAAAGAATCCTATGATCAAAGTGATCTTTTTTTCCTCTGTGCAACACTAAAGTCAACTTCGCGAGGGAACGAAATTGGTCGCAAATTGCTTCATAAAATATATAGTCCCATTTGAATTAAGGTATGTGTACGGGTGGCTTGTCCCAAAATTCCCAGGCAATTATTATCCATCCACCACCCACTTATGGACAAAAAAATGGCCACGTTGGAGAAAAAAAAAGTCAATTAAGGTCCCATTGGCCACGGTCCTGTTGAAAATTATATTTCGTCGCTACGTTTGTATGTATATAGTCATATATATATACATATATATTATGTATGTGTTTATATATAGTGTTCCCTAAAGAGCAAAGCACACACAATCGGCATTCTCACGCTGCTGGTAAATAAGACCTCAAAGAAAAAAAAAGCTGAAATGAAAGAAAAAAAAGAGCGTCGAAATGGATCGTTCCGCGAGTTCTGACCGACGGCGGCAAACCGAGAAAATAAAGAGGCGATCGCGAGCGATAAAGGCGAGAGAGGGCAAAATAAGAGAGAAAAATATATAAAGATGAGGTGAATGAAAAAAAAAAAAACAAAAAAAAAGAGACAAGGTGAAGAAAAAACGAGGTGGAGCGAAGCAAAGAGGTCCGTGAGAGGGTATAGAGGAGAACCAACCACGACGACGAGGACAACGACGCCGACGACGATGAGACGATGAGAAACGAGACCGCGGAGGTGAAGAGGTAGAGAGAAAAAAAAACCGCGGCGTCATTATCGCGTTCCGCCCAAACGATCCCTCGAAATGTTTCACCGTGCCGAGACGAGGCTTTAACTATTTTATGTACTCTACCGGTAAAAGTATACGGGCCATTTACCATCCCGCCTTATCATTGCACCGAGCACCACAAAAATGATCATCGATTACGTGTCAATAGATATATTCATACGCATCGATATACCGGGTGGGGCAACGACTATTGGCAGTAGAAATATTTTCTATCCTCTCAGACTTAGGAGAAAACTTTCCCTACAAAAGTTGCACAGTTCGAAGGAACAGACCTTGGCTACAAGGTTCATTCGGGTGGAGACGCTTCGGAGATTTCAAGGTTACCTCCATTTTTTTTGTAACCACTATTTTTTCAGTATTTTGTCAAGAAACTATAAATCGGTTCGCACACCAAATTTCAAGACGATCGATCGAGATTTAGTATGAAAAGTCGATAAAAAATAATTTACAATGTTTTTAGCCTAGTATCGTTTGCAAAGAAGGCGGAAACACCTACTCCTACAAAAGATGCCACCACTTTTAATGCACGCGTGTGATCTAATTCGCGTTGATTGTATTGTCTTATCCTTCCTTGACACACTGGGTTCTTTTGACCCGGACGAATTTGAAATTAAATGCTCACTTTTCAAAAATTGAAATTTTTCGTTAATTTTTTACAACAATTCAATTTTATACTTTCCGAATTTTGAGTATGCAGACATATTAAGAAATGTTTAACGTGTATCCCCAATTTTGTTCGATAAAAACCGACCGAAGAGTTAAGGGCAGGTGGATGAAGTATTATCCGTTCCCATGTGGTCCCACTGTGGTTCCCATAGTAGCGTGTGTTCTTTTCAATTAAAAGTACCAACAGGTGTCTCAAAATGACCTGACATTTTTGTTTATTAATAAAACGTGTTATTTATATGAAAAGTACGAATATTTTAATTTTAATATAAGGTACCCACATGGAGGTTATGTGTGAAACACAATATCCGATAAATAGCATAAACGGCATGGACTTGTAAGACAAAGTCTTTCAACAAGATGACCTGACATTTTTATTTATTAAGGGGTTACCCCCACTTGCGATGAAAAAATCGATTTTTTTTATTGCATTTTTTTGAAGTATAAGTATCTGAGAATATGTCCTGAACATTTCAAGTCGATCCGAACAAAATTGACTGAGATATGAGCGTTGAAAGAGAAGAATCCGCGTTGAAAGAGCGTTGAAAGAGAAACTTTAAACGCGTTTTTCTCAAAATGGCATTTCTGAAGTCGGTGACCAAGATTACTCGAACACTAATGAACCGATCTTCTTGAAATTTTGCAGGCTTATTTAATACATAAAAATGTAGTCTTTAATCGTTCGATTTTTTTTTCGAAAAAAAATGGCCTTTTTATAGCCAAAAAACGGCCGTTTTTTTTCGTTAAAATCGAACCATTAACTTTGACTGTCCGCCATTTTGTGAAAAATGAATATTTTTTAAAATCCTTCGAATGAAGACTAGTTTTATACTTATATTTGACTAAATCCATCCGCATTTTTTTTTCAGATGATCCACTTCGCCGCAATGTTGGTCACCGCGAACCGTGTATATAAAAACATTATTTCATTGACGGCCATTTGCCACTAAACAATATAATATTTTTCAATAAAAAAATTACTGAAAGTTCTTCAAGATGTGTTCTTTAAGATGGTATATTGATCGATTAAAAAAGTTTTGTAGTTTTCTTTTAAAAAATTCATGAAAAAGGCCTTTTTTGCGCTACAAGTGGGGGTAACGCCTTAATAAAGCGTATTATTTATTTGAAAAGTACGGATATTTTAATTTTAATATAAGGTACACACATGGAGGTTATGCGAGGAACACAATATCCGATCAATAGCATAAACGGCATGGACTTGGACGACGTATTCTTCTAACAAGATGGCGCAACCTGCCATACCGCGGCGAAACAATGCAGTTATTGCAGACGAAGTTTCATGGTCGTGTTATCCCGCGCCGCGACGATGTGAATTGGCCACCATGACCGTGCGATTTGGCGTGCGTGACATTAAGGGTCAAAGTCGTTCAAGGTCATTCAAAATCATCTATTAAAATGAAACATCAATCTGAATATCTCGGATCATTACCAAATATTTGGTAGTGATCCGAGATATTTAGATTTGTATCATCGATACTGACCCTGAATGACCTTGAACGACTTTGACCCCAGATGTTTTTTATGCGGCTTGAGGTGCTTCACGAGATGGTTGAAAAAAAATGTACCATTCCATTTCAAAAAGTGGAGGTGACCTTCACTGTGCGTCAGTGCCTTCAACGAGATAAAAAAAATTGGTCGCATTTGATGGCCCCCTTCACACCGTACAACTTGTGTCTAAAACATTTTTTTGTGACGTCGATAATTACCGAGTTATTTCGAGTGGCAGAGATAAGAGGGACACCCTGTATATATACATATATATAAACATACATACAGTACCGTTTAATCAGCAACCGTGTAACGTAACAGACTAGTTGGGTTTGAATTCTGCAGAGCTTTGGTCTAGCCGCAATTATGAGCTGCAAAACGGTTTGGAAGTTATGAGAGCACAAACAGATATACAGTGATCTGCATATTTAACGAAACCGTATGGACTACTTATAATCCGTTGAGTACACATACACACACACACACACACACAGATATACAGGGTATTTCGGATAAAGTGTTACTAACCTAAATATCTGACAGTAAGGGTTATAATTAAAAATATTTAAAATAAAAGTTTTTCCGTTTGCGCAAAGGAATAAAATGGATATGTCAATTTGACTTTGGGTATAACAGCCAAGGTCGTGTAAACGTCAACTTCGAAATTGCCAATTAGAATCCTTATCTTTTATTGCATATTATTATATAGCTTAACTGGCGGGCTATTCAAAACGCTATGGATACGTTTTTTTGTTCATGACACTTGAAAGTTGCAATACTGCGGGTATCAGTATTGCCCGAAAGCTACCTTATTTTATTTTATCCAATTTTTTTTTATTAAATTTTTATTTAATTTAGTTTTTCCAATTTTTTTTGGCTACTAGATTATTTATTTGGGATTTCGAAAAAGGTATGTTATTAAGCATATATCGAAATAACTTGATGCGATTTTTCTTTATCAAAAATGAACAACGCTACTGAGATTTGATAGAGCCTATGGAGCCGGGTTGAAGTTTCGAACTTTGAATAATCAAAACGCTCAAAACTCCGAAAGAATTTGACCCGAAAGACCAAAACTCCGAAAATCTGAACACTGTCAAAATAGTTCGACTATGGAAGTTTCAAAAGTTTAAAAATTTTCAATAGATCGACGAATTGTTTAAAGAATTTTCTTTATTAGGAAGTGATTTTACGTTCATGTTGAAATTTGTCTAGACAATGTTATACGTTATGCATCATTCACAGTCAACTGTGTAGATTTTCGCTGGCATGATCTTGACGAACCTTGTAATTTCGGAACATTACAATTCGGAATTTTAAACCGTCGGCGTATTCAAAGTTCGAAATTTCAACCCGGCCCCCATGTCAAGATCATGCCAGCGAAAGTCTACACAATTGACTGTAAATGATGTAGAACGTATAACATTGTCTAGACAAATTTCAAAATTGACGCAAAATCACTTCTTAATTAAAAGAAAATTCGTGCAATAATTCGTCGATTTATTGAAAGTTTTTAAACTTTTAAAACTTCCCTAGCCGAATTATTTTGATGATGTTAAGATTTCCGGAGTATTGAACTTTCGGGGAACTATTCTTTCGAAATTTCAACCCGGCCCCGAGCCTATGTATGAAAAATGTGGTCCAACGGCCGGATCTATAATTTGACAATGGTTGGTCTGAAAAATAACGATAAGAAAGTTTTAATCTATTTAAACGTAATTCTCGTTGGACGTAGCAGTTTTTTCGGGAAAAAAATCACAAAATGGCGGGAATTTAAACAAAGTGTAACTTTCCCAAAATGTTTACTTATATTCGGGGGTTTAAAAAATACGAATTTAAAAAAATGGCTACGTACACCGATAGCTACTGCAATTACGGCAATTTTTGTTTTTGTCAATTCAAAATCGACAATTATAGCTCGATTTATGATTCCGGCCACGTCAAGAAAAGTCGTTTCGAGAAAAACGCCATTGAAAGTTTTAGTATACGTAAGTCGGTGCACTAAATCTATAAGTTGGTCAATTTTCAATAATTCAAGTTAAACATTTTTTCACATATTCTTGAATGTGTATGCTCTGGGAAAAGTAAAAAAAAAATCGATTTTCCACCCGTCACAATAGTGTCCCACCTTAATACATTAAACGAAATTATATCAAAACCGCATAATACCGTATATTAAATTATATTTGTATTTACTACAATATATTTTTTTGCAAGATATTCCATATATGACTCGCTTATATCTAGCAATGAAAGCGAAATATGTGCGATAAATATAGATGTGGCATTACACATCTATATATACACACGGACATATATAAATATTTATTAAAATATCTTCGTTTCATCGCTAGCAATCGAAACGGGCGTGTGGAACGCGGTTTTTTTCAAGAAAAAGAGAGAGTCCGCGTAGAAATTATAAATTTCATCGATATTCGTAGCTACGGATTTAGACAACTGGATAAAGAAACAAAGGAGCTTTTCCGAAATTCTTCCGGGCCACGATGTAATTGAATGGTCTTGATATCTTCGGTCAGCAATATTTAACAAAAAATATACGTAGGTATATATATATATATACACACACACTCACACGTATATTTGTATATATATATATATATATATATATATATATATATAAACATACGCACACACATATATATGATATATTTATAGCCAGCACATATCGACCGAAACGATTCGGAAGATCGATGTTTTCCGTTTCCGTAATGCTGACGCATGCTCCCGTTTTTTTCCACGAAATATCGCGGAAGGCAGACGCGTATTTAAAAAAAAGAACAAAAAACGGATGAAAGAACGAAAAAACGAAAGGTCGAATCATCATCAGCAAAAATCCGGGAGCTCGCTCGACTGCTGCCACGGTGGTCCGAATGAGTTTGCTCCCGCAACGGCGGTGAGGTGGGGAGGGAGGGGTTACGATGTGTTATCCACCTGTCCGGCAAGCAGACACCGAGAGAGGTAGACAGAGATAGAGAGAGAGAGGGAGAGAGAGAGAGAGAGAGAGAGAGAGAGAGAGAGAGAGAGAGAGAGAGAGAGGAAGAGAGAGAGAGAGAGAGAGAGAGAGAGAGAGAGAGAGAGCAGAAGAGAGAGAGAGAGAGAAAGAGAGAGAGAGAGAGAGAGAGAGAGAGAGCGAAACGGACAAAGATTGAACGGTCGAAGAGGGAGAAAGAGTGCGAGAGAGTGAGAGGAGTACACCGGCAAGACCGTTTAATCGCAACGCTAATGACCTTCCATGGTGCGTTGACTGGATGCAAGCCAATACATTCTCATCGAAAAATGAGAAATTAGAACCATGTGTGTGTGTGTGTGTGCGTGCGTGCTTGTGTGCGCGCGCGCGCGTGTGTGTGTGTGTGTGTGTGTGTGTGTGTGTGTGTGTGTGTGTGTGTGTGTGTGTGTGTGTGTGTGTGCGCGTGCGTGCGTATGTGTGTGGATGTGTGTGCATAATAATACAATTAAGAATAAAAAGGTTCCAAAGTGCCTATCGCGACACTTTCGATTCCCAAACTCGGGCGAAAAATATTCGTAAGGGAGAGAGAAGAAGAGATCGATTGATTGATTAATCGATGGTTTATTATATGCCTTGGTTTGAATCTTTAGGTAGTAAGGTACAGATGAGGAAAAAAATAAAAAATAAAAATAAAAACGATCACAGGAATGAAAATAAAATTGAAATTAAATGGAAAAGATAACAAGCATATGAAATGAGTTATACAATTCAAAATCATACCTTGCATATTATACATGCGCACAGGAGCATCACGAAATTATAAGCAGAAAAGCGATATTCATAAAATACAACTAAAAATAAAATCAAGGAAATTAAAAGAAAGGAAAAAATAACGGAAATAATTTTTAACCGATTTACTTGAAATGTTGAATATATCTTGAAAAATACATTGTCTATGGAAGTACGTAGGATTTTTTTTAGACAAATTTTTGGAAAGTGAAAAATTTCGTCAGATAATTGTTAATAACAAATGAACTATGCAATATAAAAAAATCCTATGTACTTCCATAGACAATGTATTTTTCAAGATATATTCAACATTTCACTGTATACAGTCACTGTACAGTATACTGTATACATTCACTGTACAGTACACAATTCCATAGACAATGTATTTTTCAAGATATATTCAACATTTCACTGTATACAGTCACTGTACAGTATACTGTATACATTCACTGTACAGTACACTGTATACAGTATACAGTCACTGATATGTATGATAAACACCCTTTTTGTAATTTCGATTTATTTTGTAGTTTTTCCGAAAAAAAAACCCAAAAAGCCTATTTTTTCGGCCTCGAGAGTGGCCTAACCCCTTAAAAAAAATTGAAATTGGATTTTTTTTGCAGAGTTGTATGCAAATAGTTCAATTTTTGGTACAATTTACACTACGCATAGCATTGTAAAATGAGTTGTAATAGAAAAAAAAACCTTCGTTCAATCACTAGTCAATGCTATTTTGAAGAAGTGTGCAAAATTTCTATACGTTCGGTGCATTAGTTTTTGAGAAATCGTGTGCACCGATTTCAAAATTAGCGTTTTGAGAAAAATGCGATTACCTGCGTCGCTCCCGGCCGGTCTTTCCCAACGGGGGGAATTCCCAAAGGCTCTCTCTTCTAGACTTTTACTCCGATTGACTTAAAACTGTGGGAGAATATTCTAGACATATTGTACTTTTAGACAATACGAATTTTTTGAAAATGAATTTGTTGAAATTTTCATACCCACGTAAATCCTTGATTCAACAGGGGGCACAATAATGGTCCCAATGTAATGTTTGGTGGGTTTGCACCTACCAATGAACAAAAAAAAAACTACAAATTTTCCCCCACTGTCTCAAAATAGCTGCGTACCAGCATTATTAAGGGGATGTGCAGGCGGGAAGCTAAAAGTGCAAACATGTGCGATGTATACGAAAAATTAAAAAAGCCGAGCCAGTTCGCACGACCTTGCACTTACGACCAAAGGCCCCCTTGAATTATTCCCATACACCGGATCGACTCTCTCGCGCTGTACAGCGCAACCCCGACTGCTTAATTAATTTATCAATTAAGTCGGCAATTGGCACGCAAGGGAAATGTGGGCGCTCCGTCGTTATTATATTAGCGTCCGTACTAACACTAAAGCTCGGAATTTTTATCCTACTTTCATTATTACCTGCTATTTCAACCAAGATTGCCGATATACATGTACACACACACACATGCTTATTTAATATGAGAAATCTCGTTAACTAGAAACTCAATAAATGATTTAATGAAGCGAACCGACGCTGCTCATTCGTTTTGATTAGCACATTAATTACTTTTCCTGCGTACACGCGTAAGACTGTTTTTTCAGCGCCCTTGAATATCATTATTATGATTGTTGTTCTTGAACGAAATTCATCCGACAGTGAAGCAACATTTGATGTTATTTTTCTTTTTTTTTCTGCAACGAGCTTCATCTAGCTCATGGCCGGGAAAAAGAGGAATTTTTGTGATTTTTTCTGGGAAAACGTGGCCAGGTTTTCAATTTTGTTTTTACATTGAAGCGTATGCTTTCACGTATCTTTAACAATTTTGGTATTGACAAATATTTAAAAATGTGGTAGATACAATGGTTTGTGCAGATCGCTATTTGAAAAACGGTCCTTCACTACTTTTCGCAAACAAATCATCTGAAATAAAAAAAAACAAACGTATTTAGTTTTTTACATGAAATTGTATAGTGCTTGGACGGAGGATTTAAGAATTTTTTTTTTTTTTAATTGCCTCAGGCCAAAGAGAAAGTATCGATTTTCGCTGAAAAAATGCGCTATTTTCGTTGACAAGAAAAACTATGCATCGAAAAAAAATTCCTCCGCTCAAGCACTGCTTTTTGATATGTAGAAGAAGCTTGTAAAATTCGAAGTTGATCAGCGGAGTAGTTCCGAGATATCGTGATCACCGATTTTGAAAGAGTAATTTTGAGAAAAACGCCTTTAACTCTCGCGGCTACACGTTCTGGCTATAACACCCGGGTCACAGGGGGTCGAAATGACCCCAGCCATGTTTCAAACAATTGCCGCGTTGGCCGTATCGTTCCGAATGACTCGTAAAAATTCAGGATGCTAGTTCGAACATTCTAGAATGTGGAATTTTCGGTATTATATTTTTATCGAATTTTAAAATGGCGGAAAAAATCAGCAATCGGTCAATGCGTCAAAAAAGCCTTTTTTACTTTAAAAAAATCATAACTATTGGAATTTTTAATTTTTTTTTTTACAAAATTTTAGGTTGATACTCTGGAGATATAATTTGGGGAGTTTAAGGGAAAAAATGGTTCCCCAGTGGGAAATAAGAGATTTAAGGGAAAAAATATCTCTACGTCCGACCCCAGTCTGTACTTACAAAAGGGCACCAAAGCATCGTTAGAAGGCAGGCCAGTCGCCTGCGCCGCCAACAACTTATAGTAATTTTGGCTTAAAGTTGCACTTGGGGTCATTCTGACCCCGGCTGACCGCGGAGGGTTGAAGTTCGCCGGTTCGCGGAACCTACCCATAAACGCCCATAACTCCCTTAACTTCGAACGGATTGACTTGACATTTTCAGTGATTATTTTTTAAACGATGAATTTTAAGAATCCCACAAAAACCACAAATCGATATTTCAAAAAATTGAACCAAAGGAAAGGGCGCGAAGTCGAACTCTCCGATTTCGACGAAATTTGGCATGTTTGTAGAATGTTTAAAAATAGGCGACAGGTATTTTTTTTATATCTGCGGAACTCGATTTTCAAGGGGTGAAACGCACTCTCGAAAATAGGGGTTTTTCGTTTTTCGTCGAAAACGTTTTAACGGTACGAGATATGAAAAAAATACAAATTGCAACATTGTTTATTTTTCCGTGTACGATACATTGGAAATGAAAACAATGCAGATAACACCAAACTTCAAACAAAAAATACCCGTTTTCGACGGTGCGTACCACCCCTTAAAAATAAGGTTTCGCAGATTTAAAAAAATACGGGTCGCCTATTTTTACCCATTCGACGAACATGCCAAATTTCAACAAAATCGGAGAGTTTGACCTCGCGATCTTTCCTACTCTCTTAAGGCGGGATATACATTTAGACAGGGAAAAAACAATATTGAGAGATTTTTTTAACTAGAAAATAATTATTCTACAATTATCAAACTTTAGGTATACTTTAATAGTATATTTAAGTATACAAAACATTTTTTTTTTAAATCGATCTATCAACAAAATGACGGAGCTGTGGCAGAGCGTTACAGCAAGGTCGCCACGGAAGTTGCGAATCGGCGTGGAGTCTAGCTTCCCGTAGACTTTGACTTGCAAAAAAGTTCAAACATTTTTCAGTCAGAACATGTATAGTTTCTATGTAACGGTAATTGAAATGAAAAAAAGTGCAAATTTAAGCAAATGGCACGCATTTTTAAAAATTCAACATTTCACGCAACATTTATGTAAACTGTGGATTAAAAAAGTAGTTTTTTTTCCAATTCTTTAAAAACAATTTTCGTCAAGTAGAAGGTACTAATATTATCAACATTTCTACCAAGTTTCAACGCAATCGGCTTAAGGGGGGATTGTCTTTTTTTTCGCAAAATTTACCGCTTTTTGGGAATTTTTTTGTGAAGAAAGTATACAACGGAAAACTTGTGAAACTTGGCATATAGTTTTATTGATCTGTTTACTACATACAAAAAAATTTTTAAACAATTTCATCAAAAAATTCGCCTCCCACCCCCCTCGACGTGCGATGGTCCTTTTTTGATGGTGTGCACGATTACAGCCTTCACGTTCATCCTGCAACAAAAACCCAAAAAGCATTTTACTTTAGACACATATAGCTATCGTTCGGTGAAGGGAAAAAAAATTGACGATTTGGTGACGTTTTGAACTTGAAGTATCGATTTTTCGAAAAAAATTGATCGATTTTTTGTTATAAATAAAAAACTATTAAACGTATTGCTTTTTTGCTTCATCAAACGATAAAAGGATGTCAGCTGAGCATTCTGTCCAAATTTGAAGGCAATCGGTTGAATAGTTTTTGAGAAATCGTGCACACCATCAAAAAAGGACCATCGCGCGTTGAGGGGGGTGGGAGGCGGATTTTTTTATGAAATTGTTTAAAAATTTTTTTGTATGTAGTAAACAGATCAATAAAACTATATGCCAAGTTTCACAAGTTTTCCGTTGTATACTTTCTTCACAAAAAAATTCCCAAAAAGTGGTTAATTTTGCGAAAAAAAAAAGACAATCCCCCCTTAATAGGTTTTGAGTAATCCTGCACGCCAATTTCCATACCGCAGTTTTGAGAAAAACGCGTTTGAAGTTCACGCCCGCTCCGAATCCGAGCGGTGAAGCACAGCGTTGACGGGCTGAAGTACTTTGAAGTACTTTGAATTTCGCTTTGAAACTTCAGAAAAAGATTCTACATATATAGTTTTATCGTTTAAGGAAAGAAAAAAAAGAAATCGATTTTTTGATCGTTGTAAATGTATATCCCTCCTTAAATGATTATTAGATGCGTTCTATCTCTCTGAATTGCAATGTTTTGATGCGCACCGCGGTCATCAACGTATATTTATATATTTTAGTTGCAATTGTCCCTACCTCTTTTGTCGTATTTAATCAATTCCATGATTGCTCAACGTCACGAGGTTACAAGCCTCCGTATTATTAATCAAGAAAAGAAAAGTGATGGTTTCCAACGATTTATGGATAAAGGCAATTAAATTCTGGCCTTGTAATTAAACACTTCAAGAATTATTCATAATTATTTCCCACATTGAATAAGAAGATTATTTAAGATTCCATAAATTATATTCATTCGAGAAACAATATTTACGTTGGCATCGTTTTTATAGCCATTAACGTTCCTAAAGAGAACGAAAAAAAAACAATTAAGAAACTCAACGAATAAAACGCACTCGCTATTTCCATTTCAGCCTGTCGACAGTTCGAATTCACACGTAACACGTCCTGATTGGTTTTCCTTCTATTTTCAGACGTCTCGGTGAACTCGGCGGAATCACTTCCAGCCTATGATCCGCAGTTCATGGACCGATGTTACTTTCCGGCCGAATTCCAGGGTGAGTTTCTGATGCAGGTGAGCGGAAGAGGCGCCAGAGGGTCCACAAATACCGGCGAACCGATACAATACTCGTCGGTAAACATTACATACGACTCGATTCCCGTATGGGGATACTGCCACAAGCGAGTTGGCGACAACGTTCTCCTCGTCGACAAGTAAGTACTTCGTAATAATAAATGACAAAAAATTCTATCGAATGATTTTGGGAAGTTGTGGATGAAGAATAACAATCTTCTTCTTTAATATAACATTTATCATTTGTAGCAAAATAACACGGACGGGAATTGAGAGTGGGGACAAAATATTTTCCAGTACAGAAAATTGTCTAACTAAACCTAAAATTTTCCGTATGTTTTACATTGTTTTTAATATGATTTTATCATTACTGTAAAAGTAGTATGATAATACAATTATTATTATCGTGTTACAAATTATCAATGCAACTATTGTTTTAAAGGGTTAGGTTCCCGTGCGGAAAACTGATAGGGCATCCCTAATAAAAATAAGGGCCATTCAGGGCTTTCCTAGTGCTTTCCCTAGTAAGGATTTCCACAATGGGCCCAGACTTGGCCATTATCGGGATAAACCTATAGGGATTTCCACAAAAGGACCCGACTTGGCCATAATAGGGATAAACCTGTAGGGATTTCCACAATAGGCCCAGAGTTGGCCAGTATAGCGATAAACAAGTAGGGATCTCCACAATAGGCCCAGATCTGACTATTATAGCGATAAACCAGTATAAATAGCTTAGGCTACAAGGTTTATGGCATTTCAATTATTCAAATCGATTATATACATGGATCGAATAATATTATCGAACGCAAATTGGGAAAAAGCGTAAGGGCATTACCAAAAAAAAATCAACGATGAACACAAATATGCAGACAAACATCAGACAGTATTTATTTATCAAATTAAAGAAACCTTTTACATAGATACAAACAATTACTCATGGTTTCACTCATACATGGAGTAATGCTAGCGCATAAGTGTGAACCGTCCCAACCGGTTTTCTCGACATTTTTATAGCAACTAATTTCCGATCAATACTCATCATAAGGAAAATTATTTCTTCTGAAGACTTCGCTGATATTTCCCATTCATAAACTTTATCTGACTGTGTAGGATAAGTAAATAAATTGGTCTGTTTTCCAGATCTTTCCCTCAATGGAAATGGATTCCAGTGATTCAGTAGACCCATATATTTTTTTTATTTCTACTACAAATCCATTCCTTAGAATGGATTTTTTTTGTATTAATTTTGTCATGACAGTTTGTCATGAAGGCTCACATGCAAATACGCAATCACATTTCTACGCGCGCACACATACATACACATGTACTCACGCCCACACCTATGCACATGAACAATTACATAAAAACAAATACAGATATACCCTGACGCATTTAACATACACGTATATCCACTGATTCGGATATTTTAGGACGCTGAAATGGTTATGATGAGGCGCCGTTGAGGCATTTTCAGGGCGCTAAAATGGTTTTGATGAGGCGCCATTGAGGCAACTTATAAGGCCCCGGTCGTTGCGCCTTTAAGGGCCCTCGTTGACAAAGTGTGACCGGCCGCTAACGGCCCTCATGTGGCTTCCAGATTAGGGCCCGAATAAAGTTAGGGGAATATTATTGGGGCCCGATCACAGCCCCAACTCAATTTCCGCACGGGTTACTGTGACGACCCGAAAATCGGGGCTATTTAAAAACAACTATTTTGAAGGAATAAGTAAGATGATTGAAAGATCGTTTTGACATTGATTTTTATGTACATTAACAAAGTTGTGTACAAAATTTCATAAAATTATTAAGGGGTTACGTGGGTTTCGAAGCAAAAAAAAGCACATTTTCTCTCAATTAAAAAAAATATATAATGTACAAGTTATTTTATTCGAAATGTTAAGCAGATAAAAGAGCAACATTTCAACAATATTTTTAAAAAAATTCATCCAAAAACTTCGGAAATTCAACCGGTGGGACCTGTTTTCCGGAGACCCCTAAAAAAAGTGTCCTCGTGGTGGTCAGGATAACTCATGATAGGTTTATCTGAAATTTGAAAAAAAAACCATTTTTTTCTGTTAGTAGATAAGAATTTTTTTTAAAATTGAAATTTGAATTTTTGGCAGAGTTGTATGCAAAATAATTCAATGTTTGGTACAATTTACACTACGTATAGCCTTGTAAAATTAGTTGTAGTGGAAAAAAAACCTTGGTTCAATCACTAGTCAATGCTATTTCGAAAAAGTGTGTAAAATTTCAATAAGACTGGTGCATTACTTTTTGAAAAATCGTGTCCACTGACTTAAAAAATAATGTTTCGAGAAAAATGCGATTACCTGCGTCGCTCCAAGCCGGTCTTTCCCAATAGGGGGAATTCCCAAAGGCTCTCTCTCTCTCTCCTAGACTTTTACTCCGATTGACTTAAAACTTTGGGAGAATATTCTAGACATATTGTACTATTGGACATTGAAATTTAAAAATTTTATTTTCCAACCCACGTAACCCCTTAATAATTGAAGAAGCTATAAACAATCTCGTGACTTGATTTTGGCCACCCGATTGATCTGAAACAAAAGCAAATGAGTTTTTTCTTGAAGTATTTCATATTGGCTGAGACTCGACCGAGCTTTATTTTTATTATCGTGTTGCAATCATCGAAAAAAATTGTTAAGTTTTTTGCGATTTTTCGAGGAAAGACAACATCATTATTGTTAATAACTAATTAAAAAGAATGGTAAAAAAAAGAACGTCAGTCCAGACTAAACTACTACTACACTGAATTACTTTCCAATTGAACCCTTTCTTATTACTTCGGCAATCTAACGTAACTTCCGTCGCGCCCACAACGGTCTTGAGGGGGAAGATACTTTTAGGCGAGGAAAAAATTTAATTGAATTGCATATGAACCAAGAAAAAGTGAGAAGTGGAAAATCGATTAAACGGTACGCTTTGACATAAAAAGATTGAATTTTGCGGTAAAAAAAATAGCTACATTTTGGAATAAAAAAATACTTTTTTTTATGTTTAAAAACATTTAGGGTCATGTTTTAGACAATAAGGTTAGAAAAATTTGTACCAAATTTCATCAGAATCGGTCAATTAGTTTTTTAGCTATACGTCACACCAGTTTTGAAAATGTAGTTTGGAAGGCCGCGCAATACCTTCGCCATTTTCAAAGATTAATTTTCAAAAATACCATGTAACAGCGAAAGGTAGTAAAACATACCCAAAGTCTCAACAATGGTGTAGAAATCTTTCCTTTAAGGCGTTACCCCCCACTTGTAGCGCAAAAAAAGGCCTTTTGCATGATTTTTTTAAAAGAAAACTACAAAACTTTTTTAATCGATCAATATACCATCTTAAAGAACACATCTTGAAGAACTTTCAGTAAGTTTTTTATTGAAAAATATTACATTGTTTAGTGGCAAATGGCCGTCAATGAAATAATGTTTTTATATACACGGTTTGCGGTGACCAACATTGCGGCGAAGTGGATCATCTGAAAAAAAAATGCGGATGGATTTAGTCAAATATAAGTATAAACTAGTCTTTAATCGAAGGATTTTAAAAAATATTCATTTTTCACAAAATGGCGGACAGTCAAAGTTAATGGTCCGATTTTAACGAAAAAAAACGGCCGTTTTTTTTTGCAATAAAACGGCCATTTTTTAGAGAAAAAAAATCGAACGATTAAAGACTACATTTTTATGTATTAAATAAGCCTGCAAAATTTCAAGAAGATCGGTTCATTAGTGTTCGAGTAATCTTGGTCACCGACTTCAGAAATGCCATTTTGAGAAAAACGCGTTTAAAGTTTCAATTTCAGTTTACACGAAGAAAATATATTTTTTTTGTAAACTTACATAGAGTCATCTATTCCGGGCCCATTTTTATAAATTCCAGTCTATTATATGAACGTTGTGAATGCCAGGTATACGACCCTTTTCATCGAACAATGCATTGAAGGCCGGAGGGAGGGTCGAGCGCGCCAGACGGCAGACTAGCCGGTCGTTTACACAACGGATTCTTCTCTTTCAACGCTCATATCTCAGTCAATTTTGTTCCGATCGACTTGAAATTTTCAGGACATATTCTCAGATACTTACACTTCAAAAAAATGCAATAAAAAAAATCGAATTTTTCAAAATCGCAAGTGGGGGTAACCCCTTAAAAAATATCATGAAAATCAGCAAAAAAAAGTTCCTCGCCTAGAGGTATCTCCCCCTTCAGCTACACTATACCGCATTTGCCGAGGGCTCGGGGGAACTGTCGAAAACCCGTACCAGTATAGACGGCCCCATATTCTTCTAATTTTCCGGTGCACATTCGTTTTTACTCAAGTATCGACACCAACGTTTCAGAAGTATTGGCTTTCCGTTGACTGGTTGAGGCGCCAGCCTATGCACGGCTAAGCAGTCACCGCTCCGAGTATCGGCCGTGCACAAGGCTGCTGAACTCGAAGTACCGCCGTAGCCGAACGGTGCTCGCCCACCAGTGCCGTCGTCATTAAAATAATATCAATTATTATAATCATATTACAATATAATAATAACTGTAACGTCAATCATATAGTAGCCATATGACACCTTGAATACGCGTAATCAACTATGCACGGGATTTCAGGCTGAACGAAATAAAAAAAAGTTCGACGGCTGTGCGTGAGCTTGGAGCTCGAGAAAAGGTTGATTTTCAAAAAAAAATTCTGACGAGGGCATTGGGATGTCGAGGTCAGGATTTTACACACAATTAATACAGACTCTTGCCAAGTTTGAGTTTTTTATTGAAAAATATTGATAAACAATGAAGTAATGATCATTCAAATAAATTGCCGCCGTTGCTGCGTGGCCAATCAGTGTCGCTGGTCCCGGCGCCTTGGGCGGTCTGAAATGGAAAATAAAAAAATGCACTTTGAGTATAACAATAAAACTTGCATATGATGGGGTACTATAGGATGTCTCAAAATGACCTGACGTTTTAAATTGTGCGCCATTTTTTTTTGTCGCGAACATAGAGTACTAATCTTTGACAACTGGAATCAGGAAGTATTGAGGTTTAGTTATGGAGAATTACACGATCGAGCAACGCATAGAAATTATTTCTTGCTGCATTGTTACTGCATAGTTATTGCAGACAAAGGTTCATGGTTGTGTTATCTCGCGCCGGGGCGATGTCAATTGGCCACCAAGATCGTGCGATTTGACGCCATTGGACTTCTTTCTTTGGGGTTTTCCGAAAGGAAAAGTGTATGCCAACGATCCACAGACCATTCCGGAGCTCAAGGAAGTAATTGGACGCACCATTAAGGGGTCTTCTCACTTTAGATGCTAAAAAGTACTATTTTTATGATTTTTTTTTTGATACGTTAATAGCTTAGATATAGATATTGATATAAGTTGTTACACCTAATAAATACACTTTCGAAATACATTGTATTTCGAATATGTTTCGTAACATTGTCGTAAATGTTTACGAAACATTTTCGTAAAATCGAAAAATGTTTCGTTTCTGTGTAAAATTTTTTTTTTATGTGTTTACGTAACCCAAACGAACTGTAAACGCGTTTTTCTCGAAACAACGTTGTTCGACCGCTTGTCGATAAAATCTTCCAAACTACTGAACCGATCCTTATGAAATTATAACCACATATTCTTTACAACTATAGCTATAGCGCATATCAAAGATTTTTCAAAATTTTGATATTTACTATTTTTTTTGTTGCCAAAGACGTTGAAAAAAACTCGTTTTTTTTTCGAAAATGTCCGCCATTTTGTTATTTTTGCATATATAAAAAATCGTATGATATGCGCTATAGCCATTAACATACTGAAACTAAAACCGTTTGATATTTTTGTTCCGGATGATCCATCTCCGAGATTTCATCAACAGCGCAGACCTACAATTTCTTTAGGACATTTTTTTATCTACCAAAAAATAGACTCTCGTCTATAAAAAGTGACTTGAACAAATTAAATTTTAAAAAATCTATTTCGAAAGTGTATTTATTAAGTGTAACAACTTTAATATCAATATCTATAATATAAACCTATCAAAAAAATTCATGAAAATAGCCTTTTTTAGCGTCTAAAGTGAGAAACCGCTTAATGAAATTAGTCCGCAATTATGCCAAATTGCTATTGCAAAATTCGTCAAAAGAGTGGCGATTTATCGGACATTATGTTTCACACATGGCCTCCATGTTTGTACCTCATATTGAAATATTTGTACTTTGAAAATGAATAATACGCTTTATTAATAAATCAAAATGTCAGTTCATTTTGCGACCCCCTATATCTAAATTATGTATCGATCGTTAGTCCATTGTAATTATTGATTACGGTTATACGTCTTGTGCGATTCGCGTGTCGCGTGTGCTTTCTCGTATTAACTCTCATTACGATCTCGCGACATCGGGCGTGACTGTTCTCCCGCCTCCAGAACGACGACGACGTCCGGCGTCTGAGACGCGTCTATAGGCCGGGAATAGATCTCTCTACCAGACGTCGGGCGACGAGCGCATATACTCGCTCGGTACATTGCGTGACAAAGAGGAAAATAAATTAACGCACTGCGCATAACGAGAACACTGTAAGTTGGTTCCGAAGCTCTGCGAACTCGCTTATGTGCTTTCGTGCTTTCAATTCGTCCTATTCCGTCTCGCTTAAGATGTGAAACACATTTTCGGTCTGTCTCTTACTTGACTACCTCTCTTTTTCTTCCGGTTAACCCCCCTCCTCTCTCTCTCTCTCTCTCTCTCTCTCTCCCTCTCTCTCTCTCTCCAGCTTTGCCGTCGACGCCACTACTGTCATCTCTCTCACAACCGCACAACCTGCAGTTTCCCTGTGCCCTCGTGCAAAACAGACAGCTACAGTAGTGAAATGAGAAAGAATTGTACAGCAATACTCTAAGAATTGCTACGTAACGCAGTACTCTCAAAATTATTTTAAAGATTTTAAGGATTTCTAATCATATTTTGGAAAACGTAAAAAAAATCTTACGAAAGAATAATCACGGTGAAAAAATGGTAAATAACATAACGTTAAGAGTTTTGGAATACATGGACATTTGGAAGGACAGACAAATTGTTCACGTATTGTTACGATGGCTCACTAGGAACATCACTCAAGTGTTCGCCTTTAATTTTGTTGAAACGCATACGAGTGATAACGCGTTGAAAACTATGAGACACGTATTTTTTTTAATCGGCGGAAAAACGGATTTAAGGGAGGAAACCGCCTCTCGAAGAAAGGCGTGTCACCCTTTAATTTATTTTTTGTGTCAATCGGTCTATAGTGGATTTTTCATCGCTTTACATGAGAAGCATTTTTATTTTGTTTCATTCATATCGGTCGACTTCTCGTGGGTGAAACTGCAAAGTCACCCCTCGACACGCCTTTCTTTAAGGGGTAGTTTCCCCCCATAAAACCGTTTTTCCGCCGATAAAAAAAATACCTGTCTAATGATTTTCAATGCTTTATAACATATATGAGTTTCCACACGATCGAAGGTGCACACTTAAGTGATGTTCCTTGTCAGAGGTATCATATCTGCAAGTCCGTTACTTTGTTATTTTTTATTTTCATTCAACTGAACTATTTTGTAAAGTTAAAATATAAACAATTTTTATCCGCGGTTTTCGCGGGTGTCGGAAATTTGGTTCATGTCGGGTATAATTTTTATGGGGTCATATCATATTGAAAATTATTCAGTCATTGTGAAGAACCCGTTTTTCATGTATATGAAAAAAAATAATTTCTATATCGTTAAAAAACCGCTTCATAAATAGTTTCATACAGACTCGTGACATCACCAAATTGCATTCAAAGCCCAGACAGTCCTTTTAAATGGAACATCGCATTTTCTCAGGTTCTACCTGATGGATCCGGACGGAACAAAGTGCTGGAAAATTTCTGAAAGAGTTCTCTTTCACATACTCCAAAATTTCACAAAATGACAGACATCTTTTTAGCATCGTATTCTAACCCTTCGAGCCCTTCATTAGCCCGAAAATGAATACCCAGTGACGTCAATCTTATAATGTCAATAAGAAAAACTTTTATAAAATGCCCCCTGTATAAGAAACAACATCATAACATTCGGTCACCCAGTTTTAATAATTACCAACAAGCTGTTTCGTAAAAAGTCTCTTATCTCAACGAGTTTTCATCTGATCGATCTTTTTAAGGCCGCAAAGACAGATCTTGATGCCTATATAACCGGTCAGCCAAGTTTAGTTAAGTAATTTCATGCGACTCACGAGAAAATTGGTACATTGAAATTTACCCCGATTGCACGACCACTCTCGTAGCGAAACGCATAACTGCCCTTTTTGCGGTCTGCGGCTACGATCTAGAGTCTGCAAAATCGTTGAATTCCTTTCCTTAATGGAGTAATTGCTATGGAATTGGAACACCTTTTGATAAAAACTGACACTCGAAAAGAAATTACGTCGACTGGGAAATACGAATTAATTGGACCCACTTTGTTCGCATAAGCGACTCGAATTATTATTATTATTAGTTTATACTTTATAAGATTTTATTGCTCCGGGCGACGCACTCTCTCCATTAGCCGTGGGAAATGAATGCAAATGATCGTTTTTACCATTATTAAAAATGATTGTTCTTATTATTATTATCATTATTATTGAGAGCTCTGAGACAAAATTCAGTATTCCAGGCTACCCATTCCCCTTGAAGATTCCCATTTGATTTTGAGAAATCCCAACGCATGTCATCTCAAAAAAAAAATCTTTTCATATTGAATATAGCATAAGAACAGTCCGATGAGAAGTGATCGATTCTAAGTTCCTGTAAATTAGAAACAGACGTGCTAGTCGATACCCACGAAAAAAATATCCGAAACAGCGTACAAGTTTTTCGACTCCGCAGGCTTAAGGCGTTACATCTATGTGGCTCACCGAAAAATAAGACGATTTTGAGATTTTTTTTTTTATTTGAAAAAATTTGGTATTTTTCAAAAAATGGCATAATTTTTAATACATTTACTTTCCGATAAAAAATTGGCCTCAGTTTGTTTATGAAAACGAGAATTGTTTATCAATCGTAAAAATCGCATGTAGTCCTTTAGAGAATCTATCTAAGAAGCTGCAGTCAAAATTTCAAGACAATCGGATGAAAACTGCTCGAATTATGGGTCCCCTTATTTAAAAAACGAGGTTTCGAGAAAAATGCATTTTAAGAGGTTCGAGCGTTAGCCACAACGCAAAATCAAATTTAAAAAAATATACATGTTATTGTCCAAATTATACTAAGTCTTTAAGCATTTTTTGAATTTGTTTCACCACAAGACACCAGAGATAAAAAATAGCTCAATGTATGTAATTTTACGTGCGGTTAGATAGGCAAGACGTTCGCACTACGGGTGACGTCATTTGTTTTTGGGTACTCAGCACCAAGATAAACAATTTCTAGCCATAGATTAACGCAAACTAAATCTTTGTTAACATTTCCACAAAACATCTTGCCCTTCATAAGCCACATGAAGGGTGTCTCAAAGTAACCTGACATTTTAAATTGCGCGCTATTTTTTTGTGGCGAACATAGAGTACTAATCTTTGACAACTGGCATCGGGAAGTACTGAGGTTTAGTCATGGAGAATTGCACGATCGAGCAACGCATAGAATTGTTGTTTGCTGCATTGTTACTGCATAGTTATTGCAGACGAAGTTTCAGTCAGACAAAAATGATTCGTCAAAATTAATAGTTGGTGTTTATAAATTACTGAGGAATGATGAACATAATGCAGTTTCACACTGTAAACCAATCATGTTACAGCACTTTTAGGAAAAATATAATGGATCAGACGTGCTTTTTTACTATTCGAACCGATGGAAATGCAGATTTAAACTGTAAAAAAAATCATAATGATCACCGCGATAAAGTAAACTGTCGAATTTACAAATTAAATATAAGATATCGCGCTACTCAATGCGTAAAATACACCGAGTACCTTTAAAAAAAAGTGAGATTATACTGGTAATCACTGATTTGAACCATAAAATTCTTCAACAAGCCAATGTTAAAAATGAGATTAAATTCTTTTGAAATTTGGTATTGTCTTCTGAAAAATGTGGTGCGAGTTTAAATTAAAAACTGAAGTGTACACCTTGCAAATTGTATCGTAGCTCGGTATTATTCAATACGTGCAGATTTAATTTTTACAGAGTCAATTGTCATTTTTTAACAAATCTGGAAAGGCATATTTTGATAACGGGTTGTTGAATACCAATACGGATATTTGAATTTATTTGATACATGAAAAAAATTTCAAAGCGCTCAGTAGGAGTTACAGCCGACATTGCGCGGTACATCGCGTGTACCTTGAATTTTTACAATGTGCACTGTAAATGCGTGACCGCGTCAAATCGGGGGTTAAGGCGTTCAATCCTGCACGCCTAAATCAACAAAGAAAAATTCTATCGCGTGGTCACCCTCAGTCTCGACATCTACTCAGTGCTCTTTTCGATCTCGTGGCGCAGAGTTTTGCGCAGTGTCTTCGAGAAACGACAATTATTTATAATCAATGTGAAAACGGACACACACACACAGTGAACAAGCACAAACTGTTGGTGAAGAAAAAGGGCCGTGAAAGATTTGTTGCTGCTGAAAAGAGGACGAAAAAACGAAATGAGTATTGTATTTGTACTTTTCTATCTCGCTTTCACGTACAATGATGCTTGATGTACATAAAGCTATTCACTATCTGCATTATTTGCTATTTCACAGTGTAAACATTTGTTAATGAAGGCGAATTTTATAACATTTTTAAATGTAAAAATTCGTGGGTCCGCTCGTTTACTTCTAACAGTTTCACATAGTAAAAATTCACATTGTAAAAATTCGTAAGGCGGTTCATCTACTGTTCACAGGTCCACATTACAAAAAGTCGTGAGTCGGTTCATCTACTGTTCACAGTTTCACACTGCGAAAATTCATCGATCGCTTAGCATAAACTCAATAGTCCTACAGCTCGGCTTCAGCTTTGTGTGAAACATGGCGTGCACTTTTTAGAGTTTTACGTAGCAAATATCGAAGATTTTGTACCGAGAGGCGCTATTGATGTGAGACACAGTACATTTTGATGGGATTTCCATCAAAATTTACAGGATTTTTTTTTCCGTGCAAGATCGTGCGACTTGACGCCATTGGACTTCTTTCTTTGGGGTTTTCTAAAAGGAAATGTGTATGCCAAAGATCCACGGACGATTGGCCATTTATCGGATATTATGTTCCACACATAACCTCCATGTTTGTACCTTATATTAAAATAAAAATATTCGTTCTTTTCAAATAAATAATACGTTTTATTAATAAATTAGAATATCGGGTCATTTTGAGAGACCTCATATGTTCAATATTGAACCATCAAGGTTTCATGAAAGATTACACATATTGGCTGGCGAATATGGAGAGCATTGCCGCCAACCTTAATGGCCGCGAAGTTGCCGTATTTCAACAACACTCAATATTAATTAATGGTAATAATAAATAATCTCGTGACATAGATATAAATATGCATAATTATAAATTACTCAAAAATAAATTCTGAACTATATAAAACATTCGCTGACGCAGTTTTTTCATAATAATCATTGATAATCTTATACTTTTTTAAGTTGGAATGGTAAGACCAAAGTTTCTCTTATTTATGTAATAAAAACTGTAACGTTGCGTTACGAATATCGAGACTATCCGAGAAAGGTGAGGTAAGCGGGCTGGCGTAGCTCAGTGGTCAGAGCAGTCGATCGGCAATCATTTTTTCTCGGATAGTTCTCTTAGATTTTTTTCGGGCCATTACAAAACATAAAAATGAATCATCTTGCCCTTTGATTATATATTTTATGAAAGAATAGCATGCACGGGCTAAATCCATACCTA
This sequence comes from Ophion ellenae, assembly GCA_963210295.1. Lineage (NCBI taxonomy): Eukaryota > Metazoa > Arthropoda > Insecta > Hymenoptera > Ichneumonidae > Ophion > Ophion ellenae. The sequence goes on along the minus strand of OY723386.1, from coordinate 50,882,182 downwards.
GGATACATTTTCTTGAGATTTGGTGAAAAAAAAAATCATAAACCGTCATTTGACTCAACTGGAGCGCTCCAACTTCCTCAAGTTGCAAAACTGATTTTGGAGCCATCGTCCACACGACGGAATTGAAACTCCCATTTTAATTCTGCGTGTACCAAATAAGGCATTTTGATAGTAGGTCTCCAGTTGTTAGAACATTGTATACTTTTTGTACAACGACTGGACTAAACGACTTCAAATTACTGCTTTCACCGTCTAGGCTGTTTCGTACGTTTCGGAGCGCTCGGAGGCGCTTCGGAAAATGAGCTCCAAGAACTAAAAAAAAATGTCTTCGCATATAATTCCTTTTCTATATCATTCTAGTGATGTTTATACATTATTTGTGCCAATAAGAAAAGCTCAACTTTTTCTTTAGTCAGATGTAACGCCCTAAGACGGGAGCTCCGGATAAACCGGAAGTAGGGTACGAAGTGGTTGAGTAAATGTGATTGGAAGAGAAGATTCGCGCTGAAAGTCCTTAAGGGGAGATATACACCTAGGAGCCGGAAAAAACGGTCATTTTTGTGAATTTCTCCAAGGAAAACCATTTGAAATATCGGATTAGGGTTTTAATTATCTAAAAGTATATACATTCAAAAATATGTTTAATTTTCTTTATTTAAAAATATCAAAAATATACAAGGATATTGTATGATCCTTGGAGGGTCGTAAAAAAATCTGCGTACACCGTACCCCCTGGCGTTTCTTCAAAAATCATCTGAAAAAAAAACCAAAAAGATTATTAAATTAGATACTATAACCTAGTATTTGTCATATCCTATTTTGAAAATATCGATTTGTGACAAAATGGCGGACGTTTGAACATAAATTGTGATTTTTGGGCCAAAAATTAGTTATTATTTTGCCTATAAAACAAAAACTAAGTAACGGAAAAAAAAATCCTATGACAAGTACTAGATAACGGTGTATAAAATAACCACAGAAAACCTCAAGGCAATCGGTTCATTGGTTTTCGAGAAATTTTGGGTACCGATTTGAAAAACGTGGTTTTGAGAAAAACGCGTTTGAAAATTTGGAAATTAATAAATCATGAAATTTGTCAACTTACACAGAATCATCGATACCAGGCCCATAGTGTAGGTCTTCTACGGTCGACGGAATGTTCATGGCTTCTAAATCCTCGACCTCGACCATCTAGGTGTATATCTCTCCTTAAGCACCAACGGTAGTCGACGCGCGGTCGTTCTCTGGCTCCGGCGATCTCTCGTCTCAATCAGCGTTGGGCCAATACTCGGATGGGTGACCGCTCAACCGCGAATTGACCTGTCCCGCTATGACATCATAGCCTCGCAACATAAGCCCAAACGAACCGTTTGTCTGTCCCGCAAGTTCAAGTCTGATCACCATCTCAAAGTCTTAAGGTTTTTCGTCCATTTTCGCGATTCCGTAAAGTGACAAAAATCGTTTGGCCACACGACACGCGGCTTTAAAATGCGAAAACACACGTGCGCTGTGGTATACAAGACTTGGGAACTCGTCGATTCGTCGTGATGTCGATGTAGACACGCTCGTTTCTCTATATATAGCTCGTGGATAAACGTTTAAAAGCAAAGTGGTGCGGAATGAGGACTAGTTTCAAAAAAATGGCTTAAGGCCAGTTCGACATAGTTGTGGTGATTCGCGTGTCTCGTTTGCGACGTTGCCCCTTCAGAGGTATACACTTTTTCTCGGAACAACAATTATTCTCGTACCGGTGACTCGTCGCCGATACATCGCAAGGAGGTGGAAGCTTTTACGAGAAATTGCGGAGGAACTTGCGGAAGGATCTTTCTCCCTCTCTCTGTCGTTTTTTCAGGGAGTTTCTGAGCACCATGTGGTCTTTAAAAAAGTTGCCCATCCAATAATGTGCTCTGTGGAGCTGTACAGCTGATACTGACTTTGATGTAATTGAATGTTTGTATGTCTCTCTCTGTTATTTTCTGTTATCTTTGGATATTTTTATCATTTTGCGTTTGCGGCACCGCTATTTGGTCTATGATCATGTCGCGTTCGCGATACCGTTGTTATCGTTATCTTTTATTATTTTTGGTTTGATGCTTTTGCGACACTGCTACTTTGCGACACTTACTATTCTCCGTTTGCGGGACCGCCATTTTTTGTTTTATTATTTTGCGTTTGGGGTTTTTTTGCTTTTTTTGTTATTTTCATTTTCATTTCCATCGTTATTTGTGTATCTATATTTGCTCGAATGTTTAACCGGAGCATAATAAATCAATCGAATTCTTAACTCGTGTCGCTTCATATGCGTGCATGCATATATATGTATCGAATGAATTCCCCACGTCTCGTTACGCATTCGTATGCAGTGCAAGAATTCCCACGCGGCACACGAATTTCCCTGTAATTCTCACTAAAAGCCATATAAATCGTGTCGAGTTCGAATTCATCGCATAAACAAGCCAAAGTGTGCTTAGAATACTTGTAAACCAAGACTAATGTCAGTGACCGAAAATTCGAGGTCTAATATCTATACTTCGAGAAAATGCGGAAAAAAAACGATTTTTTTACCCGTCATAGTGGTGTCTCGTCTTTTGAAGTCAGTCGATGAAGAATTGGCGATGGAATGTTATTGAAAAAGCTTGTGAAGGAATCTTGTGAAAGAAATTGTAAAGATATTCAAAGATATGTGGAATAAAGTCCACTAAACGGAATTTTCATTTTTTGAACTGGGTATCCCAAAACAATTGTCGAAATTCACCTTTTTCGCGCTCTGGACTCATAGTCTCCTTTAAAAAGTTCCGCTTTTTTATTCGCAACTTTAGCCCCGTTTCTCCATTCAAATTGCCTTGTCTGAAAGAACTGCCGTATCTCATAGGAAAAAAACAGCCGTATGTTAAGTACTTCTTTTCCCACGAGGCGAAGCTGTGAGAGGGAAGGGATCGACAGTTATTCGACTAGAAAAGAATGAATCTCTTCTAAGGATCAATTACTCTCGCGCGTTGACACAAGACTGTGAATTAGATTCACTGTTTGTTTAAATACCAATCCCTTTTTTAACCACAAAGCGATCATTCATTAATTACCGACCGCGAGACATTGATCCAGATTAATCGTAATTTTCCCATCGTTTCTTCACACACACACGCACACACACACACACACACACACACACACACACACACACACACACACACACATATATAGATCTTGCCTGTGACGATTTAAAATAGAATCATTAATTCCCCGCCCCTATGTGCTTTCTCGGTGTTTTTTCCGTCTCATTCAGCATCCCCGCGCCATTATTCTTATTCATTTCATCGCGCGAGATGAATGTTCGGGATGAATGAAGAAAAAAAGAACGCCCGTCGCGTTGTCTCGTTGAGATTTAAGAGCTCCGAGCGCCGCGGGACAAGTGTGTAACATTCGGCTCGGATTTTTGGCCGAAACATAACGAGGAGAGGAGAGAAGAAAGAGAGAGAGAGAGAGAGAGAGAGAGAGAGAGAGAGAGAGAGAGAGAGAGAGAGAGAGAGAGAGAGAGGGAGAGAGAGAGAGAGAGAGAGAGAGAGAGAGAGAGAGAGAGAGAGAGAGAGAGAGAGAGAGAGAGAGAGGAATAAACGGTACAACACAACCAGAGGAAAGAGGACACACCTTTGAATTCTCGGTGGTTCTTCCGCGGACGCGCCCGCGCAGGGATTAGTCCATGCTTTCGTTTCTTTTTATATATTTTGCTTTTTCGCTTCTTCCTCTTTTTTTTCAACTCCGAACTGTGTTACATTGAGAGTTTGGACGACACACGGGGCTCACAGGCCCGTACACGAGCCAACTCGTTTTCTTTCACCTTCTTATTTTCTTCTTTACTTCTACATTCATTCGTCCATCCATTCTCTCTCTCTTTCCCTTGGGAATCGAAACGCTGAGAACGATCGAAAGAATCTCGAAGCCATTGTGTCTATATGTGCATACACACACGAACACACTCGCACACACACGCACACATATAGGTTAAAGAGTGTGGGTGTCGTCCGAGCAAGAATGCATAAATTGGCATCCACGCACGCCCCTGAGCCTATATCTCTACATATATATATGTTTATACATATATACCGTGATTCACGTTGAATCGTTAACGAGCTACTAGTCGGCCGATCCCAGCATGCTACAGGAAATGTATACGAAAGCTCGTGATGTAATGATTATAATGAAAAATCATCAATCGATAGCGATAACTATTGATAATATTTGACATTAGGAAAATATGGCGGTAAGTCACTCTCTCTCTCACACACACACACACACACACATACAGACACACACTCTCTTCCTATCTCTCCGCGAACCCAACCCGATCTGATCGGCATTTGCCCATAGAATACTAGGACATCATGATCTTCGTAACAGCAAATTATCCGCAAAATTTTTCCGACCTATCGGACAGGAGAGCTCGCCACCTTAGCAATATTTACCAGGAGCTTCCGTTTCAATTTTCAGTCATGTACGCGTGAACAATGCCTCCGAGGAAAATGTTGGGAAACAGATCTGGCGCGGAATAGATTTGCAGCCTTTTGTGAACGGCTCTGTATAAAGGCAGGAGAAAACCCTGAGAAAGCGCGCATCGATGAGAGATGTATGATAGGAAAAAATAAATAATAATTTTATTTCAAAAGAAGTGGAGAACACGCGAGACCACAGTACCATGGATAATACGTGTCCTGTACACACGCGCTCCAGGATCGTCCGGTAAGACGTATATATACGAGAAAAGCTCGAAAGAGAGAAGCGAGACGGCTGCTATTATGCAAAGAACGGACCCGTCCAACCCCTTCTTCGAGAACACACTTGATCGAAGATTCGTTTTTTTTTCTCTCTATTTAATTTGTTTTTCTTTCCTTGATGTCAGTTATTTTTTGTTCGTTTATATTCTTATTTGATTTTTTATTTATTTAACGACGATCCAATAGGCGCGTTGATTCTGAATTTCGATATCGTGTTCGATACCTTACGAATAAAAGTAGAATACCCTCGATCTCTAATACCACATTCGCATCAATAATCCATCGCCATAATAATTGCACTATCAATTCGAATCTACAGTGCAAAATTATCGCGAACGAAAAAAAAACCAGTGCTGGAACTCAGTACTTTTTTACCGCGTTCTTAAGGCGTTACCCCCACTTGTAGCGCAAAAAAAGGCCTTTTTCATGAATTTTTTTAAAGAAAACCACAAAACTTTTTTAATCGATCAATATACCATCTTAAAGAACACATCTTGAAGAACTTTCAGTAATTTTTTTCTTGAAAAATATTACATTGTTTAGTGGCAAATGGCCGTCAATGAAATAATGTTTTTATATACACGGTTTGCGGTGACCAAAATTGCGGCGCAGTGGATCATCTGGAAAAAAATGCGGATGGATTTAGTCAAATATAAGTATAAACTAGTCTTTAATCGAAGGATTTTAAAAAATATTCATTTTTCACAAAATGGCGGACGGTCAAAGTTAATGGTTCGATTTTAACGAAAAAAACGGCCGTTTTTTGGCTATAAAACGGCCATTTTTTTCGAAAAAAAAATCGAACGATTAAAGACTACATTTTTATGTATTAAATAAGCCTGCAAAATTTCAAGAAGATCGGTTCATTAGTGTTCGAGTAATCTTGGTCACCGACGTCAGAAATGCCATTTTGAGAAAAACGCGTTTAAAGTTTCTCTTTCAACGCTCTTTCAACGCGGATTCTTCTCTTTCAACGCTCATATCTCAGTCAATTTTGTTCGGATCGACTTGAAATTTTCAGGACATATTCTCAGATACTTATACTTAAAAAAAATGCAATAAAAAAAATCGATTTTTTCAAAATCGCAAGTGGGGGTAACCCCTTAAATATTTTTGGCATGAACGATCACTTCTTGCTTTGTTCACTCCGTTTAATTTCCTATGCCAAATCTCTGTATGAACAATAAATATGAAAATCGCGAACTGCTGGAAAATATCTTAACTAATATTTTATTCACTGATATTATAATAGCTCGATCTGTTCATTTATAATTTTGCTTATTTATTATTTCTGTATATATATATATATATATATATATATATATATATATATATATATATATATATATATATATATATATATATATATTTGTGTGTGTATTTATTTTATTGCTATAAAAATCTTTGGTCAACATCCACTCGATCTATATGAATTATATATGAAGAAGAGAGCGTCAACAATCCAACAAGTGCAGGTGTTCATCAATTCGACATAGTCCCCCAAAAATGAAATTGAAAAAGCTGATGACTGTGTTTAAATACTGGACAGATGCATGGTCGTAAATCAAAATACTCGAAGATTGATAGGCTGACGACCATCATGCACAGCCTGTAAACACACTGCCCAATTTCGACACCGTAATCACTGGGAGCCGTTTCGTTGCTCGAAACATGTTCCAGAGTCTTGAATAGTGAATCATTTGGCCTGTGGCGCAGAGATGCAGTTGAGACCGGATGATGTACCTGAATAATTTTCTCCGAAGGATCCTATTTTATAAATTGTGAATCCATATTCTTTGTGGAAAAATGATAGACTATTCGTCGACCCCCAGCAGATCCGCAGCTTTTGCTTGCAACGTTTTTCAACGAACGACCACATCTTTGAGCTATTACGGTGTCAGTGTTAAGGGGAGATATACACCTAGGAGCCGGAAAAAATGTGAATTTTTGTGAATTTTTTCAAGGAAAACTATTTGGAATTCCGGATTGGGGTTTTAATTATCTAAAAGTATATACATTCAAAAATATATTTAATTTTCTTTATTTAAAAATATCAAAAATATACAAGGATATTGTATGATTCTTGGACCGTCGTAAAAAAATCTGCGTAAACGGTACCCACTGGCGTTTCTTCGAAAATCATCTGGAAACACAACCAAAAAGATTATTAAATTAGATACTATAATCTAGTACTTGTCATAACCGATTTTGAAAATATCGATTCATGATGAAATGGCGGACGTTTGAACATAAATTGTGATTTTTGGGCGAAAAATTAGTTATTATTTTGCCTATAAAACAAAAACTAAGTAACGGAAAAAAAAATCCTATGACAAGTACTAGATAATGGTGTATAGAATAACCACAAAAAACCTCAAGGCAATCGGTTCATTGGTTTTCGAGAAATTTTGGGTACCGATTTGAGAAAACGTGGTTTTGAGAAAAACGCGTTTGAAAAATTGGGAATGAATAAATCATGAAGTTTGTCAACTTACATGGAATCATCGATACCAGGCCCATAGTGTAGGTCTTCTAAGGTCGACGAAATGTTCATAGCTTCTAAATCCTCGACCTCGACCATCTAGGTGTATATCTCCCCTTAAAAAAGAACACCCTATACACAGGATGACCCGAAAAGTTACGTCCAAAAGGAAAATCTAGATGTTTCGTATCAATACCTATCCGAATCGACCCCATGTGGTTGTACGACCTTTTTTCGTTTTCGAGAAAAAGGCAATCTGAGATATTTTTGGTTTTTTTGTAGCTTAGGTTTTTCTTTTTTTTTTTTTCTTTTGTGTGTATACTCACCTCTCAGATGGTTCCGAAAGCAATTGACAGCGATTGAGACCAGGCGAAGTATTTTTTCGACCATTTGAATTTTAGTGATTGATCCACGCAAACGTATTTTTTTCTTTTAATTTTATCAAAATCTATGGCATTTATATTAGTGTTCAGGTGGTAATTTATTTATTTCCTAACGGCATACTTCATAACGAAAACACAAGACAAAAAAATCGCGATTAAAGTGCATACGCAAAAGAGTAAAATGGAAAAATGTTTTCATCTCGAAAACTAAAAAAGATCGTACAGCATACGTGGGAGAGATTCGGATGGGTGTTGATTTTTCTCTTGGCCGTCACTGTGCGTGCCACCCTGTATACGTATACGTAGGAAAAAGTGATTTTAAAGACACTCCTCTCCGTGGATCGTCCTCAAAACAGCCAAATGTGCTGATATCCAACAATACGTAAAAGTAATGGTTTCAATGTGTCCTGTCCGCATATAGATAGACACACGCACTTGTGCATTCATGTGTACACGTTTATAATACGATGAGAAGGAGGAAGAAGCGTGTTATTAAGCTTGAATGTAATTTAATTTCAGATACGCGGACGGTGAATGCATAAGGTGCTTCCGGCTGAAACGCAGATCACGCAACATAATCGAGGTATTCTCGGAAAATCTCAACAGGTGTTACACTTTCGAATCGGCGGCTCTAACATCATGCAACACCCTCAATTCAACATCAATTCTTTATCGTGAGTACAAACTTTATGGAGAGCCAATATAATATTGCGAAAAAAAAGAGAAACGAAACAAAACACAAATGTTGAAAAAAATAGAATTTGCGAAAAAGGATGACTCTTTCACGCCTTGTGGAAAACGCTTTGTACCAGTTTTAGGATTTGAAAAATAATTTTTTTTTCCGCGGCCGCGTTAAGGCCTTAGGCCACTCTAGCGGCCGATAAAATCGGCCTAACCCCTTAAACAAGATTTTTTTCCGCGGCCGCGTTATAGAATTAGCGAAAACTAGGTTTCCTTAATATTTTACAAGCCAGTTCCCCGCGTTGGTCTTTTCAATAACGCCCATTATCGTTACTAGATCGACAAAGGAAAAGAACAATTCTGCCGATTCAATAAAAATGAAAAACAGGTGTGTAAAAGACGAAAAAAGTGATATTCAAATGGAAAAATTTTCTTTTGTCGCGATCTTTTTAATGGTTTTGATTTTTTTTACGAACTCGCATTTTCAAATGTCTTTTTCAAATTTTTTTTCGAAATAGATGCAAGGTGAGATGGTTTTACAGCTTTTTGGTGGTGGTAAAAAAAATACATAACGCAAATTACGTGTTCGCATCTATATCAATTTGTCAATGAATATTATACATGGACGACTCGATAAACTTGATCCATTCATTTCTGCACGCCGGAGGGTCTCCCTTTGTTTATTCCCCGCTCGCGTGAAGAAACGCGCGTCACGCACGCGCTTACGTATTTTATACAGTGGGCTCACGTCTATCGTATTTCTCACTGTTGCGCTTGCCATCAATTAAAATACCTGTGTGTACTTGATTGCGCATTTGCATAATCGTGAAGCTCCCTGAAGTTCCTCCGAGGCTATCTCCTCCAACTGCGGACACACTCTCATGAATAACCTGTATGTGCGTGTGAGTGTGTGTTTGCACAAAGTACTAATGAAGTACTCGCTGCGGAAACGATGTATTCGTTCCGCTGACTCGACGAGAAGCTAGCGAAGAATCGACACTATCTTCCGGCTGTTCAATGGCTTTGACGTATCGTAAAATCTCATCTTACTATTAGGTGTACAACTTAGTTCGGTCCGTTTTCAAAAGATGGCTCTAGGTGCTATAAATGGTTGACGGCAACAGCTGATTTTTGCTGTATCGTGAAGTATCGACATCTCTTAACCAAATATCGTTTACAGATCTTTGAGTTTTGAGCATCAAGTCTAATTTTTACTGCGGTGAAAATGGCGAATTTCGTCCCAAATAAGCACCATTTGCGGGAAGTGTTGATTTTCTGTTTCAATTGGAAGAAAAGTGCAGCTGAAGCCCACCGAATGCTTGTGGGACCATCACGGGAGACTTCCACAGGCAACAATTGATCCGTTTAAAGCGAGCTATAGCCGCAAAACGTCCTGAATATGCGACCAGACACGCCCATGTAGAGGTTGCCATGAGTTGCCCAATGTTACGATCAGGCCAATATTGGGACCATCGTGTAAGCCAACAAAAGCGAAATAATATTGGCCCATTACTGTTCCGCTCTAAACTGAAAACTGGCACGATATCGGCCCGTTACTAAAGATTATCCTGGCCCATCTTTCAAAACCAATAAACAGCAGTGATAGTTAAACTAAATTTGCCAATCCTAAAGCTGGCAATCCTAAAATACTGGCTATTACGCTGGCTCATTATTGTCTCGTTCTAAATTGAAAACCGACACAATATCGGCCCATAGTTAAAAGCTATCATGACCCATCTTCTAAATTCATTAAAAAGTCATGATAGATAAACAATATGTGCCAATTTTTAAACTGGTGATGCCGAAGTACTGCCAATTACATTGGCCCATTATTGTTCCGTTATACATTGAGAACTGGCACAATATCAGCCCATTACTAAAACTTATCCGCGCCCATCTGTTAAAACCAATAAACAGCCGTGATGGTTCATCGAAATTTGCCAATTTTAAAACTGGCAGTGCTAAAACACTGGAAATTACATTTAATTAATCTAAGCCCTTTATTGGCTAAGTGGGTCAGACCATACCTGCTTTTATTTTATTTAAGCCTTGGGTTATTCATTATCTGTATATTGTGCCGGAATAGGCGAATAACTGGCACGTCATATATTAATCGTCTATATTTTGCAGTTCAGTTTTTGTAATCAAGTCTTGGCCTATTATTGGCATGTGTAAATAACCAACATAAGTAAGTAAAATATGCCAATTTTGAAACCTGTCATATACGCAAATCACAATTTATTTCAAGGTTATTCCATGAAATATGTATCCATAAGGACCAATCTCGGGCCAATGTTGGCCCGATATAGGTTGAATATTTATCACGCACTCAAACAAACCCAAAAAAACTCACGGCCCAATATTCTAGATAGTCTAACTTCTAGATAGACCAACTGTAAAGGCCCATCATAGAGCCAGTGGTCAATTTCTACATAGGCCCTTGAAGAGGGCCCACATAGGGCCAAGTGCAATCACCAACATTGCCGCTACAATGAATTAAATCATTTGCCCAATAATTGTTGGCTCTGTTGGCCGATATCGGGCCGTTCTTATCATTTCTACAAAGGCACCTCATTGGTTAATACTCACGGCCCAATATTCTAGAAAAGCTAACTGTGAAGGCCCATCCCAGGCCCAACGGTCAATCTTTACATGGGCGAGTCCATAATCTTTCAACATGACAACGCTCGGCCTCACGTTGCTATTGCGGTTGAAAACTATTTGGAAAATAGCGGGTGGGAAATTCTGGATCACCCGCCTTATAGCCCAGACCTTGCCCCTTCCGACTACCATTTGTTTCGATCGATGCAGAACGCTTTGACTGGAATACACTTCACGTCACAACAGCGTATCAAAAATTGGCTCGATTCATTCTTGGCTTCAAACGATGAACGCTTCTTCCGCGACGGAATTCATAAATTACCAGAAAGATGGGGAAAAGTAGTGGCTAGCGATGGACAATGTTTTGATTAATGCATTAATTCATTTTATTATTCAAATAAGTGCGTATTTTAAGCAAAAAGCGGACCGAATTAAGTTGTACCCAATATATTAGAAAGTTGCAGTAGTGCTCTCTCCCTCTCTCTCTTCCATTGTTGGAGCCTTGCATTAAAGCCTTATCCTCTAGAGGCCGAAAAAATGGACTTTTGGGGATTGTTCTGAAAAACTACAAAATAAATCGAGATTACAAAAAAAGGGTGTTTATCATACATATCAGTGACTGCATACAATAATTTTTTTGAAGCGATTAATTGCAAAATGGCGGCTGTGCAGCGTTTTTGCGGACAAACAGCTCCTGTAATTTTTGAATTATAATGAGCCAATGATTTTTTTTCGATTATATATAATAACTGCTGTAGAAGAACGTAGGATTTTTTCGATATATTGTTTTTTGGCCAAATGGCGCACTTCTAAAAAGTAGAGTAAAAAATTTGCCTAAAAAATCGTCAGATAATTGTTAATAACAAATGAACTATGCAATATAAAAAAAATCCTACGTACTTCCATCGACAATGTATTTTTCACGATATATTCAACATTTCAAGTGAATCGGTTGAAAATTATCTGTTATGTTTCCCGCCAACTTTAAAAAATGCAGTTTTGAGATAAACGCGTTTGAAGTTTTGAGTAGTAGAAAATCATGAATAATTTTGCAATACCTTTAATCTGCGAGGCCTGCACCATACAATTGGCCTTCCAGATTATCGGCCTGCTCCTGCATTTCTTTTATGCTTGATCTTGAAGCGAAACTTGCCTTTCTTAGCCGTTCAAACAGCCATCTCTCTACTGTTCAGACCGATTTCCAAGTCCATTGCCACCTACAGTGACGAGCCGAAAATGAGGCTTCTTAAAAAAATTAGTTTGGAAGGAATAAGTAAGATGATCGAAAAATCGCTTGGACATTTATTAGCATGGCCGTTAACAAAGTTGTGTGCCAAATTTCATTTGAAAATATTAATAATCAAAGAAGTTATAAGCAATCTCGTGGAGGACCTTTGAACGTGAGGGGCTCAACGGTCTAAGTGATTTTGACCACCGAGTTGATCTGAAACAAACAAAAAACGAGTTTTTTCATTGTAATCGATAATATCAACTAAGATTTTACCGAACTTTTTTTGGTGTTGTGGTCAATCATGGAGAAAAAAATTTGACTTTTTTTTCGGTGTTTCGAGGGAAAATAACATTATTATTATTAATAACTAATGAAAAAGAAAAATAGTAAAAAGAAATACGTCGGTCAAGGTTAAAGTACTATTAAGCTGAATAAGTGTACCAAATTTCAAGTCCATCCGTTCATTAGATGTCGCAAAATCGTATACACCGTTTTGAAAAACATAGTTTCGAGGAAAACGCGTTTAAGGTAGTACCTCCACAGAAGAGTTGAATTAAGAAATGGTTGAAATTTGACATATACGTTATTTAATACATTATCCAAACATCTGTGCAATTTGAATAAGTTTGACCACCCCAAACCTGAGATATTTACACTTAAAGTTGGCTTGGTTTACACGTAACAAATGCGTTATGATGGGCAAACAGAGCATCAATAATTCTACCGTCAAAACTAAAATTAAGAAATTGATAAAAAACGAGGATAAGCTACAGTAAGATATCACGAATAAAGTGAAAAAAAATGAGAATGATTCACCATCTAGTTTCCAAGATATAACCATGAGAAGCCTTCACAATTTTGATGCAAAGCCTGGCAGAGCCTGGAAAAAAACAATTGGGGCAAAGCCTGGACAGTCCCGGCAAAAAGTTTACTGGCAATGGTCGATCAAAAACACAATACAAAATATATTTTACGGCAATAAATGATATCCATCGTATTATCTACTAGCACCGAGTCAATATTGCGTAGTTTTTAATTTTATTCATTACTAATTAAAACAATTATCAATCTTTTAAACATGAACATGGTATGTAAACTTTTGGTTGAGATTTTCGCAGAGGAACTACCTTAAAGTTTGATTAGCAGTTCTATCGTTGGAATCATAGGTTTACCTTCAATCTGCAACTCCTGCACCATATGTTGAGCCGTTCTCTTCAATTTGAAGTAAAAGGGCAAGTAAACGGTGTCCCAAAATGACCGGACATTTTAAATTGCGCGCCATTCTTTTGTGGCGAACATAGAGTACTGATCTTTGACAACTTTCATCGTGAAGTATTGAGGTTCAAACATGGAAAATTACAGGACCGAGAAACGCATGGAAATTGTTATTTGCTGCTTTGTTACTGCATAGTTATTGCAGACGAAGTTTCATGGTCGTAATATCTCGCGCCATGGCGATGTGAATTGGCCACCAAGATCGTGCGATTTGTCGCCATTGAATTTCTTTCTTTTGGATTTTCTAAAAGGAAAAGTGTATGCCAATGATCAACAGACCATTCCGGAGCTCAAGAAAGCAATTGGACGCATCATTAATGAAATTAGTCCGCGACTATGCCAAAAAGTTATTGAAAACTTCGTCAAAACAGTGAGCGTTTGCAAACAGGGACGAGGCGCGCCATTTATCGGATATTGTGTTC